>BQMB01000873.1:0-196325 GCA_027943415.1 Closterium sp. NIES-67 | reverse complement strand
GGCCCCGTCGCCCCTCCTAGGCCCCGTAGCGCCCCTCCTGGGCCTCGTCGCGCCCCTCCTGGGCTCCGTAGCGCCCTTTCTGGGCCCCGTCGCGCCCCTCCTAGGCCCCGTAGCGCCCCTCCTGGGCCTCGTCGCGCCCCTCCTGGGCTCCGTAGCGCCCCTCCTGGGCCCCGTCGCGCCCCTCCTAGGCCCCGTCGCGCACCTCCTGGGCCCCGTAGCGCCCCTCCTGGGCCCCGTCGCGCCCCTCCTAGGCCTCGTAGCGTCCCTCCTGGGCCTCGTCGCGCCCCTCCTGGGCTCCGTAGCGCCCCTCCTGGGCCCCGTCGCGCCCCTCCTGGGCTCCGTAGCGCCCCTCCTGGGCCCCGTCGCGCCCCTCCTAGGCCCCGTCGCGCACCTCCTGGGCCCCGTAGCGCCCCTCCTGGGCCCCGTCGCGCCCCTCCTAGGCTTCGTAGCGCCCCTCCTGGGCCTCGTCGCGCCCCTCCTGGGCTCCGTAGCGCCCCTCCTGGGCCCCGTCGCGCCCCTCCTGGGACCCGTAGCGCCCCTCCTGGGCCCCGTCGTGCCCCTCCTGGGTTCCGTCGCGCCCCTCCTGGGCCCGTAATGCCCCTCCTGGGCCCCGTCGCGCCCCTCCTGGGCCCCTCCTGGCCCCTGTAGTGCCCCTCCTGGGCCCTGTACCGCCCTTCCTGGGCCCCGTAACGCCCCTCCTGGGCCGCGTAGCGCCCCCTCCTGGGCCCCGTCACGCCCCTCCTGGGCCCGTAACGCCCTCCTGGGCCCCGTAGGCCCCTCCTGGGCCGCGTCGAGCCCCCTCCTGGGCCCCGTCACACCTTCCGGCCCCGTCGCACCCGCCCGGCCCCGTCGCACCAGCCCGGCCCCGTCGCGCCGCCCGGCCCCGTCGCACCCGCCCGGCCCGTCGCCCCCTGCCCGCCCGTCGCTGTCGCCCGGCCCCGTCGCACCCGTCCGGCCCCGTCGCGCCCGCCCAGCCCCGGTGCGCCCCTCCTTGGCCCCGTCGCGCCCCTCCTGGGCCACCGTCCTGCTCGCCCGGCCCCGTCGCACCGGCCCGGCCCCGTCGCACCGCCCGGCCCCGTCGCACCAGCCCGGCCCCGACGCACCCGCCCGGCCTCGTCGCACCAGCCCGGCCCCGTCGCGCCCGCCCGGCCCCGTCGCACCCGCCCGGCCCCGTTGCACCGGCCCGGCCCCTGCGCTCGTCCCTGCCCGGCCCCGGTCCTCCTCACTGGTACGGTTCCCCCCCCCCCCCCCCCCCCCCCCCCCCCCCGCCCTGCACTGCCCTGCACCGTGCTGCCCCGCACTGCACCGCCCCGCGCCACACTGTACTGCCTGGCACCGCACTGCACCGTACTGCACCGCACTGTACGCACAGCACTGCACTCCACCTTGCTGCACTGCCCTGCACCGCACTGCACTGTTCCTGATGGCGGCGGAGCTTCGCTTCGACGCTGAAGGCCAGCCTCTGGAGTTCGAGGCGTGGCTTGCCGACCTCCGCCGCCAACTCACTGGCCAGCGGCAGGATGGTGAGCCGCTTTCCGCACACCTTGACGGTACGCTCCCCTGCCCAGACCCCCCTGCTACTTTGCCCGCTGACTCCACCCCCACTGAGCGCGAGTCTACTGCTGCCACTGCCCGTGCGCGCTCTGTCTGGCTTTCTCGCGATGCTGTCGCCCAGCTTGCCATTAGCAACGCCCTTCCCCCGTCCGAGCGCCCTCGCTTTAGGTCCCTCACCACTGCTCAGGCATACTTAGATGCTGTCATCCAGCGCTATTCCACCCCTCCGGCTGCCTCGGTGGGTCGCCTGATCCTCCCGATGCTCTTTCCTGACCTTGCATCTTTCCCTACTGTCTCTGACCTCGCTGCCCACCTGCGCTCGATAGATGAGACCTGGCGCGCTGCCTGCACTGACGCACAGCTTAGAGCCCACCAGCCACCCATTACCTCTACCCTCTACCTGCTTGCCACCCGCCTCCCTGACCGCCTTGCTGTCGCCCGCGACCGCTTCCTCAGCATTCACCCCCCAGACCTCACCCTCACTGACTTTGTAGACACCCTGACTGTGATAGAGACCCGTCACCGCTCCATCGCCCAGGCGAGCGGTGTTGTGCCGGTCCCTATCTTTCAGGGTTGTGCCCCCGCTCAGTGTACCTTCTCTGACGGCTCTGCCACAGTGGCTGAGACTGCTGCTTCAGCGCAGTTTCGTTCGGGGAAGGGCCGCCGCCCCAAGGTTGGGCGCGGCGGAGGCGGAGGCGGGGGTGCGGGAGGGGTAGTGGTGGGGTCGGGTCGTCTGGTGCTGGAGCGGACAAGGGGACCCTGCCGAGTCCAGCTGAGCCGCTGCCCCTGCAGTTGCAGCAGCCGCAGCAGCCGCCGCAGTCGCAGCCTTCGCAGCAGCCGCAGCAGCCGTCGCAGACACGGCAGACGAGTGTCCTCCCGCCTGGGTGGCCCGGCGCTGGCGGTGGCCGGGCGCGTGGTGGTGTGCCGAGTGGTGGCTCTGGCGGCGGGCGTTGTCAGTACCAGATCCAGACCGGTCCTCGCCGCGGCTTCGTTTGCGGTAAGATCGGTCACTCCACTCCCCGCTGTTTTCGTCGCCTGGACGACCTCTTTCGTCAGCGCTTCGGCCCGTCGCCAGACCTCCCGGACTGGCACAGTTTGCTTAGTCGTCAGATTCAGATCTTTGATATGGACATGGATGCCATTGTTTCTGCCCTGCATGTGATGTATGCTGATGACTCTAGTGTGCTTCCAGCTTATTACTCACTGTTGCCTAGTGTAGATGTGCCTAGCGTAGCCTCCCCTGCTGCGTCAGGTGTAGGATCCTCTGCTTTGTGTAGTCTTGGTGCTTCCGCCGTCGTTCCGTCGCCAGCCGCCTCTGCTTCGCTTTCCTTCACCTTGGACTCCGGCGCTTCTCGACGTTTCTTCCGCGACTCCACCACCCTGACGCCGCTTCCTGTTCCTGCTGTCGTTTCTCTTGCTGACCCCTCCGGCGGTCTGGTAGTCGCCCGCAGTTCTACCACCCTTCCCTGTCCAGCGGTTCCTTCGGGCACTCTCACAGGTCTGCATATCCCTCGTTCTCCAGGAACCTAGTTGGTGTCGGCTGCCTCCAGGACCTTGGCGTCACCACTACGTTCCCTGGTCACGAGCGGTATGCTGTCTGTACCGAGGCCGCCACTGGTGCCCCCCTGTCCACGTTCCCCCGGGACCCGGTGTCCGGCATGTTCACTCTGGACACCGTGACCCCCCCGGCTGGAGCGCTCACCCAGGTTGCTGCCGCCTGCTCCTGTCGGTCCCTCACTCACCCGACCCTCCTTTGGCACCACCGCCTAGGTCACCCTGCGCTCCCGCGTCTGCGTCACATGTCCCAGCACGGTCTTGTCCTTGGTCTCCCAGGTTCTCTCCCGCGTTTCCCTCCCCCAGCCCCACCTTGCACGCCTTGTGTCGAGGGTCGGCTTCGCCGTGCCCCTCACTCCTCCTCGTTTCCCCTACCACCGCGCCGCTGCAGACCCTGCACCTGGACGTCTAGGGCCCCGCCCCCGTCCCTGGGCCGCGTCGAGAGCGTTACTTCCTTGTGCTTGTTGACGAATTCACTCGTTACACCACAGTCTTTCCCCTGGAGCGCAAGGCCGACGTGCCTGGCGCTCTCATCCCCTGGCTTGTCTCTGCGCGTGTCCACCGCGGTCCCTGTCTTGCGTCTTCACTCAGACCGTGGTGGCGAGTTTGCCTCCGGTGTCCTTGGTCGCTTTTGTCGTGCGGAGGGCATCACCCAGACGTTCACCCTACCGGACTCCCCACAGCAGAATGGGGTCGCTGAGCGACGCATCTGTTTGGTCATGGAGGTGGCTCGCACCTCCATGATCCATGCCGGTGCACCCCATTTTCTATGGGCGTTCGCTGTGCGCTACGCTTCTCACCAGCTTAACCTGTGGCCGCACCCTCAGCAGCCGCAGGTTTCGCCGACCCGTCTGTGGACTGGGTCTCCTGGTGACGCGTCTGCGTTCCACGTCTGGGGCTGCCTTGCTCACGTTCGTGCCTCCGGCACGGACAAGCTCACTGCCCGCACCCTTCCCTGCGTCTTCCTAGGTTTCCCCCTTGACGCGTCCGACTGGCACTTCTACCACCCGCCGTCTCACTGGTTCTTTCACTCTCGCGACGTCACCTTTGACGAGTCCGTCTCCTTCTACCGTCGCTTCCCCCACCGCGGTCCCCCGGTTACCCCCCATGTTCCTGGCCACTCCTTCCCCGGTGGTCCCTGCCCCCCCCCTCCACCTCCTGGTCCTGCCCCCTCTGGTGTGTCCCACGTCACCCCTCTCCCGTGAGTTGTCCCGGTCGAGGAGTCCTCTGAATCTGGTGGTCCTGCGGCGCAGTCCTCGCCGTCTTCCCCTCCCCGGTGGCTCCCCCCCACAGCCTCTGCAGCCGCCGTCGCCCCTGCTGTCGCAGCCGTCGTTCCTGCCGCCGTCGCAGCAGCAGTTTTCCTCGGTTTTCCTCTTGACGCGTACGACTGGCACTTTTACCACCCGCCGTCTCACCGCTTCTTTCACTCTCGTGACGTCACCTTTGACGAGTACGTCCCCTACTACCGTCGCTTCCCCCAGCGTGGTCCCCCGGTTACCCCCCCCTGTTCCTGGTCACTCCTTCCCCGGTAGTCCCTGCCCCTCCTCCTCCTCCTTCCCATCCCGCCCCCTCTGGCGTGTCCCACGTCACCCCCCTTCCGTCGGAGGACCCGGTTGAGGAGTCTTCTGACTCTGGTGGCCCTCCTGTGCAGTCCTCGCCGGCCGCCCCTCCCCCAGCATCCCCTCTCCAGTCCCCTCCTCCACCGCCTCTGCCGCCGCTGCAGCCGTCGTTGTCGCTGCCGCCGCCGCCGCCGCCGCCGTCGCAGCCCCCGTTCGCTGACTTTGGGGGTGCTGGTGTGGAGAGTGCCGGTGGTAGCCGAGGAGCAGCTTGCGGTCCTGGTGTCGCCGTTGTGCCGCCGCAGCAGCAGTCCCCGCCGTCAGCTGTTTCGCCTGCTCGGCCTTCCGTCCTCTCTCCTGCCGTCTCCTCCTCTTCCCGTCTACGGCCTTGTTTTCCCTCCGCCGGACTCGTCCCCGGCCTGTCTCCCCCCTCGTTCCCCTCCTGTGTCCCCTCCCCTGTCCCCTGACCCGTCCCTCCCGTGCTCGTCCTGCTTCGCCTGTCTTGCGCTCCCACCCTATGCTGCTTCGTTCCCACGCGTCTCGTCCTCCCCTTCTGCCGTCGCCTCCCCCATCCTCCCTTGTTGTTGCACCCCCCCCGCTGTCTGACTACATTCGTGCCGCTCGTCTCCTTGTTCCTCGGGTCCTTGCCTCTCTCGTTACCGACCCGTCTGTTCCGGTCTCGTGCCTTGACGCTCTTGTCGCTGCTGTCGCTGACTTCGCCTCTACCCGCCGCCTTGACTATGCCACAGCTCTGGTCTCCGACCCTGCCTGTCCTCCGTCTGTCGGGGGTGCTCCTGCCCTTGGCAGTGACGTCCTGGAGGACCGCCAGTTCGAGCTTGCTTTCCTCTCCGAGGCTGCACCCCATCTCTGTTCCATGCTGCTAGTCCCTGAGGGTGACCCAGACACTTTCGACATCCCGACCCCTCGCACTTACGCTGAGGCGACCTCGGGACCCTGGGCCTCACAGTGGATAGCTGCCATGGAGCAGGAGATGGCATCTTGGAGATCCACCGGCACCTTCGTCGACGCAGTTCCTCTGCCTGGGGTGAACGTAGTCGATGGCCGCTGGCTCTTCAAGGTGAAGCGCCCTCCTGGAGAGCCGCCTGTGTTCAAGGCGCGCTATGTGGCTAGAGGCTTCAGTCAGCGCGAGGGGTGGACTTCTTCCAGACTTTCGCTCTGACCCGAAGATGACTACTCTTCGGGTTCTGTTACACCTAGCTGCTCAGCGTGACTACGAGCTTCACTCCCTCGACTTCTCCACTGCCTTCCTTCAGGGCAGCCTACACGAGCAGGTCTACTTGCGTCGCCCTCAGGGCTTTACTGGCACCTTCCCTCCTGGGACCCAGTGGCTCCTGCGGCGCCCCGTCTACGGCCTGCGGCAGGCTCCCCGTGAGTGGCACGACACTCTCCGTGCTACGCTTGCTGACCTGCAGTTCTTTCCGTCTTCCGCAGACCCTTCACTCTTCGTTCGTGCTGGCCAGACTCCGTTCTACATCCTTGTTTACGTCGACGACCTGGTCTTTGCCACAGCAGACAGGGACGCACAAGCCTCCGTGAAGGCAGAGCTACTGAAGAGACACACGTGCACTGACCTTGGAGAACTGCGCCGCTACCTTGGCTTGCAGATCTCCAGGGACAGAGCATCGCGCACCATCACCCTGACTCAGTCACACTTGGTGCGCCAGGTCCTTCAGAGGTTCAGCCTTTAGTTCTCCTCTGCACAGCCCACCCCTCTGCCTGTAGACCACAGACTCTCTGCTCCAGTGTCTGAGGAGTTGGTAGAGCCCAGCGGCCCCTACGCAGAGCTGGTGGGTTGCCTCATGTACCTGATGACTTGCACTCGCCCAGATCTCGCATACCTCTCAGCATCCTGGCTCGCTTTGTGGCCACAGGCAGACACCGACCGCAGCACTGGTCTGCCGCTAAGAGGGTTTTGCGTTATCTTGCTAGTACATCGGGCATGGGGTTAGTGCTAGGAGGACGCAGGCCAGTGGTCCTTACTGGACACACAGACGCTTCGTGGGCAGACGACGCCGAGACACTGCTTCAGCCTTGGCTCAGGTGCCGTCTCGTGGAGAGCTACCCGCTCCTCGTCTATTGCGCAGTCCAGCTGTGAGGCTGAGATCTACGCTGGTGCCATGGCGGCACAGGAGCTCCGCTGGCTGACCTTCTTGCTCACTGACTTAGGTGAGCGGCCTAGCTCTGCCCCGGTCCTGTTCGCTGACAACAGGGCCATGATCCTCCTGTGTCAGGAGCCTTGACTCGAGGGCAGAGCGAAGCACATTCAGCTGCGGTACTTCCTCCTGCGTGAGCTACAGCAGCGACGTCAGGCTCGCGTAGTACACTTGGCCTCAGGTGCCAACACGGTTGATATCTTTACGAAGGCGCTTGCGCCTAAAGATCATCAGCGGCACTGTGTACAGCTTGGTCTAGTTCCTGTAGCCTCTCACTTGCTAGGAGCTTGACTTTGTACTGTCCTTTATATGTATACTCAGACTGGACTTGTGTCCTCTCCCAGTGGCTGGACTAGTAGTGCCGCCCTGCTCTTGTTCTTGCCTTGTTTGTACCCCTTCTGACTGGTCTCTCAGACCCTTGTCTCAGAGGTTGGACTAGTAGTGCCGCCCTGAGCTGCTTGTTTAGGACATTCCCTTATGCAGTCTAGGGGGTGTGTCAAACATGTGTATTTGTCATGTTTGTATAGACTGTATAGGGTCACCTCTTAGAGGGTACAACACTCAGGTATATCTGTGTGTACTCTCACTCTACCATAATTCACTTCTCTAATTCTGATACCCACGTGTCGTCCTCACTGGTACGATTCGTCCATCGTATCTGAAAGTCAACGTGTCGTCCGTGACCATCGATACGAATCCGATGGCTCAAGATCTTCGAAGGCTCGATGGTCGTCTCCGCTGGTGGCCGTACGTCTGGAACCAATCGCTGTCGAGCGATGTCCGACGTGTCAGGAACGAAAGGTCGCAACAGACTCACGTGGAATTTGTTGTGAATTCGCCAGTCATCAGGTAGGCGTAACTGGGCGGTCACCGGCGTCACGATCTTCACGATCTTGAATGGGCCACAGAAACGTGGTCGCAATTTTGTCGGTAGTGGCAGTCGTAAATTCTTGGTGTCCAAAAGGACTAGTTGCCCCGCTGTCATCGTAATATCCCGGCGATGTAAATCCGTATACCGTCGGGCAGTTGCGTTCGCCTTGCGAATAAGTTCGACAGCTTTGTCGCGGGCAGTCTGTAGTTCTTCGACGAACTGCTGTGATCGTGGTACTTGACTCTCAACGTTGGTGGAGATTGGCACTGTAGGGTCCATCCCGTAATTGAGGTAAAACGGGGAGTGATTAGTCGTAGCCGAGGGCGCGTTGTTGTAGGAAAATTCCAACATGGGCAGCACGTCCTCCCATTTGTTTCGGTCGGGGCAGTTTGTCCGAATCAGCTGCTCCATTGTTTGATTTGTCCTTTCCGTCTGGCCGTCCGTTTGTGGATGATACGCGGATGAGAACTGTAGGCGCGTGCCGTACCGAGCCCACGTGTCCTGCCAGAATTTGGACGTGAACTTCGGATCTCGATCGCTAATGATTGCTGCTGGTATCCCGTGTAGGCGAACGACGGTCGAGATGAACAGGCGCGCTGTTTCTTCGGCTGTGATGGTTGTACGACATGGTGCAAAATGCGCCATTTTCGTCAATCGGTCGACGACAACCAACACTGCGTCGTTTCCGCTGGGTCCGGCCGGTAGTCCCGTAACGAAATCCATCGTTACGTGTTGCCATGGGCGTTGAGGTGGCTCGAGGGGCTGCAGTAGTCCTGTGGGCCGCTGGTGTGACGACTTCATTCGCTGGCAGATCGGACACGCGACCACGTAACGCTGCACGTCCGTCACCATATCTGGCCAGTAATAAAACCGCTGCAACGCCTTCAGAGTTTTATCAACCCCGAAATGTCCCGATAAATTCGAATCGTGGACTTCTTGAATTAGTAATTCGCGAAGTAGACGATAACTTGGGACCCAAATTCGATCAGTCCCGCTTCGTAAGTAATAGACGCCTTTCCGCGTAGTGATTGGGAGATGGCCGTCGTTTACGAAGAAGGGGTCAGTCGAATACCCGTGGGTAAATAGTCCACTCAGTAGCGGGTTGCTCTGGGCGACTAGTACTGCTGCGAGTTGGGCAGATGGTCTGGAAAGGGCGTCGGCAATATTGTTGGCACCCTTTTTATACATGATCTTGTACGTGAAGTTCGACTCCAGATAGTCCAGCCAGCGTATCTGCCGCGGGTTGAGATTCGGCTGTGCCCTCAGAAACTGTAATGATTTGTGATCGGTTCGCACCGTCACGTCTGCTCCAGTCAGGTAGCACCTCCAGATTTTGAACGCGTGGACGATCGCCAGCATCTCCTTGTCGTGTACTGGGTAGTTGCGCTCAACAGATTGCATTTTCCGAGACTCGTACGCGATTGGTTGAAGCCCGTTGCCGAAATCCTGCATGAGCACTGCTCCGATGGCGATGTCGCTTGCGTCGGTGATGACTTCGAAGGGCCGTTCCGGGTCAGCGATGCGAAGTACTGGTGGCGACATTAAAAGATTTTTTAATGCCTCGAACGCAGCTTGCTGCTTCTCCCCCCACTCGTAAAAAGTCCCCTTCTGCAGTAGGTCAGTTAGAGGTCCAGTTAACCCCGCCATGTTGGGTATAAACCTCCGTACGTAATTCACGAAACCCAGAAATGATTGCAGCTGCTGCAGATTTGTTGGCGGTTTCCACTCCTGAATAGCCCGGAGTTTTTTCGGGTCTATTCGAATCCCCTCCGTGGAGATCACATGCCCCAGGAACTCCAGTTTTTGTTTTAAAAACTCGCACTTGGAGCCCTTGGTGATGAGTCGATGCTGCTGCAACCGCTGAAAAACGGCTTCCAAATCTTTTAAATGCTACTCCCGGGTCTTGCTGTTTACGCATTTGTCGAGTAGATCGCGGAATACCCCATTCATGGTGAGTTGAAACGTCGAGGGGGCGTTCGTTAATCCAAACGGCATCACCGTGTATTCGCAACTCCCATAGCGAGTACGAAACACGGTCTTGTGGCAGTCGTCCGCGAGCACTCGAATTTGATGGTAACCGCCACGAAGGTCGATCTTCGAAAAGTAACGAGCTCCGCGAAGGTTGTCGATCAGTTCGTCCGTTCGTGGGATTGGGTAGCGCGATTTAATCGTTACCCGATTAAGGGCACGATAATCCGTACACATGCGAAGTCCACCGTCCTTTTTTGGTGTGAACAGGATCGGTGCTGCGAACGGGGACGTGCTCGGCCGAATGAACCCTTTCGCCAGCAGGTAGTCCAACTGGTTTCGTAGCTCCTGTAGCTTCGGCTGAGTCAGGCGCCATTGCGTGCGTACAGTAGGCTGCGCGCCGGGCTCCGCTCGATTTTGTGGTCCTGGGGTCGTTCGGGTGGCAGTCCACTTGGCAAGTCGTCCGGGAAGATCTCAGGATATTCTCGAATGATTTTCGCCAAGTCATCCGGGACCGAATCGCAGAGTTTGTTGATGTCGGTCGCCTCATTCTGCTCCGTCGATTCGGTTAGATGGACGGCGTATAAATCCGCTCCATTCTTGACCGCTCGATTGAGGCACACTGCGTTGACTCGTGTCGATGTTGTCTCTGCTTCCGGCCACGTGGGTAATTTTCGCCAACCTTTGTCGCACTTCACTGTGCACTCGCCTGTTGTCCAGTCGATTTGCGGGTTGAATCTTCGCAGCCAATCGCGTCCCAATAGCACGTCGTAGCCGTCGAGCGTTGTCGCCAGCATCGGCGCGCTGAAACCAAAATCTTCGCCACACTTCATTCGAACGACAGGTACTTTGTCGCGTATCGCCAGCGGGGTGCCGTCCACCAATCGCGCGTCGATTTCGGGTAGACACCGCTCCAGCGTCAGGTGTAGTCGTCGTGCTGTCTCTCGATTTATCAGGCAGTGACTCGCACCTCCGTCGATGAATATTGTATTTTTCTTCCATGAAGTCGTCCTTCCGCCAGTACAGGGTGGTCCACTGGGTCATCCTCCTTTTTCAGCCGGAAGCAGTTGATAGCATGTATCGGAACCACTACTCGGTGGGGATGCTGTTTTTCGGGCGATGAGGCAGGGTCAGTAGGGGGCCTGACCGCTACTGACGCTTGGCGTTTCCCGACCTGTCCTCGTCGTTCTTCTTTATCTGCTTCTTTCAGGGGCAATCGTGAGATTGGTGACCCGGCTGGTGGCAGTTGAAACATTGGCCCTTGCGAAAATCGTCCATGTGCTCCTTCGCCACTACGCCGTGAATCGTGGGCCGTGGATTCTGGCCACGAAAACGATTTCCCTCCCGGGAACCCGCTCTCGCATACGCCCGATGCGCGTCGAAGTTGTCTGCGATCCGAACGCCTTCGTGAAACGCCGCCGGCAGTCGCAGTCGGACCTCGCATTTAATGTCCTGCTTCAGACCCGAAATGAATCGAGCTTTCTTCTCGGAGTCATGCATGTCGGTCATTTGGTCGCATAACGCCATGAAGACCGACGCGTAATCCTGGACAGAACTCCACTGGCGCCAGTTGTCCAACTTCGTGCGTGCGTTGTCCGAGGCGGATATTGGCTCGAAACGTTCACGCAGAGCTGTACCCCACGCCTTCCACGTGCGAATCTTGGTCGATCCAAAAATCGCGGTTGACCCTTGGGTAGCAGACCCAAAGTTTCTGAAAAACCCCTGTGTGTCGCCTGCCGAAAACTCCCCCTCCTGTAGAGTATATCGCCACCAATCTAGCGCAGGTCCCCGCAGTAGTGATACAGCCAGTCGAATTTTTAAATCGTCAGCAGTGATCCCAGCAGCATTAAAATAAAGTTCCGCCGAGAATAACCAGCCCGTAACAGTAGTATTCTTATCCGTGGGGTTGAACGGGGGCGGCATTGTCGGTTTGATCGTCGCTGTTGTCACGATCGGCATAAACGCCGGTGCGGCTACAGTAGCGGCTGCTTCTGACCGAGCGGCTGCTGCTGCTGCTTCGGCTGCTGCTCGTGCTGCCACGTCAGCTGCTGCGGCGGCTTCACTGTCCTTGCGCTCCTGTGACACCTGACGTGCGATTTGGTCCAAAACGGTTTCGACACCGGTGCTGGCGACCTCCTCTTGGGCGGCAATTTTCTGACGCGAATCCTCTCGCGCCTGGCGTAACTCAGCAACTTCCGCACGAAGTCGCTCGTTGTCCTCCAGCACTGTAGCCATGCGTGTGTTCATGGCGTTGAACTGCTCCCGAAGCTCGTTGAACTGAGCTTGGTCCATTTGGCGAATGCTCCGCCGGGGCAGGGGGAATTCCGTCGTGTGCCTGTACTCAGGTAAGCGCAAACGCTATCGTAGTTGGGCGAATTAATCAATCTAATTCGCGAGCAACCACTTTGCAGCTTACGTGAGGGACCTACCCCCCCCCCAAAAAAATCAACTCACGAAAACGGGTGAGTGAGGAAAGTGGCTCTGAATACCAGGTGTTATGAATGAACAAGCAGAGTAGCGCGGAAATGAATAACGAAGTGTTCACTCAATGAATGACCATACAAGGAATGGCAAGCCAAGATATAGGAACACCAGAGTAACAAACAGTGAAATTGATGAATAGAGAGAGAGAGAGTACACAAACATATACCTAAATGTTGTACTCTCTAGAAGATAACCCTATACAGTCTATACAAGCATGATAACTAAACATGTTTGACACACCCCCTGGACTGCATAGGGGAATGTTCTAGACAAGCAGCTCAGGGTGGCACTACTAGTCCAGCCTCTGAGACAAGGGTCTAAAAGACCAGTCAGAAGGAGTACAGGCAAGGCAAGAACTAGTACAGGGCGGCACTACTAGTCCAACCACTGTAAGAGGACACAAGTCCAGTCTGAGTGTACACACAGATATATAGGACAGTACAGAGTCAAGGCCCGAGTAAGTGAGAGACTACAGGAACCAGACCAAGCTGCACACAGTGCCGCTGATGATCTTTAGGCGCAAGCGCCTTCGTAAAGATATCAGCTGTGTTGGCACGGAGGCCAAGTGTACTACGCGAGCCTGGCGACGCTGCTGTAGCTCGCGGCAGGAGGAAGTACCGCAGCTGGATGTGCTTCGCTCTGCCCTCGAGTCGAGGCTCTTGACACAGGAAATCATGGCCCTGTTGTCAGCGTACAGGACCGGGGCAGAGCTAGGCCGCTCACCTAAGTCATGAGCAAGAAGGTCAGCCAGCGGAGCTCCTGTGCCGCCATGGCACCGGCGTAGATCTCAGCCTCACAGCTGGACTGGGCAACAACGAGGAGCGGGTAGCTCTCCACGAGACAGCACCTGAGCCAAGGCTAAAGCAGTAGCCCTGGGAAGACCTGAGCGTCTCGGCGTCGTCTGCCCAAGAAGCGTCTGTGTGTCCAGTAAGGACCACTGGCCTGCGTCCGCCTAGCACTAACCCCATGCCCGATGTACTTGCAAGATAACGCAAAACCCTCTTAGCGCAGACCAGTGCTGAGGTCGGTGTCTGCCTTGGCCACAAAACGAGCCAGGATGCTGAGAGGGTATGCGAGATCTGGGCGAGTGCAAGTCATCAGGTACATGAGGCAACCCACTAGCTCAGCGTAAGGACCATTGGGATCTACCGACTCCTCAGGAACTGGAGCGGAGAGTCTGTGGTCCAGAGGAAGAGGGGTGGGCTGTGCGGAGGAGAACTGAAGGCCGAACCTCTGAAGGACCTGGCGCACCAAGTGTGACTGAGTCAGGGTGATGGTGCGCGCGGCTCTGTCCCTGGAGATCTGCAAGCCAAGGTAACGGCGCAGCTCTCCAAGGTCAGTGCAGGTGTGTCTCTTCAGCAGCTCTGCCTTCACGGAGGCCAGTGCGTCCCTGTCAGCAGTGGCAAAGACCAGGTCGTCTACGTAGACGAGGATGTAGAACGGAGTCGAGCCAGCACGAACGAAGAGCGAGGGGTCTGCAGAGGACGGAAAGAACTGCAGGTCAGCAAGAGTAGCACGCAGCGTGTCGTGCCACTCACGAGGCGCCTGGCGCAGGCCGTAGACTGGGCGCCGCAGAAGCCACTGGGTCCCAGGGGGGAAGGTGCCAGTAAAGCCCTGAGACGACGCAGGTAGACCTGCTCGTGAAGGCTGCCCTGAAGAAAGGCAGTGGAGAAGTCGAGGGAGTGAAGCTCGTAGTCACGCTGAGCCGCTACGTGTAGCAGAACCCGAAGAGTAGTCATCTTCGGGGTAGGAGCGAAAGTCTGAAAGAAGTCCACCCCCTCGCGCTGACTGAAGCCTCTAGCCACGTAACGCGCTTTGAACACAGGCGGCTCTCCAGGAGGGCGCTTCACCTTGAAGAGCCAACGGCCATCGACCACGTTCACCCCAGGTGGGGGAACTGCGTCGACGAAGGTGCCGGTGGATCTCCAAGATGCCATCTCCTGCTCCATGGCAGCTATCCACTGAGAGGCCCAAGGTCCCGAAACCGCCTCAGCGTAAGTACGAGGGGTCGGGATGTCAAAAGCGTCTGGGTCACCCTCAGGGACTAGCAGCATGGAACAGAGATGGGGAGCAGCCTCGGACAGGAAAGCAAGCTCAAACTGGCGGTCCTCCAGGACGTCACTGCCGAGGGCAGGAGCACCCCCGACAGACGGAGGACAGGCAGGGTCAGAGACCAGAGCGGAGGCGTAGTCAAGGCGGCGGGTAGAGGCGAAGTCAGCGACCGCAGCGACAAGGGCGTCAAGACTCGACACTGGAACAGACGGGTCGGTAATGAGAGAGGCAAGGACCCGAGGAACAAGAGGACGAGCGGCACGAAAGTAGTCAGACAGAGGAGGAGACGCAACGACAAGAGAGGACGGAGGAGGAGACGGGAGGAGGGGAGGACGAGACGCGTGGGAGCGGAGCAACATAGGGTGAGTGCGCGGGACGGGGGAGACAGGACGAGCACGGGAGGGGCGGCGAGACCAGACGTGAGAGGGCGGCGTCGGGTCAGGAGACAGAGGAGGGGACACGGGTGGGGAACGAGGGGGAAAACGAGCCGGGGACGAGTCCGGCGGAGGGAACACGGGGCCGTAGACGGGAAGAGGGGAGACGGCCGGAGAGGAACAGGCGCAGGGTCAGGGGACGGAAGGCCGAGCAGACGGAGGGCGGACACCGGCGGGGACTGCTGCTGCGGCGACACAACACCAACGCCAGGGCCACAAGCTGCGCGACGGCTACCTCCCGAACCCTCCACACCGGCACCCCCAGAGCCACCCCCCAGAAGGGACACCCCCAGAGCCCGAAACACCCCGCCAGCGACACAGGCCGCGGCAGCCCCGACAGGCCCCGGACAGAGCACAAAAGCGAGCGACGGGCGGCGGCGGCGGCGGAGACGACGGCTGCAGCAGCTGCGGCGACGGCGGCTGCGGAGGCGGTGGAGGAGGAGACACCGGGGGAGGGACAGACGGCGAGGACTGCGCCAAAGGACTACCAGAGTCAGAAGACTCGTCGACCGGAACGACCGACGGGAGGGGGGTGACGTGAGACACACCAGAGGGGCCGGACGGGGGGGCGGGGGGGGGGGAGGGGCAGGGGCCACCAGGGAGGGAGGAACCAGGAACAGGGGGGGAGTAACCGGGGGACCACGGTGGGGAAAGCGGCGGTAGAAGGAGACGGACTCGTCGAAGGTGACGTCGCGAGAGTGAAAGAAACGGTGAGACGGCGGGTGGTAGAAGTGCCAGTCGGACGCGTCAAGGGGGAAACCGAGGAAGACGCAGGGGAGGGTGCGGGCAGTGAGCTTGTCCGTGCCAGAGGCACGAACGTGAGCAAGGCAGCCCCAGACGTGGAACGCAGACGCGTCACCAGGGGACCCGGTCCACAGAAGGGTCGGCGAAACCTGCGGCCGCTGGGGGTGCGGCCACAGGTTAAGCTGGTGAGCGGCGTAGCGCACGGCGAACGGCCACAGAAAATGGGGTGCACCGGCGTGGATCATGGAGGTGCGAGCCACCTCCATGACCAAACCGATGCGTCGCTCAGCGACCCCATTCTGCTGCGGGGAGTCCGGCAGGGTAAACGTCTGGGTGATGCCCTCCGCACGACAGAAGCGACCAATGACACCTGAGGCGAACTCGCCACCCCGGTCAGAGTGGAGGCGCAAGGCAGGGAGACCGCGGTGGAGACGAGCAGAGACAAGCCAGGGGATGAGAACGTCAGGCACGTCGGCCTTCCGCTCCAGGGGAAAGACGGTGGTGTAACGTGTGAAGTCGTCGACAAGCACTAGGAAGAAGCGCTCGCGACGCGGCCCATGGACCGGGGCTGGGCCCCAGACGTCCATGTGCAGAGTCTGCAGGGGTGCGGTGGTAGGGGGAAAAGAGGAGGAGTGAGGGGCACGGCGGAGCCGGCCCTCGACACAAGGCGTGCACGGTGGGGCGGGGATGAGGGAAACTCAGGGAACGAACCGGGGAGACCAAGGACGAGACCGTGCTGGGACATGTGACGCAGACGCGGGAGTGCAGGGTGACCAAGGCGGTGGTGCCAAAGGAGAGTCGGATGAGTGAGGGACCGACAGGAGCACGCAGCAGCAACCTGGGTGGACGCAGCTACCTGGGGGGAAGACCCAGCCGGGGACGTCGCGGTGTCAAGTGTGAACAGGCCGGACACCGGGTCCCGGGGAAAGTGGTAAGGGGGGCACCAGTGGCGGCCTCGGTACAGACAGCATACCGCTCGTGACCAGGGAACGTAGTGGTGACGCCAAGGTCCTGGAGGCAGCCGACACCAACTAGGTTCCTGGAGAACGAGGGGATATGCAGACCGGTGAGCGAACCTGAAGGAACCGCCGGACAGGGAAGGGAGGTGGAACTGCGGGCAACGACGGGACCACCGGAGGGGTCAGCAAGAGTAACTGCAGCGGGAACAGGCAGCGGCGTCAGCGTCGTGGAGTCGCGGAAGAAACACCGGGAGGCGCCAGAGTCCAAGGTGAAGGAAAGCGCAGCAGTCGCGCGGGGCGACAGTGAAGCGGTGGAAGCACCGAGGCTAAGCAAAGCAGGAGATCCTACGCCTGACGCAGCAGGGGAGTCTACGCTAGGCACAGCTACACTAGGCAACACGGGGTAATAAGAGGGAAGCACACTAGAGTCATCGGCATACATCACATGCAAGGCTGCTACAATGGCATCCATGTCCAAGTCAAAAATCCGAATGCTACGCCTAAGCAAGCTGTGCCAGTCCGGGAGGTCGGGCGCCGGGCCAAAGCGCTGGCGGAACAGGTCGTCCAGACGACGAAAACAGCGAGGAGTAGAATGACCGATCTTACCGCAAACGAAGCCGCGGCGAGGACCGGTCTGGATCTGGTACTGACAGGGCCCGCCTCCAGAACCACCACCCGGTGCACCACCACGCGCACGACCACCACCAGCTCCAGGCCACCCAGGCGGGAGAGCACTCGCCGGCCTCGTCTGCGGCGGCTGCTGCGGCTGCTGCGGAGGCTGCTGCTGCTGCGGCTGCTGCAACGGTGGAGGCAGCGGGGCAGCTGGACCGGGCAGGGTCCCCACGTCCGCACCGGCACCGGACGACCCGCCTCCACCACTACCCCCACCCGCACCCCCGCCACCTCCACCGCTCCCAACCTTGGGGCGGCGGCCCTTCCCCGAGCGGGACTGCACTGCAGCAGTAGTCTCAGCCACAGCGACAGAGCCGTCGGAGAAGGTACACTGAGCGGGGGCACAACCCTGAAAGATAGGGACCGGTACTGTACCGCTCGCCTGGGCTATGGAGCGGTGACGAGTCTCTATGGCAGTCAGGGTGTCAACAAAGTCGGTGAGGGTGAGAGCAGCAGGGTGGATGCTAAGGAACTGGTCGCGGGCGGCGGCAAGGCGGTCAGGGAGGCGGGTGGCAAGGAGGTAGAGGGTAGAGGTCATGGGAGGCTGGTGGACTCTAAGCTGTGCATCAGTGCAGGCAGCGCGCCAGGCCTCATCTATCGAGCGCAGGTGGGCAGCGAGGTCAGAGACAGTGGGGAAGGACGCCAGGTCAGGAAAGAGCAGGGGGAGGATCAGGCGACCCACTGAGGCAGCAGGAGGGGTAGAATAGCGCTTGATGACAGCATCGAGGTAGGCCTGGGCGGTAGAAATGGTTCTAAAGCGAGGGCGCTCAAGGGGGGGGAGGGCATTGCTAATGGCGAGCTGAGCAAGGGCATCGCGGGAAAGCCAGACAGAGCGGGCAAGGGCAGCGGCGGCAGTGGACTCGCGCTCAGCGGGCGTGGGATCAGCGGGCAGCACAGCAGGGGGGTCAGGGCAGGGGAGCATACCGTCTAGGTGTGCAGAAAGCGGGTGGCCGTCCTGCCGCTGACCAGTGAGGTGGCGGCGAAGGTCAGCCAACCACGCCCCGAACTCCAGAGGCTGACCCTCAGCATCAAAACGAAGCTCAGCAGCCATGAGGGGCAGAGGAGGACAGTGGAGTGCGGTGTAGTGCTGTGCAGTGCGGTGCAGGGCGGTGCAGTGCAGTGCAGTGCGATGCAGTGCGGTGCAGTGCGGTCCAGTGCGGTGCAGTGCGGTCAGTGCGGTTCAGTGAGGTGCAATGCGGTGCAAGGCGGGGCAGGAAAGTGCAGGAGGGTGCAAAGTGGTGCGGGGAACGGGGGACAGTACCAGGAAGTATGGAGGGCCGGGGCAGGCGCGACGGGACAGGGCAGGCGCGACGGGGCCGGGCAGGCGCGACGGGGCCGGGCAGGCACGTCGAGGCCGGGCAGGCGCGACGGGGCCGGGCAGGCGCGACGAGGGGCCGGGCGGCTGCGACGGGGCCGGGCGGCAGCGACGAGGCCGGGCGGCTGCGACGGGGCCGGGCGGCTGCGACGGGGCCGGGCGGCAGCAACAAGGCCGGGCGGCAGCGACGAGGCCGGGCGGCAGCGACAAGGCCGGGCGGCAGCGACGGGGCCGGGCAGGACACAGCAGGGCCGGGCGGGGGCGACGGGGCCGGGCGGGCGTGACGGGGCCGGGCAGGTGCAACAGGGGCCGGGCAGCTGCGACAGGGGCCGGGCGGGCGCCACGGGGCCGAGAGGCCGCGACAGGGCCGAGCTGGGGCGACGGGGCCGAGCAGGGGCGACGGGGCCCAGGAGGGTGGATACGGGGCCCAGGGAGGAGCGCGGCAGGGCCCAGGAGGGGCGCAACAGGCCCAGGAGGGGCGCTACGGGCCCAGGAGGGGCGCAATGGGGGGCCCAGGAGGGGCGCGGCGAGGCCCAGGAGGGGCGCAATGGGGGGGGGGGCCCAGGAGGGGCGCGACGAGGCCCAGGAAGGGGCGCGACGGGCCTAGGGACGGTCGCGACGGGGCCCAGGAGGGTGGATACGGGGCCCAGGGAGGGGCGCAATGGGGGCCCAGGAGGGGCGCTACCGGCCCAGGAGGGGCACTACGGGCCTAGGAGGGGCGCGACGGGGCCTGGGAGGGGCACGACGGGGCCCAGGAGGGGCGCTACAGGGCCCAGGGAGGGCGCGACGGGTCCCAGTAGGGGCGCTACGGAGCCCAGGAGGGGCGCGACGGGGCCTGGGTGGAGCGCGGCGGGGCCCAGGAGGGGCGCTAGGGGGCCTGGGAGGAGCGTGACGGGGCCTGGGAGGGGCGCTAGGGGGCCTGGGAGGAGCGCGACGGGGCCTGGGAGGGGCGTTACAGGGCCCAGGAGGGGCGCTACGAAGCCCAGGAGGGGCGCGACGAGGCCCAGGAGGGGCGCTACGGGGCCCAGGAGGGGCGCGACGGGGCGCTACGGGGCCTGGGAGGAGCGCGACGGGGCCCAGGAGGGGCGCTAGGGGGCCTGGGAGGAGCGCGACTGGGCCTGGGAGGTGCGCGACGGGGCCTGGGAGGGGCGTTACAGGGCCCAGGAGGGGCGCTACGAGGCCCAGGAGGGGCGCTACGGGGCCCAGGAGGGGCGCGACGGGGCGCTACAGGGCCTGGGAGGAGCGCGACGGGGCCCAGGAGGGGCGCTAGGGGGCATGAGCGGAAGCGGGAGGTGGGGGGGGATCCTACCTACGCGTGATACCATATCAGAATTAGAATTGAATGATGTGAGAGAGAGAGTACACAAACATATACCTAAATGTTGTACTCTCTAGAAGGTGACCCTATACAGTCTATACAAACATGATAACTACACATGTTTGACACCCTCGTCGGCAGACTTCGCTTCGCCGCTCATCTTACGCCATTTGAATCCCATTCTTCGCAGTGCTTTCTGAACCCATCCAACAGATGCCTTAAAGTCGCGTGGCACGTTACACTCAGGGGCTAGCTGTATTGCGCGCTGCTGGATTAGAGCCGTCGAAACTGGCAGGCCGGCACCATTCGTGCTTTTCAGCCAGCTCTTGAGTCGAGCTTCCAGTAGAGGCCAGTGTGGGTTGCGCACCCTTTTGAACTTGGCGCGTTCGGGCCCGATGGCCCACCACTTCTGCTCGTTTTGCAGAACTCGCCCGACTGTGCTGCGATCCGGCCACAGACCGTATCTGGTGTGGCACCATCGCCCAATGTCTTCGAGCCGCAACGTCGGGTTCTTCTTGGCGTATTGGCATATTGCAATCTTCTGCCCGATGGCTAGCGCAACACGGCGCACAGGTGCCATGTGGACGACTTTGTGGGTTTGGCGGGATCGTTCTTTGTGTCGCGAAGAGGTTGTTTTTTGGGGCGTATAAATAACCCCGAGGAGTCGGAACTGCTGGCGGGGGGTACAATGTTGGGACCCCTCTGCAGCTTCCGTGGCGAGCTCGTATTGGCAGTGGGAGGACGGAGGGGCAACGCCGACGGATTCCGTTGAAATGGCTGGCACAATTTTATTGGATCGCATACGAGCTGCTCGTATCTAGCGCATCATGTCGATTTTTGCGTCGGCATTGGTTGGCGAGCCTGACACGTCTGGATTTTTCTGGCTCGCCAACCACTAGGTGCGGTCGCTTTGTAAACACTAGCGCAACCCGATTGGACGCCCTTGGATTACCCGAATTGACTGTCTATATTACTGTTCACTTGAGACGGGTTCACTTTGCGTACAAAGAGAGGTCCTTAAGGATAATTTGCATATGGAATACTCCTGGGCGTAAAAGGGGGTCGTCTACAAGGCATATGACCTGTAGTAAGTTTTATTCAGTAACGCACCACCAACGCCAATCTCCATTCCCCCCATAATGTCATGTTGTGCTGAGGGTATTACAAAATCTCACTATCTGAATAACAATTGTATGGAGATCTCCAAAAAGATACTGCCAACGTTCAAAGAATGGTACAAACGCAGAGAGGCGAGTCTTAACCAGAGACCTTGTGTGCAGCCCCTGCGTACATGTAAAAAGAACAGGACAGCTTCCTCGGAGGCACCAATTCAATGGAGCATTTTCAGCAGGGGAAAAATGCATCCCTTCCATTTCAATTTCCATCCCTTCCATCTCCTAGCATATCCATGCACCTCCATCCATCTCCATGCATGCCTCACCTTGCATCTGCATGGCCAGCACCCATATCAGCATCATCCTCCTCCCTCTCCTCCCCATACTCCTCATGCCACCCCCATACGCACATCCTCCGTGCCACATCATAGTGCCAGAACCCATGCCGCCTCATCCTCTCCCGCTTTTCCGCATGTCCAGTGATCCAGTTGTTATGCAGCACCACACACCCCTTGGCCCGGCACGCCCTCCCCACACTCTCCTGCTCCCACAGCTTGTGCACCGCCCCATTTGGGAATAGAGACCGGTTCAGCATTATGGTCCGCAGGCCATTCTTCCAAATGCAGGACTCCTCTTCTCCCTCTTCCTCACCCGCTTGCTCCTTGCCGCCGCTGCCGCTGCCGCTGCTGCCAAGCCACCATTGCGCCGCCTGGCTCTTCCCCCCCCCTCCCCACTGCTGCTCCTGCAGCTGCTGCTTCTGTTTCAGCGCTCGCACCACCAGCTCCCCCTTCCCTCCGCACAGCACGTCATAGAAGCTCGGCTGCTCCGACAGCTTGGTCCTGCCCGCATGCCTCACGATCGCCTCAAACGCCTCGATGGTAACCCCATCCGCTCGCGCGAAATAGAACCCCGAGTTGATCCTCCTAATTCCCGTGCCTGGCAGGCTCGCGTTCGGCTCGTTGCTCTGGATCGGCAGCGTGCCCGGGCCAAACGACAGCAGGTATGGCAGCGGGTCCTTAAACCACACCACATCAACGTCTGAGAGCAGCACAGAGTAGCCGGCTCGCAGCACGCGCAGCACCGCCCGGGACTTGAGCTTCGTGAACTCCTGGAAGCAGGGGCTGCCAAAGGGGCAGTCGCGGAAGGGCGAGGCAGCGTCCGTGCCCAGGGACTTGTGCATGGAGGAGGAGCTGGGCTCGAGGTACACTGCGAGGCCCTGCAGGAAGGCAAAGCGGTACATCTCCGCGTCCAGCGCCGCCACTAGAAGGTTGTCCGCTAGGCCGAGAGCGCGCAGGCGGCACACAAAGCTCATGAGCATGTCAGCGTACGTGAAGGTCACTGCCACTAGCGTCACCACTCTCAGCTGCTGCTGCTGCTGCTGCAGCTGCTGTTCCTCCCCTGCTCCGCTCCCACCACTGTCTCCTCCCCCTTCCCCAGTCACCCCCGTGCCGCCACCCCCCCCGCTGCTGCCGCCAGTCGCGGAACCCCCCGGCTCGGTGATGTTTCTCGCGAGCTGCGGCAGCAGCTGGTCGAGCGTGTGGGGGAGGCCCGGGGGCGAGCGGGGGCTGGTGGGCAGTGGGTGGATGGCAAAGTCCTTGTTGTGGTCGATGGACAGCGTGCCGCACACCACGCCGCCGCGCTCCCACCGCGGGTCGGACTGGGAGGCGGGCACGAAGGCGGAGTACTCGCACGTGCAGTTGGCTGGGCGCAAACGCCGCTGCAGACACATGTTGGATGCTGGGGGGGGTGGAGGGGAGGAGAAGAGGAGGGGGGCAGGGGAGGGGGGAAGAAGGTTAAAGGGCTCGGGGTAATTGAGGAATAGATTGATGTGATGTGGTGGTGTAGTGTGTGGAGAGACGTCAAGGTGTTGTCCTCCTCATTGTCACACCAAGGTTCTTAAACACCTCAAAGTTCCACTTTGCTCCCTCTCTTTCTCACTCTCGCTCATTTCAACCCCTCCTCCCCAACCCCTTCTTTCTCTCCCTCGTCCCCTCGTCACCTCGCCCTCTCCCTACCCATCCACCCACCTCGATTCCTCACTCCCTCGCTTCAAAACCTCCACACCCTAAACCCTGACTTCTTCCCACCACTCCCCCTCCACCCTCTCAACTCTCCCACGCCACGCACTCTCCCCGCCATACCAGCGTGGTCGAAGCACGAGAGCAGGCGCCAGGGGATGTGCAGCGCAGTGCCCTTCTGGTTGCGGTATGACCCGTGCGTCTGCGCCATGTGTATATTCGCAAACAGCTCCCAGCTCGACTGCTTCCGCGTGCTCCAAAAGCTCAGCCCCGCCTTCGCCGCCGCCACACCCCCCGCCACCACATGCGAGTAAGAATGCGCCACATGGACGGATGTAACCGCGTCGCTGGCGTCCACCATCTGCCGTAGACCCGCGGCGACGATCTCATGTGTGAGCCAGTTGTCGTATTTCCCTCGCCCGAACGCGAACGGCGGCATCTCCCCTGCGAACAGCGGCGTGCTGTCCTTGCTGTCGCTGCTGTACCGGCCGTTGCTGCCGTCGCCGCCGTCCCCATCGCTGCTCCCCTCATCCTCCTCACTCAAACCTCTGCTCCTGCTGCTGCTGCTGCTGCTGCTGCTGCTGCTGCTGCTGCTGCTGCTGCTGCTGCTCCTGCCGCTACTGGAGCGGGTGCCGTGGGTGCCATGGGTGACATGCACGTAGTTGTTCCAGGCCCAGAAGTCCACCCCTCCGTATGTGTGCAGGCTGCCTTGCCGCCGCACGTACCGCCTCACCTCCCCCTCCACCACACTGCTCCCCACCAGGTAACTCCCCCTACCACTGCTGCTGCTGCTGCTGCCACTGTTCGCATTGCTACCTTCCCCTATCACCAGCCACTCCCCCTCCGCTGCTTGCCTTATCCCCTCCCCTTCGCTGCCACCCCCCTCTTCCCCCTCATCCCCCCCACTCCTCCTCCGCCTCCCCCCTCCCCGCCTCCCCCGTCCCTTGCTTCCAGCGCAAAGGGGAAGTCAGCACTCACGTCCCACCGAGCGGCCGTCAGCACCCAGCTCTTAAACGTCCTGTGCACTTTGCTAAGCGCCGGCACCACGTCCTCCAGCAACAGTATATCCCCGTTAATGAGCAGGGACACCATGGTGGGCGCCGCCCGCGCGCGAGCCAGCATGGAATGCACCAGCGGAACGCCATAGAAATTGGTATCGACCCTCGAGTCCACTACCACGCGCCCGGGGAACTCCTTAGCGAGGATATGGAAGGAGGAGTCGTTCCCCAGGAGAACAACAGTGGGGCGCAGCGAGAGGCGCAGCCAGGAGAGCAGCGCACGGCGTTGCGGGTCGGAGGCAGGGGACGAGGTGAGGTAGGGCTTGGGGGCACAGAAGATGGTCAGGGAGACGCCAGAGGGGGACTGTGACTGAGATTGGGATTGGGGTTCTGCCTGTGCCTGTGCCTGTGCCTGTGCCTGTGCCTGTGCCTGTGCCTGTGCCTGTGCCTGTGCCTGTGCCTGTGCCTGTGCCTGTGCCTGTGCCTGTGCCTGTGCCTGTGCCTGTGCCTGTGCCTGTGCCTGTGCCTGTGGCTCCACTTGGATTCCGGATTCATCTGTGCCTGGCTCTGAGCTCTCGAGCCCGTCCTCCTCTCCTCTCCCTATCCTCCCCCCCCCTCCCCCTCCCCCTCCTTCTCCTCTTCCTCTTCTGTCTCCCCCTTCTCCTGCTCCTCCTCCTCCTCCCCCTCTTCCCCCCGCCCCTGCGCCTGCCACCCGCACGCTGCGGGGCACGCTGTGGGAGAGGGAGAGCACGGCAGTGGCTTTAAGCAGCACGCGGGCCACGGAGCGGGACAGGGGGTGCGGGGGAGGCACAATAATGCGCGAGGGGACCCCCTGTCGCTGCCCCAACCCCAGCCCAAACGCCCCGCCGACTTGTAACGAGGATGAAGCGCCGGTGCTGCGCGTGCCTTGCAGTGTAGATGAGCTACAGTGTGCGCGGAGAGCTGAACCCCCTGCCAGGCCCCCATCCGCCCCTATCCGCGGATCCGCGGGGCTGTTAGACGCGTGGAAGACAGCTACTAACGAGTACAGGAACAGGATCAATGCTGCTAGGAAAAGCATATGCCGCTGCGCCCAAGCCACCCCCGCGGAAACCCACGCCATCAAGCTCCCCCCGCCGCTTCCGCCTCCGCCTATCCCCCCTCCCCATGCCCCGCCGACCCCCCATACTCCCCCCCAGCCTCCCCCGACCAGCCCGTGCCCGTGCGCAGCTCCCCCCAGCACTAGGCTCCCCGCAATCGGCACCTCCGCCCTCCGCACGGGCCCCCTTACGGGGGAAGCTGCGCCGACGGAGGGGGAGGGGCGTCCGCGCACCTCGCTTGCCCCCCCCACCTGCTGCCCCGCGTCCTCCTGCGCCTCAGTCGCTGCGTGCCAAACCCGCGCCTGGGCGGAAAACTTTCCGCGCATCGAGGGGAGTTGAGGAGCAAATTGCGGAGCGGAAGGCGGAAGGGGCGGAGTGGGGAAGGTGGTGGAGAGCTCTTAAGGGGAATGAAGATGGGGTGTCTTACTGATTACTCACCACGTGGGAGTCGACACGCGGTCGATTAGCGGGACAGGAGCGCGATGGAAACGCTTGTTAGGCCACAATCAGGTGATTCTTGGGAATTCTCTAAAAGCACGGAGACGCTACCGATTAGCGGAATGGTAGCGAGATGGAAACGCTTCGAGCACGATCCCTGAAACCGTTTAGAAAAAGAGCACCTGAGACGATCCTGCGGTTGAGCGGGACGCACGCAGCACGCACACTGCTATCGTACAATGAGACAGCTAACGTACGATACGAGACGTAATATAACTCTCGCTTCGGCCACGGAACTGTCATTCCCCGACATCTGCAGACGGTTATTCGCTGAGCCATAGCAGTCCCGCCTGTGCTTGAGAAAAGACGACTCCCCTCATGGCTGACACGAGGGTGGCAGAGGGCGGTGGGGGGTAACGGAGGGACGATAAGCACATGCTGGGAAGCCGATATCCCAGGTACCGGCGCGGAGGACGGACGACTCGTGCTGCGGCGCGTCAGATACGAACGCGGAAGTGCCGAATCCGATGACGGACTTAAGGCAGACAGCCGCACGAGGGAGAGAGAGACTCGTAGAGCAAGAGCGAAGCGACACCTGTGGGGGCAGTACACGCACTCGATCACCGAGAGAGTTAGTTACGCGACGGGAGGACCAGTAAGATCTTTGCTGCGCGACACTAGAGGACAGATCAGGCTAAGGGCGCGCTGATCACCCACAACGGTGCGGCGCGTCGACGTGCGGAACTAATAACAGCGTCGTGTGTACCTCCCGACCCGAGTCCCAACATCCAGCATGGACTGAGGAGGGCAGGGTAGAAGGGGGCGTGGTGGTGCGGGGAAGGCACTGGAGCAAGGCGAGGGTGGTGGTGGTAGGGGGAAGGGCAGGTGGTGGCTGGTGGTGGTAGTTGCTGGCAAGGATGGGATGGATGGAACCGCTCTTGACTCTCCCCGTTAATAGCCACTATCCCGTGAAGTCAGTCGAGCCTAATTAAACAAATTCATGGAAGCTTCTTCTTCATTCAAATTTCCTATCAGTTGAGTTATGAATTTTATATTACCACACAATCGTTAATTTCTTGACTATCAAACGCAACCTCATATCAACCTGTGAAACTCCACAACCAAGTCCAGGCATACAAGTTCATGTAAACGCCCATGGTCTAGCAATCAAACGCCCCATTTTCTTCGTGAATCCATTAAAAAAAAAAAAAAAAGAGGAACAATAACCATGGTAATGCTGAATACAACGGTGCTCCTTACTAAGCCTCACATACATAGTAAAGACAAATTGTAACAGAATTGTACTTTTCGCCAGACATTGCGACCGTTCAAACAGCTAGAAGAATCACCCACGAGCGACATTGGCGAAATTTTGTCAAATTTGTCTTTGTACGGACCGCGCTGATGAGTGGAGGGAATGAGCAAGCGGGCGTATCAAAACGAGGGAAGCTGGGACCGCGTCAGTCGGAATCTCCAACATTAGTGTCCGCGGTTTGGACTTGGGCAGATCTAGGGCCGAGATGTTGTTGTGATGTACAATTCCTGTCCATCGAACGGTGAACCTCCTTGAAAGTCCAGTGTTGAAACAGATGCAGTGCAGTGGCTACTAGGCCAAACCTTGGAATGTGAAAGAGCGATACGCGAACAAACATGGACCCAATGGCCAGGAGGGCCTACCGCTCCACGGACACCCAGCCACACCGGACCAAAACGTGCGTTATCGAGCGCTGCCCAACACAACGACGACAGATTGCATGGGCATTTCATGGGTGCGTTCAACTAGCCCAACCATCATCATGGCCTTCCATCCATCCAACTTGTTCCTCCCCGTTTCTACCGAGAACTCAACGGTACGAGCCTGCCGCCCAGCAACACGCCCATCATAGCCGTAGTCGGCTTGGCGCCGTCATCCTAGGCGCGCAATGAAAAGGAGGAGAACAAGAAAACCGCAATTATTTGTTGCTCTCCACTCGACGCCAACCGACACGTTCCAAAAGACGCGCTGGCGCCGGTCACGCAAGGGGAACGACGGCGACTAGTTAGCATCCTCCGTAAAACCCTACCCGCCCTTCAGCGACTCGCCGTAGATCCGTTAACTCGGCCCCTCATCTCCCGCCCCTCACCGGCCCCTTCTCACCGCTCTTCACTCTCCCCAATCTTCGCTCTTCGCTCTCAGCATGCGCACTCGGAAGTATCTCGCGCCGATACCAGACGACGCTCAAACTCTAGTAGTTAGGCAACTCGCGAGAGTTCGACTCTTGTTTGACGACGGATTCCGAAACTTCTGTGCGAGTCCAGGGACGAATGCTAGCAGAAGGGATCGAGCTCCAGAACCGATCTGAGTTGTTAGTGGCAGGGAGCAGAATCTATCTATCCTCCCTGCTTTCAATCTGCGTAGCTCTCTCGTTCCTTGGAAGCAGCAGCAGCAGCAGCACGCGGAGGCAAGATTCCGTCGCCCGATCGTCGGGGCTTCGTCGTCGCTGTGCCCACCTCGTCGTCGCTGCAGCGTCGCAGCAAGTGCAATAGCTGTGGCTGTAAGCTGTGCGACGACAGCTCTGCCGCGGCTAGCCAGCTCCATTGGTCCGTGCTGCCGCAGCAAGTGCTAGTATCCTACCACCCACGGTTTTCAGCAATTAATCCACGTTCCTTGGCTCGATCCATCTCGTCCAGAGTTCCCCCGCCTTCCCCGCCTTCCCCGCTTTCCCCGCCTTCTCCGCCTTCTCCGCCCTCGTCCATCACACGTAGTCTCCTCCTCGTCCGTATTCTGGTGTCTTGAGGCGCCTCGATCCGTTCCCCGGTGGATCCAATCACTTCGAGAGAACCAACCTCGGAACCACCTTGCCCCCAGTGAGAGGGTTTCAGGTCTACCCTTTCTCCATGCGGCGTCTTGTCACCACGAAACACAGTCGCGCGTGTCACGGCTGCTCTACCCGTAGGCCTCCCTCCATGGCTTACCCGATCCCTTCCTACCTTCCCCCCTGCCCGATCCTCCGCCTCCTTCTCCTCCTCTCATCACTCTCACTCTCGTCAGTCACCTTCCGCCAACCCGCCTCCTCCCCGCTCCTTGTCTCCGCCTCCGCCGCCTTCTCTTCCGCGGACGACTGCCTCCCCGGCGCCTCCGCCCTGTGCCTGCGCGCCGACGACCCCGCGCTCTGCCTCTCCGCCATCTGCCGCCACCGCGCGTCTTCCTCCGCGACTTCCCCCGCAGCTCGCGGCCGCGAATTGGCGGCCAAGTCGAGCTCGCGGCGACCGTCGTCGCAGTCGTCGCATTCGTCGCAGCCGTCGCATTCGCAGGACCTGCTGACGTCGATGACGGTGGACGTGGCACTGGAGGAAGTGGGCTTGCTGCGGGGCCGCGCGGAGCGGCTGTCGCGGAGCAGCGGCGAGGACCCGCGCAGCGAGGGAGAGAGCCGCGTCGCCAGAGACTGCTTGGAACAGGTGCGCGGGGTAGCGGGTGCGCGGGGCAGCGGGTGCGCGGGGCAGCGTGTGCGCGGGGCAGCGTGTGCGCGGGGTAGCGGGTGCGCGGGGTAACGTGGTGCGCGGGGTAGCGGGTGCGCGGGGTAGCGGGTGCGCGGTGTAGCATGTGCGCGGTGTAGCATGTGCGCGGGGCAGCGGGTGCGCGGGGCAGCGTGTGCGCGGGGTAGCGGGTGCGCGGTGTAGCGTGTGCGCGTGGTAGCGGGTGCGTGGGGTAGCGTGTGCGCGGTGTAGCGTGTGCGCGGGGCAGCGGGTGCGCGGGGCAGCGTGTGCGCGGTGTAGCGGGTGCGCGGTAGCGATCCGTTGACTAGCGGGCTGGTTCATTCCCCTTCATTCTTATCGCAATCAAATCCCGACGAACGTATTCTCGCACCTACCCAACCCGATGCCCCCTCCACCTCTCCCCCTCTCCCCCTCTCCCCCTCTCCCCCTCTCCCCCTCTCCCCCTCTCCCCCTCTCCCCCTCTCCCCTTCTCCCCTCTCCCCCTCTCCCCCCCTCCCCTTCTCCCCTCTCCCCTTCTCCCCTCTCCCCTTCTCCCCCTCTCCCCCCCTCCCTTCTCCCCGTGCAGCTTGACCGGGCCGCAGCGTATCTCCGTCGCGCGTCGGCGTCTCTGAAAGGTGGCGCGGAGCCCGAGGGCCAGACGTACTGGATCAGCGCGGCGCTCACGCTCACCTCGCACTGCTCCACCAACATGGCGGCCGCCGCCGCCGCGCGCGACCTCCGCGCCGCCGCCGCGGGGAACTCCGCGGAAGCCGCAAGGTCTGCGGAGGTTGCGGATTTAGGCACTGCGGAAGTGGGAGCGGCGGAGGGTGGGCGCAACAGGAAAGATAAGCCCCGAAGCGGGTCTGGTTTGCTAGTGGCGCAGGCATTGGGGGGAACGAAGGGGAGAACCAAAAGTAACAGCACGAACAGCAGCAGCAGCAGCAGCAGCAGCAGTGATAAGCGCGGGAGTGGAGCGAATGGCGAAAGCGCCCAGGACAGCGCAGGGGGGATGCGGGTGGCGCGCTTTAAGACGCGAGAGGAGGTGATGAGGGGCGCAAGCAAGGCCGGCGGACCTTTGACGAACCGCCAGCAAGGCCAGGCTGGTACGGGCAGCGGCAGTCTGGCAACCACGCAGATCATCAGCAGCTCTGGCAGTAGCGGCAGTGGCGGCAGCGGCGGCAGCAAGACAAAGAACAGCGCGAGAGGCTCAGCTAACGGCAGCGCAAAGAAGAAGGGCGCGACAAACGGCGCGAAGAGCGGCGGGAAGGGCGCCGCAGCGATCTGGAACAGCCTGGTGTCGAGCGTGCGGCGCGGCACCGGCAGCGGCAGCGGCAGCGGCGGCGGCAGCGGCAGCGGCGGCAAGCAGCAGCCGCTGGTGGAGCTGGACACGCCGCTCGTGGGGCACGTGCGCATGGCGGAAGGACAGGCGGAAAGACAGGCGGAAGGCGGAACAGGACCGGCGGGGGGGGCAGCGGAAGGGAGGCTGGCGGACGGCAAGGAGGTGGCAATGGCGGCGATTGACCGGGGCGCGAGGGATAGTGGGGTTGAGGCGGGGGGAGGCCGGGACGGAAAAGGAGGCGGGGCTCAAACGGCGGGGGCGGGGATGGGTGACGTGGAGAGCCCGTCGAAGCTCAAGGCGGGGCCCACCCTCGCCTACATCTCCAACGCGCTCGCTATAGTCACGTCGCTGAGAGACGAGGACGCGGACGCGGAGGCGGACGCGGGCGGCGCGGAGCGACCGGGGAGCGCCATGCACGCGCGGCGCAAGGGGCTGGAGGTCGACAGGCGGCGAGAAGCGCGGGAGTTGTATCGAGCCGTGCACCACACCTTCCCTCCCCCTTCCCCCTCAGCTCTCTCCTCTTCTTCCTCCTCCTCTTCTTCCTCCTGGCTCTCGAGCCGCCAGTCCCGCAGGCTGACGTCACGGGCGGCGGAGAAAGCGGCGGCGGCGGCGGCGGCGCGGCCCGCGTGGGTGCGCGAGGCGGAGTATTCGGAGCTGCGCGAGCTGCAGCGCTTCATGCGCGAGCACTACGCGCGCGCGGAGGAGATCTTGGCGGGAAACCTAACGGCGCACTGGGAGGCGAACCGCGGGCGGCGGCTGGCGGCGGTCGGCGCAAAGCTGCCGCGATTAAAGCCGGATTTCATAGTGTCCAAGACCGGAAAACCCGGGCACTGCCGGACGGTGCAGGAAGCTGCGACGAAGCTGATCGCGGCGTACAAGCCCCCGCCGACGCGGTTCGTGGTGTACATAATGAAGGGAATCTACGCGGAAAAGGTCCTCTTGAATAAAGACAGCGTCATATTTCTAGGCGACGGCGCGAGCAGCACGGTGATCACGTACGGCGCGAGCGTGCGGAACGGGTATACGGCGTTCGACTCGGCGAGCGTGGGCGTGAACGCGGACTACTTCACCGCCATGGGCCTCACGGTCGTTAATAGCGCGGGGGCCGCCGCGGGACAGGCCATCGCGCTGCGGACGGAGGGGGATAAGTCGGCGTTCTACGACTGCGTGTTCCTGGGCCACCAGGTGAGAGAGACGGGAGGGTTCGAGGGGGGCAGCAGGTGAGGTCGCGAGGTTATTAGCATCTTCTCTCCCTTTGTCCCTCCTCATCACCCACTTCACTGCAGTTGCCCTCCCTGTCTCCGACCCTTAACACACCCCTCCAACACGCCATAGCCAGTACGCATTATGGTGCATGAGCACACGCACGCACGCACACACCTGGTCATCCCCTCCCTCCTTCCTTCCCTCGCCCGTCCTCTTCCCTATCCCCCCCCCCCTCTCCCAGGACACGCTGGCGCCAGACGTGGGGCGGCAGTACTTCCGCAACTGCACGGCGCGCGGCATCATCGACTTCGTCTTCGGGGTCGCAGCAGTCATCTTTGAGGACTCACAATGACACGCACACACACTCTCTCTCATTCTCATTTTCTCTCTCCTCCCTCCTTCCTTCCCTCGCCTGTCCTCTTCCCTCCCTCTCCCCCCCTTCCCCTCCCCCAGGACACGCTAGCCCCGGACGTGGGGCGGCAGTACTTCCGCAACTGCACGGTGCGCGGCACCATCGACTTCGTCTTCGGGGTCGCAGCAGCCGTGTTTGAGGACTGCACCTTCGTCGTGCGCCGCAGCCCGCCGGGGTACTCCAGCACCGTGGCGGCGCAGGGGCGCGTCACGCTAAAGGACCCCTCCGCCTTTGTGTTCCTGCGGGGGAAGGTGGTGGGGGAGAGCGCGGGGCAGTACGGGTACCTGGCGCGCCCCTGGTGGCCCTACTCCCGCACGATTTTCATCCACACGTTCCTGTCTCCGGTAAGTGCTGGGTGGGAAGTGTGGGGTGTGGAGTGTGGTGCAGGGTTGACTTTTGAGAGGAAACAAGACTTGTTCCTGCCCCTGGTAGGTTTTGAGCTTGGTGGGTGCTGTTGCTGGGAGGTAGGTGGTGGTGTTTGGGTTGTTGAGCCTTGTTGTCATCCTCACCACACGGGCGTGCGCCACCACGGCGAACCAAAAGGAATGTGTGGGACCCTGCTGCGTTTGTCATGTGCCGTTCATCTGCACCACACTCGCACCCACCCTCACCCCACATGCCTTCCTCTCCCTCCCTCCCTTTCCCCCCCTCCCTCCCTCCCTTTCCCCCCTCCCTCCCTCCCTTTCCCCTCCCTCCCTCCCTCCCTCCCTCCCTTTCCGCTCCCTCCCTCCCTCCCTCCCTCCCTCCCTCCCTCCCGCCCTTCCTCTCTCCCCCTGGCCAGGTGGTTGTCCCTGCGGGGTGGTTGGAGTGGTCTGACGCAACCACCAAGACCATCTGGGGGGGCCGGCCCTACTTTGCCGAGTTCCAAACCTCTGGCCCGGGCGCCAAGGGCCGGCGCGTGGCGTGGGCGCGGCCGGGCAGGCTCACAGAGCGCCAGGCAGAGGGGTTCCTGCCGAACAAGCTGCTGCAGCTGGGTAGCTGGGTGGGGGAGACCAAGATACCGTACCGTCCGTGATTCCGTGACTGACTTGGCTGGGAATGGCACAGAAGCATGAGCCGCTTACACTAACGTTAGGGGAGCAGCAGGACTCCGGAGGAGAGTGGTGCTTTACCCAGGTCCTGGTGCACGGTAGGTTGAGGGAAATACGGTAATAAGCATGGTAGGATAGGATGGTTTGCTTTGTGTAGAACCTAGAATGGTCCTAGTTGTGTTGCCCCTTTGTTGTCACACTCTTGAGAGTGTGTGAGCTCCACTCTTACTTAATGGAGCATACTAGTGAGTCTGGGTTCGAGTCGAGTGTAGCTGGTAGGAATGAATACAGTTGTATAGCACACTTTATGCACTTGTGTTGCCCTTGAAACCTTGAGACTTCATTACTGTACACTTGAGAGCACAGTACAAGAAACAACTGGCTATGTGCCCTACAGCATCGCCACATTGTGAATGCTCTAGGAAGGAAAGCTCTATCCATATGAATGCAATGCAAGCCTACCACCACCTTGGCACAAACAGTCAGAACTTAGTCACTAACCACTGAGTTAAAAGGGCTTGTTAATAGTGGGTCAGTGCGCCCATAGCCCCCCATGCTCTGCATGTTAAACTAAGGACGCTAGGCAGCCATGAAAGTAGGAGGGTTTAGCAAGGGACCAAAAGTTTCGAGAGGAAAGAGGAGATTGATTAGGGACAGAGAGGGATACAAGGAGGGGGTTGTGCCAGAATGCTAGGCTAGGAGTTAAGAAAGGCCGCCATGAGAATGGCAGAGGGGTTTAGCTAGGAGGGAGGCAAGAGTATCGAGAGAAAAGAGAGTTGACTAGGAAGAGAGAGGGATACAAGGAGGGGTGTTGTTGTCAACTTATACATGTGCTGTATGTAGAAGTTATAGGCTAGCCTAGGTGTGTGCTTCTAGTGAGTACAACCCAACAGGTATATGTGTTAAATTATATATTGAGTTATATAATTATTAGGCTTGGTAGGTTACCGAACTTTACTGTAGAGGGTACAATCCCCTCTTTGTATGCCTCTCTCTTTCTATTCCATCCCTTTTTCTCTCCTCAACTTTTCTCCTTTCTAAACCTCACGCCACTCCATGGCTCCTCCTAGCCTCATGCCTTTTCTAGCTTCCTAGCTAAGCTAACCTTCTAACATGGTATCAGAGCAGGAGGTCCTCCCTGCTGGACCGCCTCCTCACGCTTCCGCCGCGTACTCCTCACCCTCGTTCACTCGCGCGGCCACCTTGCTGCAGTGGCGGCGTCGTGATGCCGCTGGCCGCGTCGTGCCGCGGCCGTCTCGACGCGCTGCCGTGGTGTCGGGCCGTCGTGCTGCCGTCGCAGCGTCGACGTCCTGCCGCGGCGTCGACGCCACTGTGTGACGGCGTCGTCGGGCTGTAGCCTGCCGCGCGACGCCTGTGGCGCCGCTAGACCGGCCGCCCGCACGCCAACCTGTGCCCCCCCCCCCCCCCCCCCCCCCCCCCTTCCTTCCCCTGTGTCCTCTTCCTTTCCGCAGACGACGGCCGACTCCCGCCGGCCGTCCCACCGTCGCGGGGCCTGGCCACGTCACCGAGAGGTGCGGGCGCCGCCGCCGCTGCCGCTGTTGTCGAAGCCGCCGCCGTCGCCGCTGTCGCCGCTTGCGTCGGGGCCACGTAGCCGCACGCCGCCGCCGCCGCTGTCGACACTGCCGCCGCTCCCGCCGTCGTCGCCGCAGCCCCTGCGGTCGACGTCGCCGCCTCACGCGCCGAGGGGTCGACCGAGCTAGTGTCGCTGTCACTGTGGCTGGAATGGGGGTGCTAGGTTAGGGGGTGTGGGGGTGTGTGTGGGCTTGTGACTACCAAGCATAGGGGGTGTGTTAAATTATATATTGAGTTATATAATTGTTAGGCTTGGTAGGTTACCGAACTTTACTGTAGAGGGTCAATCCCCTCCTTGTATGCCTCTCTCTTTCTATTCCATCCCTTTTTCTCTCCTCAACTTTTCTCCTTCCTAAACCTCACGCCACTCCATGGCTCCTCCTAGCTAAACCTCATGCCTTTCCTAGCTTCCTAGCTAAGCTAACCTTCTAACAATATGTTATAGGTTTCTCACACTAGTGATTCATTCTTGCATTCTAACATGGTATCACGAGTAGGTTAGGTCCACCCGCCCGCTTCCGCCCGCGCCCTAGCCTCTCCCCCCCCCCCCTACCTAGCCCTCGCGCCCGCCTGGCCCCTCCGCGCCACCCTGGCCCCTAGCGCCTGCCCGGCCCGTAGCCCCCGCCTGGCCCTGTCGCGCCTGCCTGGCCCCTCCGTGCCACCCTGGCGCCTAGGGCCCGCCCGGCCCGTAGCACCCGCCCGGCCCACAGCGCCCGCCTGCCCGTAGCATTTGTCACGCCCGCCCGGCCCGTAGCACCCGCCCGTCGCGCACGCCCGGCCCGTCGCACCCGCCTGGCCCCGTCGCGCCCGCCTGGCTTATCCGCGCCACCCTGGCCCCTAGCGCCCGCCCGGCCCCTCCTAGCGCCCGCCCGGCCAGTTGCGCCCGCCCGTCCCATAGCACCCGCCCGGCCCCTCCTAGCGCCTGCCCGACCCCTCCTAGTGCCCGCCCAGCCAGTGGCGCCCGCCCGCCCCACAGCGCCTGACCGGCCCCTCCTAGCGCCCGCCCGGCCCGTCCTAGCGCTCGGCCGGCCCCTCCCAGCGCCCGCCCGGCCGGCCCCTCCTAGCGCCCGCCGGCTCGCCCGGCCCCTCCCAGTGCCCGCCCGACCCCTCCTAGCGCTGCCTGGCCCCTCCTAGCGCCAGCTCGGCCCCTCCTAACGCTCGCCCGGCCCCTCCTAGCGCTGCATGGCCCCTCCCAGCGCCAGCCCGGCCCTTCCTAGCGCCCGCTCGGCCCCTCCTAGCGCCTGCCCGGCCCCTCCTAGCGCCAGCTCGGCCCCGACACGCCTGCCCGGCTCCTGCGGCCCGCAGCTCCTAGTGCACGCCTGGTTTCTGCGGCCAGGTGTCTTCTGCTCGGCACGGTTCCTCGACTCTACGGCCCCGTGTCTTCTGCTTGCCCGTGTCTTGCAGACGTCCTCCTGTGGAGCTGTGCCGCTGTGTCATGTGGAGCTGTGTCGCTGTGTCCCTGTATCGCTGACCCTGCACGATGGCTGACTTCGCCGCCTGGCTGTCCGACCTCCGCCGTCAACTCACAGGTCAGCGCCAGGATGGGCACTCCTTGGTTGTCCATGCTGATGGCTTGCTCCCCCGCCCCCCTGAGCCTGCTCCCCTCCCTGCTTATCCCACATCTGCTGAGCGTGAGACTTTCTCTGCTGCTGCACTTGCCTGTGCCGTCTGGGACTCTCGCGATGCAGTTGCTCAGGTTGCTATCAGACACGCCCTCCCTGTGTCTGAGCGTTCGCGTTTCGCTACAGTTGATACAGCCAAGGCTTACTTAGATGCTGTTGTTTCTTTATATTCCACGCCTGCCTCCGCTACTGCAGGCCGCCTGCTCTTCCCTATGCTTATCCAAGACCTTGCTTCCTTCCCTACTGTTGCTGACCTTGCCACTCACCTGCGAGCCCTAGAGTCCTGTACCGCACTGCTAGCACTGCTGCCCAGCTCACTGCGCTCCCCTCCCCCTTCTGCATGACCCTCTACTTTATCGCTATGCGCCTGCCTGACCACCTTGCTAGTGCACGCGACCACATCCTTAGCCAGCACCCTGGTGATCTCACCCTGACAGCCTTTGTCACCGCCCTGACCGAGATCGAGACTCGCCAGCGCACTATCGCTAAGTCGAGCGGTGCGCCGGCAGTCTCAATCTTTCACGGCTGTGCCCCCTCCCAGTGCACGTTTACTGCGTTTTGGCTGCGGTCGCCACTGCGACCCCTCTGACCGAGACCGCAGCTGCGGTCCACCCGCAGTAGCGCCCGCGCCGCGCTGGCCGTGGCCGCCAGGGAGGGCGTGGTGCTGGAGCTGGTGGTGGTGGCGGTGCCGGGGACAGTGGTTCTACTGAGGGGACTACTGCAGCTAGTCAGGAGTAGCAGCCGTCGCCCCAGCAGCAGGAGCAGCCGTCGCAGTCGTCGCAGCAGCTGTCTCTGCCCCCGCTGTGGGCTCGTCTCCCGCCGGGTTGGCCCGGCACCTCCGTAGGTGGTGGTCGTGGTGGCGGCCCACGCAGCTTGGCGTCTACCGGTAGCTCCGTTGGTGTGACCTACCAGTACAAGCTTCAGACCGGGCCTCTTCGCGGCACTCTGTGCCACCGCCCGCACCCGACCGCCCGCTGCTTCCGCCGCCTCGATAATCTCTTTCGTCGTCGCTTTGGCCTGGCCCCGGACCTCCCCAACCGGCACAGCCTGCTTCGCTAGGGCGTGCCGATCTTTGAGTTCGATATGGATCAGATAGGTGCTGCTTTGCATGCGTTGTATGCTGACGCTTCTAGTGTTGCTGGATCTTATTACCCTGTGTACTCTAGTTTAGGTGTAGCACCCTTGTGTAGCTTAGCCTCCCCTGCTGCGTCAGGCGTAGGACTGCCTAGTTCGACTAGCCTCGTTCCTGCACCAGCCCCGTTCCCGGCCTCTGCTACTGCCTCGCTATCCTTCACTCTCGACTCCGGTGTTTCTGCCTGTTGCTTCCGCGACCGCTCCATGCTCACACCGCTTGCCGCGCCTGCTGTTGTCGCTCTTGGTGACCCCTCTGCGGGTCCTGTCGTCGCTCGCAGCTCCACTTCCCTTCCCTGTCCAGCCGTTCCCTCGGGCTCCCTTACGGGCCTCCACGTTCCCTCGTTCTCTAGGAACCTGGTTGGTGTTGGCTGTCTTCAGGATCTCGGCGTCACCACTACATTCCCTGGGCACGAGCGGTTCACTGTCTATACCGAGGCTGTCTCAGGTTCCCCCCTTGCGACGTTCCCCCGGGACCCGGTGTCCGGTCTGTTTACCCTCGACACCGCTTCCCCCCCGGTTGGTGAGTCCTCCCAGCTCGCTGCAGCTTGCTCGTGTCGGTCCCTCACTCACCCGTCCCTTTTGTGGCACCACCACTTAGGCCTCCCCGCGTCGCTCCCCTCCCTCCCCCCTCGACTGCTCCACTGTGCATGCCTTGCGTCGAGGGCCGGCTCCGTCATGCCCCTCACTCCTCCTCGCTTCGCCCTGCTACTGCTCCCCTTCAGACCCTGCACCTAGACGTTTGGGGCCCAGCCCTCGTCCTCGGTCCGCGCGGTGAGCGCTACTTTCTTGTGCTCATCGACGACTACACCCGCTACACCACGGTGTTTCCCCTGGAGCGGAAGGCCGACGTGCCCGACGTTCTTCTCCCGTGGGTTGTGGTTGCGCGTCTTCACCGCGGTCTCCTCGTGTTGTGTCTTCACTCTGACCGTGGCGGCGAGTTCGCCTCTGGTCGGCTTGGCCAGTTCTGTCGTGCGGAAGGCATCACCCAGTCGTACACCTTGCCGGACTCGCCACAGCAGAATGGGGTTGCTGAGCGCCGCATCGGCTTGGTCATGGAGGTTGCTCGTACCTCCATGATTCATGCCGATGCCCCCCATTTTCTGTGGCCATTCGCTGTTCGCTACGCTGCTCACCAGCTTAACTTGTGGCTATGCTCCCAGCGGCCGCAGGTTTCGCCCACCCTCCTTTGGACCGGGTCCCCCGGTGACGCGTCTGCGTTCCACGTCTGGGGTTGCCTTGCTCACGTTCGTGCCTCTGGCACGGACAAGCTCACCGCCCGCACTGTCCCCTGTGTCTTCCTCGGTTTCCCCTGGACTCGTCTGACTGGCTCTTCTACCACCCACCGTCTCACCGCTTCCTTCACTCTCGTGACATCATATTTGACGAGTCTGTCTCCTTCTACCGTCGCTTCCCTCACTGAGGTCTCCCGGTTCCCCCCCCCTTGTTCCTTGCTCCCTCTCCCCCGGTAGCCCCTGCTCCCCCCCTGCCTCGTCCTGCCCCACCCAGTGTCTCGCATGTCACTCCCCTCCCGTCGGTTGCCTCGTTGAGGAGTCTGCTGACTCTGGTGGTCCCCTCGGCTCGTCCTTGCCGCGTCCCCCTTCCCCGGTGTCTCCGCCCCCACTGTCGCAGTCGCCGCCGCCGCCGTCGCAGCCGCCGCCGCTGCCGTTGCCGCTCTTGGCCTCTGAGGGTTTTGGCATTGAGGAGGGTGTTCTTCCTGCGGCTCCTGGCGTGGTCTGTCCCGGCGGGACTGGGGGTGCCGCTGGTGCTGGAGGGGGTTCTCGCTCTAGGGGTGTTGGTTCTGAGGGTGCTGCCGTTGAGTGTTCTCCCGGCGGTCGTCCTGCCCCTTCCGGTCCGCGGGTCGAGTCCCAGCCGTCGCAGCAGCCGCCGCAGCCGTCGCCGCCGGTCTCCGCTCTTCGCCTGCTCAGCCTTCCCTCCCCTGACCGCTCGGCGGTGTCTCTCCCACCACCTTCTCACCTTCCTGTCTACGGCCCTGTGTTCCCGCCGCCGGACTCGTCTCCGGCCCGTCTTCCTCCTCGTTCCCCTTTTGTGTCCCCTCCACTGTCTCCTGACCCTACACCTCCGTCCCACGTCTGGTCTCTCCGTCCCTCACGTGCTCGTCCCTTCTCAGCTGTCCTGTGCTCCCACCCTATGTTGCTCCGTTCCCACTCGTCTCATCCTCCCCTCCTCCCTCGTCGCTTGTTGTTGCACCTCCCCCGATGTCTGACTACCTCCGTGCCGCTCGTCCCCTTGTCCCTCGAGTTCTTGCTTCTCTTGTTACAGACTCGTCTGTTCCTGTCTTGCGCCTTGACGTGCTTGTCGCGGCTGTCGCTGACTTCGCCTCTACCCACCGCCTTGACTACACTACCGCTCTGGTCTCTGACCTTGCCCGTCCTCCGTCCGTCGGGGGTGCACCAGCCCTTGGTAGTGATGTTCTAGAGGACAGGCAGTACGAGCTTGCTTTCCTTTCCGAGGCCGCTCCTCACCTCTGCTCCATGCTCCTAGTCCCACAGGGTGACCCAGATGCCCTCGACATCCCGACCCCTCGCACCTACGCTGAGGCCACCTCGGGACCTTGGGCCTCTCAGTAGATAGCTGCCATGGAGCAGGAGATGACATCTTGGAGGTCCACCGGCACTTACGTCGATGCAGTTCCCCCTCCTAAAATGAACATTGTCGATGGTCGGTGGCTCTTAAAGGTAAAGCGCCCCCCTAGAGAGCCGCCTGTCTTCAACGCGCACTACGTGGCTAGAGGCTTTAGCCAGCGCAAGGGGGTGGACTTCTTTCAGACCTTCGCCCCGACTCCGAAGATGACCACTCTTCGGGCGCTGCTACACGTAGAAGAACAGCGCGACTACGAGCTTCACTCCCTCGACTTCTCTACTGCCTTTCTTCAGGGCAGCCTATATGAGCAGGTCTACCTACGCCGACCACAGGGCATCACTGGTACCTTCCCCCCTGGGACCCAGTGGCTTCTCAGGCGCCCGGTCTACGGCCTGCGCCTGGCTCCCAGTGAGTGGCACGACACGCTACGTGCCACGCTAGCAGACCTGCAGTTCTTTCCGTCCTCTGCTGACCCCTCACTTTTTGTGCGTTCCGGCCAGACTCCGTTCTACATCCTTGTCTACGTAGACGACCTGGTCTTCGCTACTGCTGACAGGGATGCACTGGCCTCCGTGAAGATAGAGCTGCTGAAGAGACAGGCCTACACTGACCTTGGAGAGCTGCATCGCTATCTTGGTCTGCAGATCTCTAGGGCCAGAGCAGCACGCACCATCACTCTGACACAGTCACACTTGGTGCGTCAGGTCCTTCAGAGGTTCGGTCTTCAGTTCTCCTCCGCACAGCCCACACCTCTACCTGTAGACCATGGGCACTCCGCTCCCGTTCCTAGGAGCCAGTAGAGCCCAATGGCCCCTACGCAGAGCTGGTGGGTTGCCTCATGTACCTGATGACTTGCACTCGCCCAGATCTCGCATACCCACTCAGCATCCTGGCTCGCTTTGTGGCCACCGGCAGACACCGACCACAGTCCTGTACGCTGACAACAAGGCCATGATTCTCCTGTGTCAGGAGCCTCTACAGTAATGTTCAGTAACGTCTACTAAGCCTATAATTATATACGAACAGATATAATCTAATACACCCCCTAGGCTTGGTAGCACAAGGACCCACACACCCCCACACCCCCTAACTTAGCACCCCCATTCCCAGCAGCCACGACTACTCCAGCAGGGCTAACCCCAAGGCCTTGGAGATGGCGATGGCGGCAGTCCTTGCAGCGGCGACTGTGACGGCGACGGCGGCGTGCGGTGGCAACAGGCCTGCGGCGATGACAGCGGTGACGGCGACAGCTTCGGCTTACAAGTGCGTTAACGGCAGCCGCTCCCGCCCTTTCGGCGGCGTGTCCAAACTCCGCGACAGGGGGACGACCGGCGAGAGTCAGGCAGCGGCTGTGGCGAAGAGGAGGAAACAGAGGGAAGGGGGAAGGGGCAGGGCTTCGGATCTTCAGCGCGGCGCCATTGCTGGCGCGGCGCTTACTGGCGTGCGGGCGGGCTGCAAGTCCAGCAGCGACGCATGTGGTGCGTGACGGCAACAGGCCGACGACACCGCCACGGCACCACTACGACGCCACCACAGCGTGGCGTTGGAGCCGCTGCTGCTCGTCGACGCTGAGACGACAGCACACAGAGGCCGTCGCGGCATCTCGGAAAATGTGCCACGGCGGCAGGCAAACAGAAGGCCGCGACGGCGGCCAAGTAAGGCCGGGTACGCAGTGGAAGCGTAGAGAGCAGGCCCGGGAAGGGCATCCTGCTCTGATACCATATTAGAATGCTAGGCTAGGAGTTAAGAAAGGCCGCCATGAGAATGGCAGAGGGGTTTAGCTAGGAGGTATCGAGAGAAAAGAGAGTTGACTAGGAAGAGAGAGGGATACAAGGAGGGGTGTTGTACCCTCTACAGTAATGTTCAGTAAGGTCTACTAAGCCTATAATTATATACGAACATATATAATTTAGCAAGTTGTACCCTCTACAGTAGGTTTCAGTAACACCTACCAAGCCTACAATTATATATAACCTATATAATTGAACACACCCCCAAGGCTTGGTAGGCTCAAGCCCACCCAACACGGCGACGGCAACACGGCGACGGCAACACGGCGACGTCACCATGGCATGGCATCGACGCCACGGCAGCACGTCGGGGCTGCGACGGCAGCACGACGAAGCCGCTATGGCAGCTCGGCATGGCCGCCACGGCGGCACGTAAGTGACGAGAGAAGGTCGAATAGGCGGCGGTCTTAACGTAGAATCGAATGTCAAGAGAAAACAGTACAAGGGTATAAGCCTAAGTGTTGTACCCTCTAAGATATGAACCAATACAGTCTATACAAACATAAAATATATATATGTTTGACACACCCCCTAGACTGCATTGGTGCAGTTCCTTATGAGAGAAACGGCAACTCAGGGCGGCACTACTAGTCCAACCTCTGAGTCAAGGGTCAAAAGACCAGTCAAACAAGTACAGACCAGTACAAGGGCAAGACCAGGGCGGCACTACTAGTCCAGCCACTGGGAGAGGCCAGTCAAGAATAAAAAATATATATAAAGGTCAGTACATAGTCAAGGCCCTAGCGGGTGAGAGGTAACATGAACAAGGCCTAGCTATACACAGTGCCACTGATGATCTTTACGCACAAGGGCCTTCATAAAGATATCAGTTGTGTTGGCACCGGAGGTCAACTGTACTACGCAAGCCTGGCGACGCTGCTGCAGCTCGAGCAGGAGGAAGTACCGCAGCAGGATGTCCTTTGCTCTGCCCTCAAGTCGAGGCTCCTGACACAGGAGGATCATGGCCCTGTTGTCAGCGTATAAGACTGGTGCAGAGCTAGGCCGCTCACCTAAGTCAGTGAGCAGGAAGGTCAGCCAGCGGAGCTCCTATGCCGCCATGGCACCGGCATAGATCTCGGCCTCACAGCTGGACTGGGAAACAGACGAGGAGCGAGTAGCTCTCCACGAGACAGCACCTGAACCAAGGCTAAAGCAGTAGCCCTGCGAGGACCTAAGGGTCTCAGCGTCATCTGCCCAAGAAGCGTCTCTCTGCCCAGTAAGGACCACCGGCCTGCGTCCTCCCAGCACTGACCCCATGCCTGATGTACTCGCGAGATAACGCAAAACCCTCTTAGTTGCAGACCAGTGCTGAGGTCTGTGTCTGCTTGTGGCCACAAAGCAAGCCAAGATGCTGAGAGGGTATGCGAGATCTGGACGAGTACAAGTCATCAAGTACATGAGGCAACCCACCAGCTCTGCGTAAGGACCATTGGGCTCTGTTGACTCCTGACGAACTGGAGCAGAGAGCCTGTCATCTAGTGGAAGAGGTGTGGGCTGTGCGGAGGAGAACTGAAGACCGAACCTCTGAAGGACCTGTCGCACCAAGTGTGACTGAGTGAGGGTGATGGTGCGCGCTGCTCTGTCTCTGGAGATCTCCAGGCCCAAGTAGTGGCGCAGCTCTCCTAGGTCAGTGCAGGTGTGTCTCCTCAGCAGCTCAGCCTTCACAAAGGCCAGCGCGGTGATATCTGCAATGGCAAAGACTAGATCGTCTACGCAAACAAGGATGTAGAACGGAGTCTGGCCAGAACGAACAAAGAGCGAGGGGTCTGCGGAAGACGGAAAGAACTCCACGTTTGCAAGAGTAGCACGCAGCGTGTCGTGCCCTTCGCGGGGAGCCTGACGCAAGCCGTAGAATGGGCGGTGCAGAAGCCAGTGGGTCCCAGGAGGGAAGGTACCAGTGAAACCCTGAGGGCGGCGCAGGTAGACCTGCTCGTGTAGACTGCCCTAAAGAAACGCAGTGGAGAAGTCGAGGGAGTGTAACTCGTAGTCACGCTGTGCTACGCGTAGCAGTGCCCGAAGAGTAGTCATCTTCGGGGTCGGGGCGAACGTGTGAAAGAAGTCCACCTCCTCACGCTGACTAAAGCCTCTAGCCACATAGCGCGCCTTGGAGACAGGTGGCTCTCCAGGAGGGCGCTTCACCTTGAAGAGCCAGCGGCCATCAACTACGTTCACCTGAGGTGGGGGAACTGCGTCGACATAGGTGCCGGTGGATCTCCAAGATGCCATCTCCTGCTCCATGGCAACTATCCACTAAGAGGCCCAAGGTCCCGAGGTCGCCTCAGCGTAAGTGCGGGGGGTCGGGATGTCGAAAGCGTATGGGTCACCCTCAGGGACTAAGAGCATGGAACAGAGATGAGGAGCAGCCTCGGACAGGAAAGCAAGCTCGTACTGGCGGTCCTCCGGGACGTCACTGCCGAGGGCAGGAGCACCCCCGACAGACGGAGGACAGGCAGGGTCAGGGACCAGAGCGGTGGCATAGTCAAAGCGGCGTGTGGAGGCAAAGTCAGCGACCGCATTGACAAGAGCGTCGTTTCACGAGACCGGAACAGACGGGTTGGTAACGAGAGAGGCAAGGACCCGAGGAACAAGGGGATGAGCGGCGCAAAGGTAGTCAGACAGGAGGGGAGGCGCAACAACAAGAGAGGACGGAGGCGGCGACGGTAGGAGTGGAGAACGAGATGTGTGAGAACGAAGCAACATAGGATGAGAGCGCGGCACAGGGGAGACAGGGCGAGCACGGGAGGGACGACGAGACCAGACGTGAGACGGAGGCTTCGGGTCAGGAGACAGAGGAGGGGACACATGAGGGGAACGAGGAGGAAGACGAGCCAGAGACGAGTCGAGGGGAGGGAACATAGGGCCGTAGATAGGAAGGGGAGGAGATGGCAGGGGAGGCACAGACACGTGGTCAGGGGACGGGAGGCCGAGCAGGCGAAGGGCTGACACCGGCGGTGACTGCTGCTGCGGCGGCACGACACCGACACTGGGACAGCAAGCTGCTCCACGGCTGCCTCCGGAACACTTCACTCCAGCACCCCCAGAATGAACACCCCCAGAGCTCGAGACCCCACGAACACCGGTACCACCCCAAGGCCCGCCGGGACAAGCCACGATAGGGACCCCATGACTAGTACCCACCCCAACGCCAGCACCCCCAGAGTCAATGAACTGCTGCTGTGTCGGTTGCAGTGACGGCTGCGGCGGCGGTGATGGTGGCTGCGACAGCGGCGGCGACGGCGATGGCGGCTGCGAAGGCGGCGGAGGAGGAGGCGCCTGGGAAGGGGCAAGCGGCGAGGACTGCGCCGCAGGGCCACCAGAGTTAGCAGACTCATCGACCGGGACAACCGACGGGAGGGGAGTGACGTGAGACACACCAGATGGTGCAGGACGGGGAGGGGGAGGGGGGGGGACAGGGGCGACCGGGGAAGGGGTGACCAGGAACAGGGGGGGAGTAACCGGGGGACCCGTGTGGGGAAAGCGGCGGTAGAAGGAGATGGACTCGTCAAAGGTGACGTCACGGGAGTGAAAGAACCGGTGAGACGGCGGGAGGTAGAAGTGCCAGTTGGACGCGTCAAGGGGGAAACAGAGGAAGACACAAGGGAGGGTGCGGGCAGTGAGCTTGTCCGTGCTAGAGGCACGAACGTGAGCAAGGTAGCCCCAGATGTGAAACGAAGACGTGTCACCAGGAGACCCGGACCAAAGAAGGGTCGGCAAAACCTGCGGCTGCTGGGGGTGCGGCCACAGGTTAAGCTGGTGAGCAGCGTAGCGAACAACAAACGGCCACAGAAAATGGGGTGCACCAGCATGGATAATGGAGGTACGGGCCACCTCCATGATCAAGCCGATGCGTCGCTCAGCGACCCCATTTTGCTGCGGGGAGTCCAGCAGGGTGAACGTCTGGGTGATGCCCTCCGCACGACAGAAACGACCAAGGACACCAGAGGCACACTCGCCACCACGGTCGGAGTGGAGACGCAAGACAGGGAGACCGCGGTGGACATGCGCAGAGACAAGCCACAGGATGAGAACGTTAGTCATGTCGGCCTTACGCTCCTGGGGGAACACGGTGGTATAGCGCGTGTAGTCGTCGACAAGCACTAGGAAGTAGCGCTCTCGACGCGGCCCATCGACAGGGGTGGGGCCCCAGATGTCCATGTGCAGAGTCTGTAGCGGTGCGGCGGTAGGGGGGAACGAGGAGGAGTGAGGGGCACGGCGGAGCCGGCCCTCGACACAGGGCGTGCACGGTGGTGCCGGGGAGGGGGGCAACTCGGGGAACAACCCTGGGAGACCTAGGACAAGACCGTGCAGTGATATGTGACGCAGACGCTGGAGGGCGCGGTGACCTAGACGGTTGTGCCACAGGAGTGTCGGGTGAGTGAGCGACCGACAGGAGCAGGCGGCGGCAATCTGGGTAGACGCAGCCACCTGAGAAGACGTCCCTACCAGGGGGGTCGCAGTGTCCAGTGTGAACTATCCGGACACCGGGTCCCGGGGGAACGTGGTGAGGGGGGCACCAGTGGCGGCCTCGGTACAGATAGTGTACCGCTCGTGACCAGGGAACGCAGTGGTGACGCCAAGGTCCTGGAGGTAGCCGGCACCAACTAGGTTCCTGGAGAACGAGGGGATGTGCAGGCCTGTAAGAGAGCCCGAAGGAACCGCTAGATAGGGAAGGGTGGTGGAACTGCGTTCGATCACCGGACCGGAGGAGAAGTCGGCTAGGGAAACTGCAGCAGGAGTAGCAAGAGACGTCAGCGTAGTGGAGTTACGGAAGAAACATCGAGAAGCGCCAGAGTCGAGGGTGAAGGAGAGCGCAGCGGTGGCGTCTGAAGACAGAGCAGCGACAGTAGAACCTAGGCTAAACAAAGCAGGGGATCCTACGCCTGACGCAGCAGGGAAGGCAAGACTAGACATGCCTACACTAGGCAACAAGGGGTAGTAAGAAGCAGTCACACTAGAGTCATCAGCATACATCACATGCAAGGCAGCAACAATCTCATCCATGTCCATATCAAAGATCTGAACGCTACGGCGAAGCAAGCTATGCCAGTCGGGGAGGTCGGGCAACGGGCCGAAGCGCTGACGAAACAGGTCATCCAGGCGACGGAAACAACGGACGTAGGTGGGACCGATCTTACCGCAAACAAAACCACGGCGAGGACCGGTCTGGAGCTGGTACTGACAGCGCGCGTCACCCGACCCGCCACTCGGCAGCCCACCAAGCGCACGATCACTACGTCCACCCCCACCACCAGCGCCAGGCCACCCAGGCGGGAGGCCTTTCACCCGCCTCTGCTGCTGAGGCTGGTGCGAGGGCTGCTGCTGCGGCTGGTGCGTGTCCGGCTGCGACACCTGCGGCTGCTGAGGCGGCTGCTCGGCTGCACCTGTCAGGGCCCCCTTGTCAGCGCTACCACTAGGCCACCCGACTCCACCACCACCGCCACCTGCACCGCCACCCGCATCGCCGAGCCCAGCCTTGGGGCGGTGGCCCTTCCCGGAACGGATCTGCGCTGCAGCTGCGGACTTAGCCACAGCAGCTGAAACGTCGGAGAAGGTGCACTGAGCGGGGGCACAACCCTGAAAGATAGGGACCGGCACAGTACGGCTGGTCTGGGCGATAGAGCGTTGGCAGGTCTCTATGGCAGTTAGGGTGTCGACAAAGTCAGTGAGGGTGAGGTCACCAGGGTGGGTGCTAAGAAAGTGGTCGCGGGCAGTAGCAAGACGATCAGGGAGGCGGGTGGCAAGCAGGTAGAGGGTAGAGCAGAGGGGCAGCTAAAAGGCTATAAGCTGGGTCTCAGTGCAGGCAGCACGCCAGGTCGTGTCTATCGTGCGCAGGTGAGCGGCTAGGTCAGCGACAGTAGGGAAGGACGCAAGGTCAGGGAAGAGCATCGGCAGGATCAGGCGACCTACAGAGGCAGCAGGCGGGGTGGAATAGCGCTTGATAACGGCCTCTAGAAGCTCCTGCGCAGTCGTGACTGACCTAAAGCATGGGCGCTCAGACAGGGGGAGGGCATGACTGATCGCAAGCTGCGCGACAGCCAAACTGAGCGGGCAAGGGCAGCAGCTGCAGCGGACTCACGGTCAGCGGACGAGGGGTCAGCGGGCAGGGGAGCCGGGGGGTCAGGGCCGGGGAGCGTACCGTCCAGATGGACTGCCAGGGAGTGGCCATCCTGCCGCTGACCAGTGAGGTGACGCCGGAGGTCGATCAGCCACGTGTCAAACTCGATCGGCTGTCCCTTTGAGTCGAAGTGGAGCACGGAGTCCGCCATCAGGAGCGATGCAGCAGCGGCGCATTGCTGTGCGGTGCAGAGCGGTGCTGTGCGGTGCTGAGCGGTGCAGTGCGGTGCAGAGCGGTACAACGCGGCGTAGTGCGATGCTGTGCAGTACAGTGCGGTGTAGAGCGGTCCCGGGCGGTGCAGTGCGGTGCTGGTCGGGAAGGACGAGTTGGGCACGAGTCTGAGGTGGGCGGCGGCGAAAGGAACGCGGGGCCGCCGCGGATCGGGCGTGAAGGGGCCGGTTAGGAGAGGGCTCGGGGCCGACAAGGGGCAGGCGCAAGGGGCCGGTACGGAGCGAGCACGACGAGGGCGCGAGGGGCTGCCTAGGGACGGGCACGATGACTCAGGGGGGGGGGGACCAGGAGCGGGCGCGACGGCTCAGAGGGGGGGGGGGGGGGGGGGACCAGGAGCGGGCGCGACGGCTCAGAGGGGGGGGGGGGGGGGGGGGCGTCTAGGACGGGCGCGACGGCTCTGGCGGCTCAGGGGGCCGGTTAGGACGGGCGCCAACGGCGCAGGGGGCCGGTTAGGACGGGCGCGAACGGCGCAGGGGGGGGGGCGGCTAGGACGGGTGCGACGGCTCAGGGGGCCGGCTAGGAACTGGCACGACGGCCCAGAGGGCCAGCTAGGACGGGCGCGACGACTCAGGGGGCCGGCTGGGAGCGGGCGCGACGGCTCAGGGGGCCGTCTAGGACGGGCGCGATGGCTCTGGGGGGTGGGCTAGGACGGACGCGACGGCTCCGGAGGCCAGCTAGGACGGGCGCGACGGCTCAGGGGGCCGGCTAGGACGGGCGCGACGGCTCAGGGGGCTGACTAGGACGGGCGCAACGGCTCAGGGGGCCGGCTAGGAACGGGCACGACCAGGGCTTCAGATTGGATTTTGAGGGGCTGTAGGCTCAGGGTGCCCCCAGAAGGAGCCCTCGTTTTTCAGGGTTGGGTTTTGGAAGTTGCACTTTTTTTTCAGGGAAAAAAATTTCGAAGGCTGAAAAATCAGGACTGAATTTTTTCAGAGCTGAGATGACGGGTTGAAACTTGGCGATTTTTTAGAAAGGGTAGGATTTTAACCTAGCACATTATGTTAGAGAGGGCATGTTTTGTCAACCTAAAAAATAATAATAAGCGTGACTCATCAGGTACATTTTTTAGGTTTCTGATCCTTAGATCAGATCGGACTTCACTGCGTACGTACAAATTCTCTCACTACTAGCGTGATTTTGGCCAAGGACCAGTCACACCCCTCACACCTCCTCCAACTCGCGTCAGACTGCGTGCGTGATTTTGGCGAAGGACCAATCACGCCCCTCACATCTGCTCCAACTCGCGTTACCTGCGTGATTTTGCCTAAGGTCCAGTCACGCCCCTCACACCTGCTCCAGCTCGCGTCAAACTGCCACTGTGATTTTGGCTTAGGACCAATCACGCCCCTCACATGTGAACCAGCTTGCGTCACCTGCGTTATTTTGGCGAAGGACAAGTTACGCTCCTCACAGTTGCTCCAGCTCGCCTCGACCAGCCAGATAGGATTCTGTTTCAGGCTGGAAATCCGTTAAGGCTGATAATTCAGGGTGACCAAAACAAGAACATACAATATTTCAAGCCTGCTCAAATGACAACCCCTAAAATTCAGGCCTAGGAAAAATCAAAAGCTGAAAAAACAAGACGACCCTAAAAAAACACCCTGATATACAGCAGTTCAGGGCATTTTGTTATGACTTCTAAAGCCCTGGGCACGACTAGCTAGGGGCGGCGCGACGAGGGCCTAGGGCGGAAGCGTGGGCGGCGGGACCTACCTACCAAGCGTGATACCATCTTAACGTAGAATCGAATGTCGAGAGAAAACAGTACAAGGGTATATATTAAACAGTGAAATTAATGAATAGAGAGAGAGAGTACACAAACATATACCTAACTGTTGTACTCTCTAGAAGATGACCCTATACAGTCTATACAAGCATGATAACTAAACATGTTTGACACACCCCCTGGACTGCATAGGGGAATGTTCTAGACAAGCAGCTCAGGGTGGCACTACTAGTCCAGCCTCTGAGACAAGGGTCTAAAAGACCAGTCAGAAGGAGTACAGGCAAGGCAAGAACTAGTACAGGGCGGCACTACTAGTCCAACCACTGTAAGAGGACACAAGTCCAGTCTGAGTGTACACACAGATATATAGGACAGTACAGAGTCAAGGCCCGAGTAAGTGAGAGACTACAGGAACCAGACCAAGCTGTACACAGTGCCGCTGATGATCTTTAGGCGCAAGCGCCTTCGTAAAGATATCAGCTGTGTTGGCACCGGAGGCTAAGTGTACTACGCGAGCCTGGCGACGCTGCTGTAGCTCACGCAGGAGGAAGTACCGCAGCTGGATGTGCTTCGCTCTGCCCTCGAGTCGAGGCTCCTGACACAGGAGGATCATGGCCCTGTTGTCAGCGTACAGGACCGGGGCAGAGCTAGGCCGCTCACCTAAGTCAGTGAGCAAGAAGGTCAGCCAGCGGAGCTCCTGTGCCGCCATGGCACCGGCGTAGATCTCGGCCTCACAGCTGGACTGGGCAACAGACGAAGAGCGGGTAGCTCTCCACGAGACAGCACCTGAACCAAGGCTAAAGCAGTAGCCCTGGGAAGACCTGAGCGTCTCGGCGTCGTCTGCCCAAGAAGCGTCTGTGTGTCCAGTAAGGACCACTGGCCTGCGTCCGCCTAGCACTAACCCCATGCCCGATGTACTTGCAAGATAACGCAAAACCCTCTTAGCGGCAGACCAGTGCTGAGGTCGGTGCCTGCCTGTGGCCACGAAACGAGCCAGGATGCTGAGAGGGTATGCGAGATCTGGGCGAGTGCAAGTCATCAGGTACATGAGGCAACCCACTAGCTCAGCGTAAGGACCACTGGGATCTACCGACTCCTCAGGAACTGGAGCGGAGAGTCTGTGGTCCAGAGGAAGAGGGGTGGGCTGTGCGGAGGAGAACTGAAGGCCGAACCTCTGAAGGACCTGGCGCACCAAGTGTGACTGAGTCAGGGTGATGGTGCGCGCGGCTCTGTCCCTGGAGATCTGCAAGCCAAGGTAACGGCGCAGCTCTCCAAGGTCAGTGCAGGTGTGTCTCTTCAGCAGCTCTGCCTTCACGGAGGCCAGTGCGTCCCTGTCAGCAGTGGCAAAGACCAGGTCGTCTACGTAGACGAGGATGTAGAACGGAGTCGAGCCAGCACGAACGAAGAGCGAGGGGTCTGCAGAGGACGGAAAGAACTGCAGGTCAGCAAGGGTAGCACGCAAAGTGTCGTGCCACTCACGAGGCGCCTGGCGCAGGCCGTAGACTGGCCGCCGCAGAAGCCACTGGGTCCCAGGGGGGAAGGTGCCAGTAAAGCCCTGAGGGCGACGCAGGTAGACCTGCTCGTGAAGGCTGCCCTGAAGAAAGGCAGTGGAGAAGTCGAGGGAGTGAAGCTCGTAGTCACGCTGAGCCGCTACGTGTAGCAGCACCCGAAGAGTAGTCATCTTCGGGGTAGGAGCGAAAGTCTGAAAGAAGTCCACCCCCTCGCGCTGACTGAAGCCTCTAGCCACGTAGCGCGCCTTGAACACAGGCGGCTCTCCAGGAGGGCGCTTCACCTTGAAGAGCCAACGGCCATCGACCACGTTCACCCCAGGTGGGGGAACTGCGTCGACGAAGGTGCCGGTGGATCTCCAAGATGCCATCTCCTGCTCCATGGCAGCTATCCACTGAGAGGCCCAGGGTCCCGAAACCGCCTCAGCGTAAGTACGAGGGGTCGGGATGTCAAAAGCGTCTGGGTCACCCTCAGGGACTAGCAGCATGGAACAGAGATGGGGAGCAGCCTCGGACAGGAAAGCAAGCTCAAACTGGCGGTCCTCCAGGACGTCACTGCCGAGGGCAGGAGCACCCCCGACAGACGGAGGACAGGCAGGGTGAGAGACCAGAGCGGTGGCGTAGTCAAGGCGGCGGGTAGAGGCGAAGTCAGCGACCGCAGCGACGAGGGCGTCAAGACTCGACACTGGAACAGACGGGTCGGTAACGAGAGAGGCAAGGACCCGAGGAACAAGAGGACGAGCGGCACGAAAGGAGTCGGACAGAGGAGGAGACGCAACGACAAGAGAAGACGGAGGAGGAGACGGGAGGAGGGGAGGTCGAGACGCGTGGGAACGGAGCAACATAGGGTGAGAGCGCGGGACAGGGGAGACAGGACGAGCACGAGAGGGGCGGCGAGACCAGACGTGTGAGGGCGGCGTCGGGTCAGGAGACAGAGGAGGGGACACAGGAGGGGAACGAGGGGGAAGACGAGCCGGGGACGAGTCTGGCAGAGGGAACACGGGGCCGTAGACGGGAAGAGGGGGAGACGGCAGGAGAGGAACAGGCGCAGGGTCAGGAGACGGAAGGCCGAGCAGACGGAGGGCGGACACGGGCGGGGACTGCTGCTGCGGCGACACAACACCAACACCAGGGCCACAAGCTGCGCGACGGCTACCTCCCGAACCCTCCACACCTGCACCCCCAGAAGGGACCCGCCACTTGCGGGGCTGGCGCGTGCTGCTGCTCGGCGTCAGGCGCGAGTGGCTGGCTCTGCTCAGCCACTTGCGCGTGTGGCTCGGAAGGGGGCGGGGGCGCGTCAGCAGGCTGATTGTTGACCTCGCCCCCTCCCAGCAGAACGTCAACCCCAGTTGGGGCAGCCGCCCCTTCTTTTGCCCGACGCTTGTTCCGCCGGTCGGCCGCAATTTCTGGGGCTTGGCGAGTAGACTCGGAATTGGGGTGGCCGGTTACGACGTTGGACTCGCCGCGATTATTCGTAGTCGGAGCTATGACGGATCGGTAAAACTTAAAAATATCGGAAAGAAGAGTTGAGGGAGACTTGCCGCGAGGCAAAGTTCTAGTCTTAGCCAGCTTGAACAGGAGAAAAGCTAGAGCGGGAAAGTTGACTGAGCCGTTTGAAAAATGAGAGACGTGGGTGGAGGTAAATGAGCTCCAACCCACGTATATGAAGTTGGAGAAGGGCGAGTAGCGCGCTTCGACGATGCCCAGCCCAACGCTTTAGTACAATCAGCTTCGCTTTCACAATACACAATTTTTGAAAAACACTGCGAGTGTTAAAAAATTATCATATTTGTTGCTTTCACCATTGCAAGCTCTGAAGGGCATAAGGCCAACTCCTAATTCAATTTATGCTCAGATTATTCGTAGGCTCAGGAGGAGACGTCCACAATGGATACGTGCCCATTTGTACCAGCATCACTAATGGCACGTAAAGAATGTATTGGCCAGTTGGCAATTGCGGATGAATCTGCTAGGGTGGAACCCACTGGCCGGATGTGAAAGTGAAGTAGAAGGGACTTTTTGTTGACACCACATGAAACACTGGCAGGAAGCGAGTTGTGCATAAGGAAGAGTAATGTTGCAGGGGAAAGAGGGAGGGGAGGGGGGGAAGCAAAAGCTGCTCTGGAGACTTACATCTGATAATTTGAAGGCACAGGAATGGTACGAAGACATGCATAGAATGTCAAGCAGGAGGCAGCAGCAGGTGAGGGGGTGAAGGGCACTCTCACACAAAAAATGAGAGAAGCAGCAGGTACTCACCAGGGACACCTGGAACGACGTGGTTGGGCAGCGTGAGGACTCTGGCGAGCGGCTCATTGAGAGGCACGCGCACCCACTGCTGCTCGCCCGATGCTGCACGCACGGCACACCGCGGGTGCGCGGGGTGGCGGGGGGCCATGGGAGCGAGGACGGTCAAGAGGCACAAACAGTGAGACAGAGGAGACAGCAGACGAGGGGGGGTGCTGGAGGGAAGGGCGGCAATAAAGCAGGAGAGACAAAAGGGGAGGGGAGGGATAAGAGGCAGCGAGGGGGGAGGAGAAGGGGAATGAAGGAAGAAAGGGGGGGGAGTTGGAGGACGCTGCAGGGAAGCAGCAAGGGTGATACGAAACAAAGAAGCAACCTCGCCGTCGCCTCACCCGACCAATCAGGCGCATCATCCCCTTCGTCGTCCGCACCCCCCGCCATGGCGTGGCTGTCCTCGTCCGTCAGCCCTGCAGCGTCCTCCAGCAGAGCGCGCACCAGTGCATTGCCCGGCAGGGGCGGCACGGCGCTGGTGCGCAGGAACAGTTGCACCGAGTCTGCGCTGTACGCCTGCTCCCTGTCCCACTCCAGTGGCGGCGCGTGTGGGCCGAACATCTCGCGCACGTGCGCGCCCAGCGAGTCGGTGTGGCACACGTCCTCAATGAGGTCGCTGGCCATGGCCTCGGGGTACACCAGCACCACAGGCCAGTGCAGCGTGCCTGCCTCGTCCACCCACACCTTGCGCTCGCCGCTGAGCTCCTTGTACGCCGCGCGCCCCATGCGCACCCCGCACTCCCTCATGCACCGCGCCAGGCGCTCCGCCTTGCTGCGGATGGCGGTGCTGCGCGCCGCCACGGCCTGCTGTGCCGCCAGCTTGCTCTGCGCGTCCGCCTTCAGCTTGAGCAGGTCGGCGGGCGCAACGCTGGGCAGGGCGAGCGCGGTGTCGCACCACGCCATGGCCTCCGCGTAGCGCTGCAACGCCACACACGCCTTGGCCGCTCTGAAGGGCGCCTGGGAAGGGGGGCGGAGGAGAGAGGGGGGCAGGATATGGCCCAGGAGGAGTGATGCTAAGGAGGGGAAAGAAGATGAGAAATCAGGGGCGGTGCATGCAAAAAATCACGGCAGCAGGGTCATGTGGGAGGAATGGCCAAGCCGTTGGTGGAGAGAGTGGAGCGAAGCAGGGCGCTGGTGCCCTGTCAGGAGAAGGAGACGAGGGCAACTATGCAGGGGGCGGGGGCGAGAGACGCACACACGTGCAGGGAGGATGGGCCCTCCGCCTTTCTGGCTGGCCCCCCAGCCACTCGAATCAGCTCGAGGCCATGGGCACGCAGCACTGCCATGCGCGGCACTCACCTTGGCGTTGGTGGCGTCCAGCCTGGCGGACTCCGTGGCGTCAGCGAGCGCACGCCCATAGTTGCCCAGCAGCAGGTGCGCCTGCGCGCGGTTGCCGTGCAGCATGGCCGCCACACTGCCGGGGATGTCCGCGTCGGGATGCTGTTGGCGCGTGGTGATGGCTTGCGAGTACAGGTCCACCGCCTTGAGGTACGCTTGCCGCTGCTGCCGCCGCTGCCCCTTGCGCCCCTGCTCCTGCCCCTCCTTCAGGGCTATGTTGCCTTGCTCCTACAAAGCACGTCCACAAATGGGGGTGTTTTGGGGGGGAGAAAGGGGAAAGAAAGTTGGGGGGGGAGGGGGGTCTGCCGGATTGTGGAGGTGGGTGAGTGTGTGGGGAGGAATTGTAGAGGGTGTGCGCAGCAGTGAGAAGGTGGGGGCGTATGCCCATGACGCTTCTACTCTCATCCACGCGTCCCCATGCTCCCCACCACCTCCCCTTGCCCCACCTGCGCGCACCTGGTTCCTGTTCCACGGCGGACGGAGCGCGCAGGGGGAGGGGAGAGGGGGGGAGGGGGGGCGAGAGGAAAGGAGGAATGCACGCAGGGAAGGTCGGAATGGGCGAGGAAAAGGAGGAGCACGCAGCGGTGGAATAAGGAGGGAGGAGAGTGAGATCGGGGGGGAAGGAACGAGGAGCTGCGCTACGCCGTGCCATCTCACGCCCAGCTAATCCTTAAACCCGCAACCCTAGCCTTGGCCCATAACCCCTGACCCTACTCTCGCTCTCTAGCGGGCATGTGCCTATCTGACGTCAGCGTGCTCTTCCTCACAGCGCCCAGAGCCCCCGCCCATCTCAGGAGGCACAGCACGGAGCCTCCCCGCGCCACGGGTGGTGCACGCTTACCCGCAGCCACGTGACCTCCTCCTCGGGCGTCTCCTCCATGAGGCTGCGCATGGCCGCCAGGTCCGGGTGCTCCATCGCCTCCGCCAACTCCGCCGGCAGCAGCAGCGACGGCACCACCTCTTCCGCCGCCGCCGCCGCTTCCGCCGCTGTCGTTTCCCCGGCTGCCACACCTGGCGCACCTGGTGCCGCCGATGCCTGCGGAGAGGAGGAGGCGGCTTCCGGCGTGGCGGAGGCGGCGCTGGTATTTCCCCCCTCGTCGCGCCGTGGAGGCGCGATGGCGGAAGAGGCGGGTTCTCCCGCCATGGCGCTAGTCGCAAGGCACGGGGAGGGGATCAGACCCACCGGCAAGCGCGGTGGGCACGGCGCAAGGTGGAGTCGTCGCTAGTGAGGTGGGTGAGGGCGGGCTACGACAGACGGCGGGAGAGGTGGCAGTGCCACGGCATGGAGCGCCTTGAAAGCCACGCTAGAATGTGGGGCCACGCCGACAACTGACGGCCCAAGCTGGGGCACATGCAACAGTGCTGAGGGCGGGTCCAAATAGTTCATTTCGGGGTTTGGGACACGATTTTACGAACCCGGGTACAGATCCATGAAACGACTCCGAATTCGTAAACACCAGAATTTGTGTCCCCGTTCGCACGTAGCACACAAGCGGAACGCCGACTGTCAAGATGTGAGAAACCGAACGGCGCGCAACGGCCCAAAACGCAGTTACCAAATGTATACCTGCGCGAAAAATCTGTTTCGCAGCGCGTAAAATACAACAGGCGGGGAAAATCACCATAGCCACACGTGAGAGAGACACTCACGTGGCGGGTTCAGTCGCGGATGCGGTCTGGCATCGCGCGTGCAGATGCATTCGCGACGTCGCCTGGTTTTCGTCACAGCCGGCGGGGCGACATTCAGGCACGACACACTTGGAACCCCGTCCCCGAATCTTCCACCTCACGGCTTTTTTACGTTACCAATCCGAAATCTGGTACATGGCCCGACGCATGTGAAGGGTGTCCCACGTTACGCGTCACTTTCTTTCGTGTCCTGGCGAAACCTTAAACAAGGTGTTATTTGTTCAAATCGGGTTACTGTTCACGAAATGAATCGGGTGTAAACTATTTGGACTCCCCCTAATGCTGACACTTAGCCCTCCGCTGCAACAGCAAGAGAGTGTCCCTTCTGGGCCTGCCCTGTGGAGTTCTTCTATGTGGAGAAATTACTTCCGAGGACTGTTTTCACACTTTCTTGGACACCACATCGAAGTTTTTCTTACTTTCGTCAATACTTTCGTGGACTCCCGGCTTACTTCCGTGGACACACGCAGATTCGCAGTTGGAAAGGAGTATACAAAAATGAACCAGTGATTACGGGCACAAAAACAGAAATACTGCAGACTATCTGTCCGTCGAAAGTCATCGCAAGCTAGTGTCGAAAACCAGTTCGGAAACAGAATCTCGCGGCCTTTCAGGGGAAAGTCACTCAGCCAGCTCAAATGCGCGTAGAAAATTCGAATACAGAGTGTATTTGGGTCTGCGTGATACAAACACGAATTATTCAAAGAACTACTCAACAAAAGCATAGCAGCCACAGGCTTGAATGTATCCTCCGTTGACTCGCGTACTCGATACGACTTTCCTCGAGTGTAGTGTTACACTTTAGAAACGCTCAAGTTGCAGTATTTCCAACAGGGGGTGTGTCAAACATATCTTTGTATGTTCTTATAGACCACATAGGGTTATGCCTTAGAGAGTACAACCCACTATGTTACATTCCCTTGTATGCCTTGGTTCTATTCATTCGTTAACTTTGATAGGTCCAACATCCAAGTGCTTGCTGCTTGTCCTACGGTTCAGTACCACCATAACAGCACTACTCTACAAGAGTGGCATGTGACGCGCAGGCTCACCAGAACGCAGGGATGGCCATTGGCGAGCGCACCTCGACTTCTGCGATGCCTAACCTAAAAGACCTTGGAGGCGCAAGCCGCCCGGAATGCAGGGATGGCCAGGTGGTCCGGCACGTCCTTGAAGGAGGGGAAGTAGTTGACGTCCACTATCACGTGCCCCCCTATACCCTCTTGCACCTGGTGTGTGGGGATGGTGGAGGAAAGGGTAAGCACAAGGCAACGCATGGCAGGACTGCGTCAGAGTCCGGATAGAGTGGGATGGGAATGTGTGCTTGTGCAGTGCATTACAGTGCGCTGGATGGGAATGTGTACTTCGCACGCGTCAGATGGAGCTCGCTTGCCTGGGACGGTCAACGCGTATGACTCGCGGCGACACTGATGCAAGGGCCGGCGCTCGAGTGGATTGGCGGCAACAGCACATTCATCCACGGTGAAGCCACGTGGCAGCAGCTCCGCACCGACCTGCTGAAATGTTTCGAACCGATAAATTCGGGTTTCCTTGCCCGGGAAAAAATCCATCGCCATCGACAGTTTAGGAGTATAGCGCAGTACACGCAGCAAATGGAGGAATTTTATAACCGAATTCCCGACCTGACCGAAGGGGAAAAAGTACAGTCCTACCTCGCCGGGCTGAAGACCGAAGTCAAACGACAGGTAGCAGCGCCAAACTACAAGAACTACAGTGACGTCGTTTCGGCAGCGGAGCGCTTCGACATGGTCAACGCCGGGATACGACGGACGCACGTCGGCAATACGCGACAGGGCGACCGCTCGGCTCACACCGCGTTCGCCGACCCGATGGAAATCGACAGGTTCGACGGAGGGCCACGTCCGAAAACCACCAACTACACGTGTGATTTTTGCGGGGTGCCGGGCCATTGAATATTCGACTGCAACAAAATGAAAGCAGCATGAGCAGAGAATCGGGCACGCAACAGTGGCGGAAATCCTTCGGCCAATCAGAAGACAAAAAAGGGGAGTCGCCAGTAATTGCGGATCTAGCTCGTGAAAAAGAAAAGATCCGGAAGCGGCCGCGGGATTCCAGGAAAATCAACTTCGATAAAGCTGATTCGACGCGAGAAGGAGGAAATGATGGGGGAAAATCTCCACCCCACGACCAGTCTTCGCCAGAGAAAATCGCCGAGAAAAAATCCGACTCCGCGAAAAAAGACTTTGCCGAGACGGGGAAACTCCTAGAAGACCCAAGAAATTATAAGGATTCGTTAAAGCTATCCTATAAAGATGCTTTAATGAAAACTTATGATTCTCGAGGGGCTAGAGCCTTGGAGAAAATTCAGGAAGGACTCCAGAAGAAGCAGAAAACTTTGGAGATTATACCGGTACCGGACAACTTGGGGAAAAAATTAAGGAGTGTGGAAAGAAGCCGACCTTTCCACGGAGTCAACGTCCTCTCCCGACACCAGCCCACAACGACTACCCGTTCCCCAGGGAAGACGTCGGTGGAGCTGAAGCAGCTCAAGAGGAAGCTGGGGGTCTACAAAAAGCTGAAAACACCCCGAACTCCTCCTCCGGATGCATCCAGTTCAGCAAACTCGGCATCAATGACGCGCACAGTCGTCAAGGAAACTCCGGGCCCATGAGAAGAGCCGTTCTCCAAGCAGCCTCGGCCAGCTGCCAGCTCAGGAGTAAATAGCAACGAAAAGGTGTGTACGGAATATTGGGATGTACCCTATGACCCTATTAATGAAATTTTCTTTGGGTACTCCGAGCAACGCCCGCCCCTCGTGCTCGAGGTCATCTGCAAGGAACAACACCTCCAAGCACTCGTGGACAGCAGAGCATCGCACACCGTCTGCGACAAGGCAGCAATCGACCGACTTCGGGAAGAGTACAAGCCTTCAATATTCTCTGCAACGATGGTGGACGGCAGCAAGTTACCAGTACACGGCGAAGCAGTGCTACACCTACAAATCGGACCACTGCGCTGGAGATATGCACTCCCCATCACCAACATCAAAGGTCTTGACTTGATCTTCGGGCGAGACTTCCTAAAACAATTCAACCCCGAGATCAACTGGGTAAATCGCACCGCAAGCATCTACAACAATGGAAGGAGAGTCCAGCTACCCAACTTGGACGATACAGGAGATATCCTTAGTCGATACACTCGCACGATTCGAGAAGGACATGAAGCGAACCGACACCGGGTTCCTGGCGATAGCAACAAAGGTGGAAACCGACGGAGAGAAGATCTCGGAACCTCCAGGAAAAATCAAGGAATTGCTGAAGGAGTTCCAAGACATTCTCCCTGACGACCATCCGGACAAGCTACCGCCATACCGAACGCATCAACACGAGATCGTGGAGGAACCAGGTTCAAAGCCAACCTTCCGAGTACCATACTGGCTCAGCCCTACGGAGCTGACCGATATGAAAAAACAGATTGAGTATCTCCTCACAAAAGGGCTCATCCAACCCATCCACTTCGCCATACGGTGCCCCAGTGCTCTTCACACTGAAACCGGACGGAAGCCTGCGCATGTGCATCGATTACCGAGCTCTCAACAAGCAGACCATCAAGAATAAATATCCGATAACACGAATCGATGACCTGCTTGACCAGCTTCGGGAAGCTACGGAATTTTCCAAACTGGATCTGCGGTCCGGATACTGGCAGATACGAATGGCGGACAACTCCATCCACAAAAGTGCTTTCCAAACTCGGTACGGATCGTACGAGTATTTGGTCATGCCGTTCGGACTCACCAACGCACCGGCAACATTACAAGCCGAGATGAACCGCATCCTACGCCCACTTTTGGACAAGTGCGTGGTAGTGTACCTCGACGACATCCTCATTTATTCGCGCGACATGAAGCAACACGTCGAACACCTGCGACGCGTCTTCGAAATTCTTCAACGAGAACGGTTCTACGTCAAATTGTCCAAGAGCGAATTCGCCCTTGAGAAGGTCCAGTTTCTCGGACACATGGTGAGCGCTCAAGAAGTTCACGTCGACCCCAAGAAAATCGAAGCCGTACGTACGTGGAAGACACCTGAGAACGTGAAGGAGTTGCAGTAGTTCCTAGGCTTCGCTAATATTTCAACAGGTTCGTGCCACAGTACGCGAAACTCGCAGCACCACTCACGAATCTGCTGAAGAAGAACACGCCCTACAAGTGGGAGCCGAAACACGAGGAAGCCGTGGAGCAGCTGAAACAAGCACTCACGTCCGCACCAATACTCATCTTGCCAGATCCCGAACGCGACTACGTCATCAAAGCTGACGCCAGCGACCAGGCAGTGGGAGCAGTCTTGATGCAAGACCAGGGGAATGGACTGCAACCAATCGCCTACCTTAGTAAGAAACTGCACGGGGCAGAACTAAACTACCCGATACACGACAAAGAGGCCCTGGCTATTGTCATCGCCTTCAAAGCGTGGAGATGTTATCTCGAAGGACGAAGAACAACCGTCTACACCGACCACTGCAGCCTAAAATATTTGAAGACACAACCAAATCTCTCCAGGCGACAAGTCCGATGGATCGACTTCCTCGAGACACACTTCTACTACGACATCGTGTACAAGCCCGGCCACAAAAACAAAGCGGACGCCCTTCGCCAGCCTGCACACGTTGCCGCCATTCAAGTTGAGGGGATAAATCCACTACTCAAGGGACTCTTCACCCATGGGTACTCCATCGACCCCGAAATTTCCTTGGCCGAAAAACGACACCTACTCTAATGGGACAGTGACATCGCGTACCGGAAAGGATCAACGAAAATCTGGGTACCCAATTACCCTCCTTTGCGCCAGTTACTGCTCGAAGAATACCACGACGTTCTATACGCTGGACACTTCGGTAGCAACAAGACGCTGACCGAAATCGCGAAGCACTAATACTGGCCCCACCTGGCAGAAGATGTTAAGAAATTCGTCACGTCCTGTGATACGTGTCAACGAATGAAAAGCAGCAAACAGAAGAAGGCGGGTCTGCTGCAGCCTCTTCCTGTCCAAATACAACCATGGCAAGTGATTGGCCTGGACTTCATCACCGGGTTACCACCTACCAACGGTGGCCATGACGCAATACTAGTTGTCATCGACAAATTTTCCAAATTGGGACACTTCATCCCAACCCACACGACAGCACGCACCGAAGAAACAGCCCAGCTCTCCGTGCGCTACATCATCTCACAGCATGGCATTCCAACCACACTTATCTCCGACCGAGACCCCAAGTTCACCAGGAAGTTCTGGAAGGAACTTATGTCTCTCCTCGGGACCAAACTTGCCATGTCATCCGTCTACCATCCACAGACAGACGGACAGACCGAGCGCCTCAACCAGATTGTTGAGCAACTCCTCCGAGCAGCCTGCAAGGACGAGATCTCCAAATGGGACTTGCACCTGCCCGTTCTAGAGTTTGCTTACAACAACGCTACACATGCCGCTACGGGTCAGACGCCGTTCTTCCTCTGCTATGGACGCCACCCACTCACACCATAGAAACCGACAACAACCGCTACAGTTCAACCTGCACATGATTTCATCACAACCATGCATCAGCTTTGGGATCGGACCCACAAGCGCCTCATTGACATTCAACAGCAACAGAAGGGCCAGGCCGATCGCCATCGCAACGACCACACCGTTACCATGGGAGACCAGGTGCTCCTTGACACCAGCAACCTTGACATCAGCCATCTCCCATCTAAACTTCGACCTCGCTTCTGCGAGCCTTTCCTCGTTGAAGCACAGGCCACTCCTGTTACCTTCCGCTTACGCCTGCCAGCTACCTGGAAGATTCACAACGCCTTCCATGTCCAACTTCTGAAGCCCTATCGGGATCCGAACACGATCTTTGTCGGACGTCAACCGCCGCCGCTGCCGCCCGTCCTCGTCCAGGATGAACCTGAGTACGAGGTCGAGTCCGTGCTTGCACACCGCCGTCGTCGGAATGGCTCCGTGGAGCTTCTTATTCGTTGGAAAGGTTATGATCCTTCTGAGGACAGCTGGGTACCTGACTCCGACATGGGTAACGCCCGTCGTCCTCTGCATGACTACCTTGTCAAGCAGCATGTTACTTCTACCACCCAGCTTTGAGGGGAGGAAGTGTGAGAGTACAACCCCGTTACACCACTTCACTTTCCATATTTCATTTCCATTTCATTCCTCCTTTTTCTCCTTGTTCGTTTGGTCTTTATCTCATCTCATTTGGTTTCTTATTCCTCATTCTCCATAATCCTTTGGTTTATCCTGTTATCCTAATTATATCACCGACCAGGCTTGGGATGTACTGGGGCGCTACATCTAGCGTAATCCTGCCGTAATCCCTTAAAACCAATAGCCTCGTGTGGCTATACGCAGGGTGATTCTATATTCTAGAAGGGTCTTTTCCCTTGGATAGGATAAACCTGGTTACCTGATGTAGTCTGGAAGTATAAATTCGCCTTGTACTGATCGATAGTGCAATCTTTCCTTGACACATTCGATCCTGTGACACTGAGGACCTGAGTGTCTCTAGGTCATTAGCCCAAGACGCGTCTGTGTGTCCAGTCAGGACCAGTGGCTCCCGACCTGATGTACTGATGTACTCGCCAAATATCGCAACACCCTTGAGCAGAGCTCTGGTCGCTGTCAGCCCGTCGCAATAAGGAGAGCAAGGATACTAAGAGGGTGCACTAGATCTGGTCGAGTGCACATCATCAAGAACATGAGGTACTCCACCAGCTCTGCGTATGGACTACTAGGCTCAACCTGCTCAGCGGAAACAGGAGCAAAGAGCTTGTGGTCCACAGGCAGAGGGGTGGGCTGTGCTTGCGAGAACTGAAAGCCGAGCCAATGGAGGATTTTCTGCACCATATGGGACTGGGAGAGTGTGATCGTGCACGTTGCATGGTCACGAGAGATCTCCAAGCCAAGATGGTGCCGCAACTCTCCTATATCTGTACAGGCGTGTCGCCTGAGTAGCGCAGCCTCACTGAGGCTAGTAGCAAAGATAAGGTCATCTAAGTACACAAGTATGTAGGACAGAGTATGACCAGCACGAACAAAAAGTGATGGGTCAGTAGAGGACGGAAGGTAGTGCTGCGAGGGTAGTGCGGAGCATGTCGTGCCACTTACGAAGCACCTGGCGCAGACCGTAGATAGGGCGGCGCAGGCTCCAGTGGGTCCCAGGAGCGAAGGATCCATTGAAGCTTGGTGGACGCCGCAGGAAGATCTGATCATGTAGGCTGCCCTGAAAAAAGGTTGTCGAGAAGTCCAGAAAGTGGAGCTCGGAGTCATGATGTGCGGCTATGTGCAGGAGCACCAGAAGAGTAGTCATCTTTGGGATAGGAGAGAAGGTTTGGAAATCAAAACCCTCTCGCTAACTGAATCCTCTGGCCACATACAACGCCTTGAACTGTGGCGGCTCTCCAGACGTGCGCTTCTCCTTATAGATCCATATGCCATCGACTATGTTGGCCCAAGGTGGAGGAGCTGCATTGACGTAAGTGCCCGTTGATCTACGGGATGCCATCTCTGCCTCCATGGCCTGTATCCACTTGGCTGCCCAGGCACCCGAGACCGCCTCAGCGAACGAGCGTGGGGTAGGAATATCCAGTTCAGACAGTGGCTGCTGCTGCTACTACTGCTGCACCTTATGCTGCTGCTGCTGGCCGACACCAGAACCCCCAGCTCCACTACTGCTGCCGCCAGGACTCTCCGAGCAAGCACCCCTAGGACTGGCACCCCCAGACCCAGCATCCCCAGAACCAGCACCCCCAGAGCCAGTACCCCCAGAACCAGCACCCCCAGAGCCAGCTCCCTCCGCTACTGCTTCTGCTGCTGCTTCTGCTGTTGCTGAGGTGCCTGGGGCACCAGGGTTGTGAGGAGGGGTGCCACAGCTATGACAGGCACACCCCTAGTCATGGGCCCTCCAAAATTAGCAGACTCCCCCACAAGCCCAACCGAGGGGAGTGGAGTGGCGTGGGAGACACCAGACGGGGCCGGGCGGGGTGGGAGGGGAACGGCAGGTGGTGCAAGAATGAGGAAGAGAGGTGGAGAAGGAACATGACTGCCACGGTGAGGGAAGCAAGCATAAATAACGATGGACTCGTCGAACGTAACGCCACGAGTGCTGCAACGGGTGGTAGAACAATCTGTCAGGAGAGTCGAGCGGGAACCCAAGGAAGACACAAGGGATAGTGCGGGTTGAGAGCTTGTCCGTACTAGGGGCGCGGACGTGAGCCAGGCAGCGCCAGACATGGGTTGCAGACGCGTCACCACGAGACCCAGTCCAAATGTGGGTCGGCAAAACATGTGGCTGCGAGGAGCAAGACCATAGGTAAAGCTGGTGAGCTTTGAAGCGGACCACGAACGGCCATAGAAAATGGGGGGCACCGGCATGGACCATGAAGGTGCGGGCCACCTCTATGACCAAGCTGATGCAATGCTCAGCAAACCCATTTTGCTGCAGTGAGTATGGAAGGGTGAACTTCTGGGTGATGCCCTCCACACGACTGAACTGACCTCGACGACCGGAGGCGAAATCGCCACCACGGTCGGAGTGAAGACGGAGCACTGGTAGGGAGCGCTGGGTGCAGATGACACAGAGCCACGGAAGGAGGGCGTCAGATACATTGGTCTTCCGCTCCAATGGGAAAACCGTGGTGAACCGGGTAAAGTCGTCAACGACAACCAGAAAGTAGCGCTCCCCACAAAGCCCCTGGACCAGGGCGGGGCCCCAGACGTCCATGTGCAGAGTCTGTAGGGGGACAATAGAGGGAGGAAATGAGGAGGAGTGAGATGCGACGCGCTGCCGGCCCTCTACGCAGGAGGTGCACGCGCGCGCAACGGAAGCGGGGAGGGCAAGGAGCAAAGTGAGGAGACTAGCGACTAGATCGTGGGAAGCCATGTGACGTCCGTACAAGCTGCATATCCCTTGCGTCCAAGGAAAGTGATGGTGACACCGAGGTCCAAGATATGCCCGACACCAGCCACGTTCCTAGAAAACGTGGGGATATGCAAGCCGGTAAGGGAGCCAAACGGGACAACTGGACGAGGGAGAGCGGTGGAACTGCGAGCGACGACTATGTTAGGTGAGTCAGCTACTGAGACCGGTACCGGTGTAGGAAATGGTGTGAGTGCAGTGCGATCTCGGAAGAAGCAGTGAGACATGCTTGAGTCCAGTGTGAAGGAGAGGGCCACCGTAAGAGGGGCAGGGGAGTAGCCTAGTCGACACGTAGCAGAGGCTCCTAGACCACACACAGCAGTGAGACCTAGACCCTCAGGCAGGGCCCTCACTAGCCCTTTTCCACCTTCTAAGCGATCAGACGGGTCCGCTCGCTAATCCCTTTCCACTTTCTAAGCGATCAAACGGGCCCTTCGGACCCGTCTGGCCGTCAGACAGGCGGAATTTCTATTTCTGATTTCCCAGAATAAGTGAATTACGAAGTCAAATTTCAGACAAGCCAGTCGAGACTTTCTTTTTGTCTCGGACGAAAGGTGGTTGGTATAGTAGAAGCCGTGGTTCGTCATTGCGGGGAAAAATTGTGGGATGGGGCGGAAAAGAATTATGGAGGCGGGTGAATCATGATTGCACGATTGCATGGGCGGAAGGTAATCAAATTCGCTGCCAAAATGTGCAGATATTTTGCGCCACCACAGTTGGTAAAATTTGGACCAATGACTGCCCTTGCACACACAGCCCTCCAGCACAACGCGGGGGAATTGTTTTGTGGAAGGGCCAATCGGCGCCCTCACACCAGCCCAACACAATCGAGGAGGTGATTTTGGTGAAGGCCCAGTGAACGCCCTCACCAGCCCCCAGCACCCATTCGAGAATGATATTGGTGAAGGGCCGGTTCGCCCCCTCACAGATCCTTCAGCACGCCATGGGCACTTGATTTTGGCTCAGGGCCAATCAGCGCCCTCATACAGTCAGCAGGCCTACAGAAATCGCTTTCAAAAGAGTGAAATCGCTGAGTCTGAAAGTTCAGAGGAACAAGTATACAGTTCCTGGAAAATCAGAGGAACTAAAAGACACTATCCATGGCATCAGACATTTGATTATTGGGTCTCTAAAAAATAAGATGAACGCCTAAAAACACTTTTGAAAATCAGACAAACAGGCAATTTTTTACTGATTACGAGGATCCTGCCCCCAGGCCTCGAAGTCCCCGGGCCTCTAAATAAAACACGCGGGCCCCAGGGCAGTGATCGCCCCGGGTCCCAACCTCCTGGGCCTCCACTGTGCCCTACACTCCCAAGACCCCACTGTGGTGGCTGCCACTGCTGCTGCTGCTGTGGCAGCTGTTGTGGCCACTGAGGCAGCTGCAGCTGCAGCTGCTGCTGCGGTTTTGGGCAGGCAACCCTGTAGCGTGCCTCGAGGGCGTGGAGGTGTGCAACAAGCTTACCAGTAGTGTGGGCCTCCAGGAGCTCGCAGTCCACATGCTGGCTTACTAGCTGCCAGCGGAGAGTGAGAAGCCAGAGAGCGAAGCCGACCGCCGGGCCTGTGGCGTCCAGTCGCGAGACAGACTCCAACGAGGTCGTCTTGCCGATAGGGGAGGCGGCGAGGAACTCCAGAAAACGAGGAGGAGACTACTGGGAGGCGCTAGGGGCTACAGGAGCACGAACAGTGGTAGCAGCAGTAGCGGCTGTGGTCGGAGCGGCGGTCTAGCAGCTGGCGGCTGGCTACAAGCGGCTGGGAGCTGATGGCTGGCAGCTGACAGCTGGCTAGGTGCTGGCAGCGGGCTGGCGGCAGGCTGACCGCAGGGGGTCTGCTGGCAAGCGGCTGGCTGGAAGCTGGCAGGTGGCAGTGAGCGGCTAGTGGCAGGCTGCCGGCATTGGCGGCTTGGGGCAGGCTGGCGGCAGTAGCCACGAGCGGCAGGCTGGCGGCAGCGGCAGTGAGTGGTATTCCGGCGGCAGTGGCGGCTAGCGGCAGACTGGTGGTAGTGGCAGCGAGCGGCAGGCTGGTGGCGGTGGAGGCTAGCAGCAGGCTGGGGGCAGCGAGCTAGCGGTCAGATGGTGGCGAGCTGGTAGCAATGTGCGGGCTGCGAGCTGGCAGGCACGTGCAGGCAGCAAGCTTACGGCGGCACGCTGCTGGCGAGGTGCTGGCGAGCTAGTAGTGCGCTGGCCGCGCCCTGCTGGCGGCCGGCAGGTGGCAAGCTGGCGGCGAGCTGGCAGCGAGCGAGCTGGCAGCGGCTGCTAGTGGCGAGCTTCTGGTGAGCCACTGGCAGTGGCGATCTTCGAGCGAGTTGCTGGTGGCGGCGAGCTATCTGGCGGTTGGTTAGCTGGCTGACGGCTGGCTGGCTAGCTGGCTGGCGGGAGCCGCTGCCTGGCAGGTGGCGGCTGGCTGGCTGGCCAGCTGGTTGGCGGCATGCTAGCTGGCTGGTGGCTGGCTGGCTGGCTAGCTGGCTGGCGGCGGCTGGCTGGCTAGCTGGCTGGCAGGAGCGGCTGGCTGGCTGGCGGGAACGGCTGGCTGGCAGGCGGTGGCTGGCTGGTTGGCGAGCTGGCTGACGGCTGGCTAGCTGGCTGGCTGGCTAGCTGGCTGGCGGGAGTGGCTGGCCGGCAGGCAGCGGCTGGCTGGCTGGCGAGCTGGCTGGCAGCTGGCTAGCTGGCTGGCGGCTGACTGGCTGGCTAGCTGGATGGCAGTGGCTGGCTGGCTGGCAAGCTGGCTGGCAGTTAGCTGGCTGGCCAGCTGGCTGGCTAGCTGGCTGGCGGGAGCGGCTGGCTGGCTGGCGGCGGCTGGCTGGCTGGCGAGCTGGTAGTGTCCAGCGCACTGCTGGCGGTGGCGAGCTGGCGGCGGCTGCTGGTGGCCGTGGTGGCAGCTGCGAACTGCTAGCGCTCTGCTGGTGGCGGCAAGCTGGCAGCGGCTAGTGTGCTGCTGGCTGCGGTGAGCTGGCGGCGACTGCTGGCGGTGAGTGGCGAGAGAGCTGCTGGCGGCGCTGAGCGAGCGGCGAGCTAGCAGCGGCTAGCTGGCGGTGAGCAGAGGCGAGCGGCAGGCTGGTTGGCAGCAAAATACGCGATGGCAGAGCAGCAGCCTAGGACTAGAGCATAGGCTAAGGCATAGGCAAGAGCTACAGACTATCGCCTAACTAGGGCTAAGGAGGTAAGCTAGGGTGGGAGGGGAGCGGGTGGCGCCTAGGGCAGAAGTGTGACGGCTAGGAGTGAGATCTAGCTCTATTCCATGTCGAGAGGAAAATATTTGACTAAGGCAAACCTAACACAGGAGTATATCTAAGTGTTATACTCTATATAATCTGAACCCTAGCAAGGTCATATTTCATGTATACCTAAACACATATATATGAGTGTTAACGTAGCCGTCCTGTTTGGCCATCCTGGCGAAGCTACGCGTCCCTCTAGGGAGGATCTAGTCGCTGCCCGTGTCGCTCATTTTAAGTCCTCGTCGCCTGCACCACCCGCGTCGCCGGCTCCACCTGCTCCGCCCGCTCCTTCTACTCCTCCCGCACCTCTTGCGCCTCTTGTGCCACCCGCGCTGCCTGCTCCTCCAGCTGCGCTGCCGCGCCCTATTCTCAACCTTTGTGGTGTGCCTGTCCTCACCTTGCTCCTCCATGGCGATTCCCTACTAGCAGAAGCCGAGAGATGTAATGTTGAAAGCATCAGCGGCAGCAACGGGGAGGGCATCGTTGACGGCGAAGATGCTGACCCTAAGAAGCCGTGCGACTGGGGCATTCCAGACGTCAATGACTGGCCGGAATACGCGGACGCCGCTGGTAAGGAGAACGAGTATTGGAGTCTTGACGACCACCAGAAGAAGCCTCCCATCCCCATCTTCCCTGAGGGAAGACGTTGCCTTCATCTATCGATGGTGAATCATGATGCACCTTCCCCCCAACTCCTAGGCACTATATGACCCAGCACAAGCGGCGGTCATACATGGCAGAGGAGAAGGCCTTCTTGGTGAAGTGCCTAGAGGAGGTGAAGTGCAAGCGTGCCGTGTCGCATGAGTCCGACATCTCCAGAAGGCGCCTGCATGAGTGGGAAACCCAGAAGGAAGACTTGGAGGCTGCCACCGGCTGCTGTAAGTGACTCCACGGCCATGGAAGACGCTTATGGTATTACGGCATAGAGGTGAAGCTTTACAAAAAAGTTCTTGCGGCATGAGAAAAAGGCACGCGGGTAGCCGTGAGAACGCTGCAGAAGTGGTCTCGTGAGCTCATGCAGGTTTTGCATCCCGAGTTGAAGTGGACGGTGTCCTATTGTTGGTCCAAGTTTGTTCTCGACGTGGTCTTATCGTGCGGGCTAAGACCAAGGTCGGCCAGAAGATGACTAAATGTAAGGCTACCAAATTTATGCCTGCTAATTTTTTGTGCGCCCTCTTGATGGTGATTGCATGCTGTGTTGCATCGCGCGCCATCTCTTTGTTGACTAAGTTCCGTTGCTGTTTCTTCTCCCTTCCGACCCGCCCCCCCCCTGTGCAGATTGCAAGGAGGTCATGGAGGCGTTCTGACATTTCGTGTGGGATTCGCACCGCACCTATGGCATTGATGAACGTTGGATCATCAATGTCAAACAGAGAGGATGGTTGACCAAATCGGTACACGGTCGGTGCCGATCAAGATTGTCGGTTACCAGAAAGAGAGGGTAACCATAATGCTTGCCTGCACCTCCGGGGAGAAGTTCAAGCCATGGGTCCTTTTCAAGAGGGCCACGGTCCTGAAGGGAGACTTCTCGCCAGGTATGCTTTTCACATTTTTTAATTGATTTTTACATTCGTGGTGCTTCGAATGGTATTCTTTGTGTCACCTTTGTCTGTTGCTAAGGCAGCACCTTTGTCTGTTGCTAAGGCCTGGAGGGCTGCCCCTCTGAGCCTCATTCGGAGAGCGTTCAAGATGTGCGGCATCTCAAATGGTCTGGATGGTAGTGCGGACTACCCGTGCTTGTAGCACATGAGGCCCACCAACCAAGAGGAGGTCAATGTGACCAATGACATTGGGGCTGATGGATTTGCGAGAGTGAACTTTGCCGAGCCTCCTGCTGTTGCTGCTAAGGCGATGGACGCCAAGTAGGAGGTTCCCGCCTCTAGGGAGGCGTAGTTAGTTTGCAGATTCAGGCGCTACATGCCTGTAAAATGGAGGCTAGGGGTCCTCATATGCTTTAGCAGGAGTAGGATGGTTATAACATCTAGTGAATAGAGCAACATGATGCAACTCTGAACATTTTACATAGTTGATCATGGAGCTAGACAACATGGTTGAAAAGGACATGGGTGCGTTTAGGAAATAAAAAATCTAATAAAGGGTTGCCCGTTTTATCAAATATAGCCCATTTGGCACCCTACCCGGGTTTGCACACCATAGTCCGAAATAGCCGGTGGGGCGTATATCCGGGGGATGACCGTAATTAGAGCTAAGCTGGTCCCTGGCCAGGCATAGTTCCGCTGCAATAACTTTTGGGGGGGGGGGGGGGGGGGGGTTAACGGCATGGTTTTCCCCAGCAAAATTGTTGCTAAGGTGATTTTTTAATAATAACCTACAACCTCGACTAAGTTTGCCAATTCCAATGATCTGATGCCCCCTAACCATGGTCGACCCCTGCATATGTCGTCTCTATGTTGTCTAACTCTTGGATATGTCGTCTCTATGTCTAACGGAGTTGTCTGGAGGAGCAACTCGCCGCCACGCGTGCCGAGTGGGACGAGGTTCAACGTCATCTCGACATGGCAATGGGTGGCACAACTACACAAAACAATGCTTTACTGGAAGGTTCCGGGGTAATCGGCAGAGGACAAAGGCCGGATACCCCTTTTGTCAGGCTTGCAACTGGACGCGAAAGGCAAGGCGGTGGTACTCTTGAAAAAAAATCGCTGCAATCGGCCAATACAAGGAACCTGGTCGGATTACCGAAAACGCAGCGGCCGCCCTATTTTGACCCAAGTGTCCGAGGATCGACATCATGCCGGTTTACCATGATCGTTTTCTATGACGTGAACCTCGTCACTGACGACAACGCCAAGATACAATACGCTGTATCACTGCTACGTGGACATGCGATGGAGTGGTGGCACACGATGTTGACGTCTCTTGACAAACTGGATACACTGCAGCAAATGGATGGGACACCCTCGATTTCGAACCAATGGGTGGGGACCTTTTGCGAGTTGAACCAGTACATTACCTGGCTAGCGTGGAGCGAAGGTCTGAAATGACGTTTCGAAGTACAAAACGACAGCTTCGTGGTGCGACAGAAACTTCGCACCTGTCGCCAACTCGGATCGGTCCAAGACTACAACATCAGCTTCATCGGCTTATGTGAGCAAGCGGGACACGTGCAATATGAGGACAAAATCGACAAGTACCTCGCAGGGTTGCGCACTGATATTTCAAAGGAAATTCAAATGCGTGGCATCACGAGCTTCATCGAAATGACTCGCGTCGCAGAGCAGCTGGATTTGTTGAGCAAATCAAGGGTGGGGTCCTACGAGGGACAACACACTCAAGGATTGGCAGAGCACGCCACTGTACACACCGTCAGCAACACTACAGCTATTAACACGTCCGGGGGTCTCTGTTTGGCTGCCACCGACCGGGTCACTGTAAAAGTGAATGCCCAGAGGAGAAAACGAGAAGGGATAATGAGCAGCAAGGGTCCAGCTAGCAGGGAAATGCCAAAAGTCATAGCTAAAGGGCCTACTACCGACGAGACCAGCTTGCCCGGCTGCGACAAACTTCATCGAGTGATCATCCCGATCCAAGCGATCAATCACACTCGGCCAAAAAAAGGAGAAGCAGTTGCGGTTTTTTCTGTATTTTCTGAGGGTAGAATACAAGGGGGTCATAATAAATATATTCTTGGATGAAGGGGCTTCGCACAGCTTGATGGACCTTGCCACGACAAAAAAAAAAAGGGTTACATTTAATTCTCTGTTTACCTGTGGTGGACTCCCGCCAAGTCGACGGTACTTCACTCGCTACCAGGAACAGGGTAGTGAAACTGCGGTACAAAGCGGAGCTGCTTTAAGTTTTTTCACAGGGTATGTTGGCAACTAAAGTTTACGCGGCATATATTTCACTGGGTCGGAATTGATTGGCACGATTTAACCAGAAAATCAATTGGATCAACAGGAGCTGTATCGTTCGGATCGAGGGGAAAGGGGTCGAGCTGCAACGGTAAACAAAGCAGACTTCAGGGGGAGTACACAAGTGAACACGATTGCATTTAAACGGGCGATATCCAAAGGTGCAGAGGTATTCATTATCGTCGTCCGCGAGTCAGACGTGGCCTCAGCATCATTAGACCACGCAAAGTTGATGGCTGCATTGCCTGCTGACCTCGCGAATCTGAATTCCAACTTCCTAGATATATTCCTAGACAATCTGCCCGAAGGTTTACTGCCAAAGCAACCGTTCGATCATAGAATAGAACTGGACTAGGGATCTCAGCCGACCGTTCAACAAGAGTTCCGCCTTGCACAACCAGACTTAGAGGATTTACGGATATAGTTAATTTATCTACTCGAGGAAAAAAACATCCGCCCTAGCTCATCTCTATAAGCAGCACCGATACTGTCTACATAAAAAAAAAAAAAAAAAAAAAAAAAACAGGGAGTTTCAGGATGTGTATTGACTACATGGCAATGAACCGAATTACCATCAACTCGCATTGCCCGATCCCATGAGCTGACGAACTGATAGACCAGCTTTGCACAGTTTGCATATTCTCGCGAGGGGGTTACCATCAAATTCGGGTTGTTCGAGAGGATGGCAACTACAAGTTTTTAGTTATGCCCTTCGGCCCCACGAACGGCCCCGCCTCTTTCTAGATGACCATGAACCAGATTTGCTATTAGATAAGTGCATGATAGTATACTTTAGACAACATAGTAATTTACAGTACTATATGGGAGCAGCATCTCAAGGACCTCAAAACAATTTTCACGCTACTGCAGGAGCATCGACTACTCACAAAGGGTTCTAAGCGCGAGTTTCTAGTGGACATGCTTGAGTTCTTTGGGCATGTTATCATTGCTGAAGATGTGGAAGTAGACCAAAAAAGGTCGAGACAATGTAGTCTTGGCATCCACCGATGAATTTAGGGGAGCTGCAGAGATTTCAGGGCTTCGTAAACTACTTGCGATGGTTTGTCCCGAATAGGGCAGGGGTAACAGTCTGCTGATTGACCTTCTTCGTAAAGGGGTGGAGTATAGGTGGGGGGAGAAAGTGCATGCTGCTTTTTTTGCCCTCAAATCCCTTTTGTGTTCACCCCCGGTCCTTCGCATAGAAGATCCTCACCGTCCATATGAATTCGTGACTGGCGCGAGCGGCATCACCATCGGCGCTATACTGTTACAGAACTTCAGCAACGGATTGCAGCCAATCACGTACGAGTCAAGGAAGCTTCACCCACCTGATACATGACCGGGAGATGCTGCGATCGTGCACACCTTCAAAGTCCAGCACTGTTACCTCACAGGCGCAGACGTGACAGTACGGACAGACCATTGCAGCCTACAGTACCTCCGCGCCCAACCGCTTCTCAACCCACGACAGATCAGGTAGCTCGACTAGATGGAATCCAACTTCCAGTACACGGTCACATACAAAAAGGGGCCTCCAACATCGCCAACCCATTGATTCACCCCATTGCCCATCTCAATGCCATAATCCTCGCCTAGACTTCCCCGCTATTAACAGGATTGTTTACACGCGGGTACGAGATGAATTGTTTCTTTATGTTAGGCAAATACCAGCAGCCAACAATGGCTAAGGGATTTTATTACGTAAAGAGTGGTATGGATCGCATCTAGGTACTGTATTACAGTTTATTAAGGGCCGGTTCTTGTAGATCAGTTCGGCGTTTAGATCAGATTTTTTTTCAGGTAACATGAATTCGCCACCTTTTCGTCAGCAAAATACTGTTTCAAATTAAGTGCGAGCTTGCTAAAATTTATCGCATAATAATTTTGATAGCAAAACGATCTACGTGAACCGCGCCCTAAAGGAGGTTTTTTTACAGGAGGCACATGATAGTGTAGTTTCAAGACATTTTGGTGTAGAAAAGGCACGGACGCAGCTGAAGCGGTATTACGACTGGCCCGATATCATGAATGACATCCGGCGTCGCATGGCACATTGCCGTACCTACCAGATGATGAAATCTTCTCGGCAACAACCTGCTGGCGAACTCTAGCCAATTCCACCGCCTGAGTGTGCTTGGCAGCAAGTGATGATGGATTTCATCACAGGGTTACCTGCTTCGCCAGGAGGCAATGACACAACCATGGTCGTCGTTGATAGGCTGGCAAAGATGACGCATTTCACCGCCTGCAAAAGAAGTATCTCTGCCGAAGAAACCGCACAAATTTTCATCCGCACGATCGTTCGAGACAGTCGGTCAAACCGAGCGGACCAATGAGACAATGGAACAGCTCATTCGCGCCACTTGTGATGACGTCACTGATTGGGAGATGCAGCTGCCATTAATTAAGTTCGCATGTAACAATGCCTCGTCATCAACTACATGACGGTTGCCGTTTTACCTGAACTACAGACAAATCCTAAAGTACCCATCAGGCCGAATCCCGACAATCTAGTCCCACGTGCGCAACAATCCGTTGAAGTTCTACAAGCTGCTTGAAAGCGAGCCAACGAAGCCATTAAACATGCCAACCTCCTCTCTAAAACAAATGCTGGTCTCCATCGCCGAGCCGTCACCTACCATTCTGGAGACCTAGTACTCCTCGACATTCAGAACCTTTGCATGCCCATCGTCCCCAAATTACACCCTTGCTAATGTGGCCCATTTGTCATCAGTCACATGATTAAACCTGTGACTGCCCACCTGCTGTTACCTACCACTTGGTCCATCAGCCCGTTGTTTCACGTGCGAATTCTGTGACCTTACATTGCCTGCATCGGTCGCATGCCTCGTCACCGAGCTAACTAGCAAATCCGACCGCTCACCGAACCAACTATCAAACCTGCGATAATCCTCATCCGTTGGATTAAAGACCCAAGAGGCGCTCGCCTCATCGAGTTTCTCATCGCCTGGAAGGATTTAACTTCCCTGGAAAGCAATTGGGTGCCCTTGGCATATATCGAGAATTATCCGGTTTTACAGGTGTATTTCCAGCCTCGCAAACTGCGTGACGTTGGTATTACCTAAGACCATACCTCGAAGAAGGGAGAGTGTAAGGAAATAACATTTCCTTATCCCTGGTTTTAATTCGTAAAGTGTACACCACTACAAAAAAGTTCCCGCGCTTTTTATGACGTTTATCTGATCCGTGCTATCTAATATGGCATATCCCAAGCCGCATGCACATTCGTGTGCTTTTCACATTTCATGCTTCTCGAGAGCACTCCGAGCCCATTTCCTCCCCACACGTCCGAGCCTTGCTGAGCTTGTCTGTTTGCTTCGTGCATAGAAGCGCTTAGAGCAAGCCCCAATTAACACCTTGTCACCGTAGGGCATGCAGTGAGGAAGACTCTGATTTTTCAGGGCCTTGACATAGAATTCTCTTGATAGCACAAGGGCAACGTACCAGCCCACACACTGCAAACCAGGAATTGAAGGTATTTGACCTTGATAACATAGTGCCTGTCCCTACGCTTATTGTGTATCCATTGTCACGACTGAGTGCACAAGAGACCAGCAGCCACGACTGAGTGCATCGATGCTCGTAAAAAAAAGGCCACTGTGGAGCCTTCTACGTCCACTCCTAGCATTGCAGCAGAGCGGGCAGCTGCACCAGCTGACTTGAAAACGCCCTCATGCACGTAGGAGATAGAGCGATTACGCGCCAAACAGGATCTCCGAAACAAAATCATGGGATTATGAGACCACCAGCAGTGCAACCTACTGGTGAACAGCAACCGGAGCTAGTTAGCAACCAGCAGCCACACACGAAATCTACCGAGGGCTCGACAACACTTGGATTAGCCGAATCAAAGCTAATGTAAAAGCGAATATTGCAGCGACATTTTCGAACAATTCCAACGTCAACATCGCACTTGGAATTTAAAGTCGCAAGAGCTGCCAGTCTTCAACCCAAGCGAGCGGTGTAGCTTGTCCGTTAAAGCCCCCATCTCGTATTTCACAAAGGTATTACCGTTGAAGGGGGCTAGATATGCCTGATTGGCTGACGAGTACGAAAATTACAGGTTGAGTTGGAGAGGGGGGCGTCAAGATACAGAGGTTCGCTGCTGGGTAAGGTGTGTGAGTCCCATATCATGTATTTCACCGAGGGGAGTAATACGGTTGTTTTGCCCGAGAGTTGTGACGAGGGCGCGATCACGTACTGCAAAACCATTCCAAGTTGCGATCTGGTTGCCGATTCTTGGTTTATAGAAAATCGTATGGAACACTTGGAAAGTCCACGAAGTCTGTAACCCAGCCTAATCCGGAAATGTACAGCTGCGATCGGAAGCGTTTCCCCATGCCCTCAAAATTGTTTACTGTTCAGTCCAACCATCACGCCCATCCTTTGCACGCAATTCCAAGTCCTCGCATTACGTTTCCTAGCGTGACATTGTACTGAAGGTATTACCTTTGAGCTCCCCTGATGAAATACGAGGTGCGGGCTAATCCATATGAATGACATCTACGATTGCAAACTCGTTATCGTTATTCCGTGTACCGACGATCAAGTGGTGGCTGCAGTTTTGATAGTCGACCAAGCAGCCACAAGTGACGGAAACAATTTTCCTTACGTTTTGCATTAATTTGGGTTTTTAGGCTTTAGGACCACTATGCATCAAGCTTTAATGTTTAATGGTGGTACGATTTGTCCGTATGTACTCTTTGTATATCTTTTGGGGTATGAGTTAGATCCAATGTACTATTCTGGATTTTTGTGTTGTGAACACATCCACTATATGCCCCTCCCAAATCGTACCACCATTAAACATTAAGGCTTAATATATAGTGACCTTAATGCTTGAAAATCCTAGTTAATGCAAAACATTCGAACAATTCTTTCCTTCACTACGTTGCTGTACGTGATCGAGCAATTTTGAACTACCTATCACGGCTCAGGGATTATTTTTTAGGTGAACCGCGTGGAAATTGTGGTGCGAAGGAATTCGTTGTTGCTCCGAACATGTCACTGCTAGCTTCCAATCGTGTGAGCGACTTCGTAATTGAGGCCAACTCGGATTAGTTAAGGCCCTTCGTCTACTTGGCCTATCCTCTGGTTCCCCTGACCGCCCGCCCGTCCCCCCCACAGCGCCTCTCCTCTTGCCTGCCCCCATCTACGGCCCACTATTCCCTCCCCCAGACTCATCTCCAGCTCGGTTCCCCCCTCGTTCTCCTCCGTCCCCTGTCCCGTCCTCTGTTGCCCAACCGTGGGTGTGTCGTCCCCCTAGTGGTCGTCCTGTCTCTCCCCGTGCTCGTGTCCACCCCATGGTCCTTCATTCTCGTGCTCCTCCAGTCCCCATCCTACCGCTCCCTCCCTAGTCGTCCATACCCCTGTCCACTTCTCCTCCCTTTGACTCTGCCCGTACTGCTCATCCAGTCGTCTCCCACTTGCTTGCGTCTCTTGTTACTGACCCTACGGCTCCTACTGCTGGTGTATCTGACCTTGTCACCGATGTCCCGCACTTTTCTGCGAGCCACCGCCTTGTTTACGACTCCACTCTGGTCTTTGACCATGCCCATCCTCTGTCCGTCGGGGGTGCAGCTGCTTTTGGCATTGGCGTATTAGAGGATAGGCTGTACGAGATAGCTTTTCTTGCGGTTGTTGTACCTCATCTCAACGCCATGCTTGTGTCCACTGAGGGTGGTCTGGATGCCCTGGACATCCCTATCCCGCACTTGTACACTAAGGTGGTCTCGGGGACCTGTGCTGCCCAGTGGATACATGCCATGGATGCAGAGATGGCATATTATAGATCCACTGTCACTTATGTCAACGCAATTCCTCCACCTGGGGCGAACACAGTTGATGGCATGTGGATCTATAAGGTGAAGCGCCCGCCTAGAGAGCCACTGCAGTTCGAGGCGCGGTATGTGGCCTGAGGCTTTGGCCAGTGAGAGGGTGTGGAGTTCTTCCAGACCTTCCCCCCTTCCTTGAAGATGACTACTCTATAGGTGCACCTCCACATAGCCGCACAGCGTGACAATAAGATCCACTCTCTAGACAACTCGATCACATTCTTGCAGGGCAGCCTATACGAGCAGATCTACTTGAGGCGCCCACCAGGATTCACCTGGTCCTTTGCTCCTGGGACCCTATGGAGCCTGAGCTGCCCTATCTACAATCTGCGTCAGGCGTCCCGTAAGTGGCACAACTTGCTCCGCACTACACTCGCGGCTCACCACATCTTCCCTGACCCTTCGCTCTTTGTTCGTGTTGGTCAAAATCCGTTACATACTTGTGTGCGTAAACAACCCTATCTTTGCTACACCAGACAGAATCGCACTGGCCTCAGTGAAGGCCGAGTTGCTCAGGCGACATGCCGCTATCTGGGCTTGGAAATCTCTAATGACCGTGTAGCATGCACGATCACACTCTCCATGTCCCACATGGTACAGCAGATCCTCAGGAGATTCAGCCTCCAGTTCTCATCGACACAGCCCACTCTCCTGCCTGTGGACCACAAGCTTTCAGCTCTGTTATTGGTGAGCAGTTCGAGCCCAGTAGCTTGTACACAGAGCTAGTAGGTTGCCTGATGATTTGCACTCGCCCTGATCTAGCATACCCTCTCAGTATCCTTGCTCGCTTCATTGTGATACATCGATCAGATCATTGGTCGACTGACAAAAGGGTATTGCGAAATTTGGCAAGTACATCAGGGCAGGGGCTTGTGTTGGGAGGTCGGGAGCCAGTGGTCCTCACTGGACATACAAACGCGTAGTGTGCTAAGGTTCTCACATGGCAATTGTTTCAGCCTTGGTGTAGGTGCTGTCTCGTGGTAGTCCATTCGGTCATCATCGTCTGTAGCACAGTCTAGTTATGAGGTAGAGATCTATGCTGGTGCTATGGCCGCTCAGGAGCTCCACTGGCTGACGTTCTTGCTCACTGATTTAGGTGGGCGGCCTAGGTCTGCCCCGGTCCACTTTACTGATAAGAGGGCCATGATCTACCTGCGTCAGGAGGCCCGACTTGAGGGCAATGCTAAGCACATTCAGCTGTGGTACTTCCTGTTGCGTGAGTTGCAGCAGCGCGGCCAGGTCCGCGTAGTACAGTTGGCCTTAAAGGCCAACACTGCTGATATCTTCACCAAGGCCCTTTGGCCTCGTAACCATCAGCGGCTGTGCACTCAGCTTGGTCTAGTCCTAGTTGCCTCTCCCTTGCTTGTATCCTGATCTATACTAAATCAATTTTGTATGTGTTGATCTATACCTATTATCTTGTTACACTTGCGGACTTAGTGGCCAAACTTGTAGTGCTGCTCTTAGCTGTTTCTTGTTTCATACTCCAGAGGCCAGACTAGTAATGCTGCCTTGGATTAGTGTGTCGTGGTTGGCTCTGCCCCAACGCAGGCTTGGGGGTGAGTTAACGTTTATATATATATATATATATACAGTACATTAGGCTATGCACTATGGCCTAGTTAGGTGCAAATGGTATAGAGTAGAACACCTAGATACAACCTCTATGTTTTCCTTGCTTGAGTTACTCTCTTCTATCATATGGACAGCCTAGTGCACCTTGATTGGACACGAAGTTCATAAATCCTGCGCACGTGCCCGACGCACACCAGCGCGGCAGGAGAGGCAAAACACATACAACCACTGAACGAAGGAAACGTCGATTGTGCGCCTGCTCCAGCCCGTCGCGTTCATTTTTTTGCCCGTCACAAAACTTGCGCACAATGCGTTCGTTTGTGTATTGCATGCGTTACGGTTCGTCGCGTGGCACCTCTGCGATTCCACAGCGCCTGTCAAGATTGATATGTGTTATTGTCGAGTGTGTTTTATCAGTGTCCGATCCAAGTCCCATGATAGATTTCAAGTCACGCTGATTCATCAGTATTGGTCCCCGAAAAAACACCCTCAACACCAGGGTTGGAACTAGTTTTTCCATAGGGTGGTCATCGTTTTCTCAAAATTTAGGCTTATTCAACAAAGTTGGTACTGTACATGCAGGGACCCTGAAAAAAAGCGTGTTCAGCGTAAAATTCCTGATATCATGGGGCCTGGTCCAATCAAATGACTCCTATGCGTCTTGACGTGGCACATCAACAATCCTGATCCCGGCGTTTTTGATTGCTTGCCGAGATCAGCCTCGTTATCGTGAATGCTGACCTTGATCCCGCTCTTAGAATAGCAGAATGAGTTAGGAAGAAGGGTACAAGGTAGTTTTGACCTAATGTGCTGTACTGTCTAAGGCATGCCCCTATCTAAGCTATAGTAACATATGCAAATATGTTTGACACACCCCTTAGCCTAGACAAGGACAGCACTACTAGTCCAACCTCTGATACAAGGGTCCGAAGACCAGTCAACAAGAGTACAAACTCGACAAGAGCAAACCAGGGCAGCACTACTAGTCTGGCCACTGGAAGAAAAGCCACAAGGCCAGTCAAGAAGGTATATATAAAGAGGAGTACACAATCAAGGTCCTAGCAAGTGAGGAGATACAGGAACAAGAATAAGCTACAAACAGTGCCGCTGATGATCTCTAGGCACAAGCGCCTTACTACAGATATCAGCTGTGTTGGCACCGGAGGCCAAGTGTACTATGCGGGCCTGGCGGCGCTGCTGTAGCTCGAGCAAGAGGAAGTACCGCAGCTTTGCTCTGCCCTCGAGTCGAGGCTCCTAACACAGAAGGATCATGGCCCTGTTGTCAGCGAACAGGACCGGGGCAGAGCTAGGCCGCTCACCTAAGTCGGTGAGCAAGAAGGTCAGCCAGCGGAGCTCCTGTGCCACCATGGCACCGGCATAGATCTCGGCCTCACAGCTAGACTTGGCAATATACAACGAGCAGGTGGACCTCCACGAGATGGCACCTGAACCAAGGCTAAAGCAGTAGCCCTGGGAGGACCTGAGTGTCTCAGCATCGTCTGCCCACGACGCATCTGTGTGCCCTATAAGGACCACTGGTTTGCGTTCTCCAAGCACAAGCCCCATGCACGATGTACTTGCTAGATAATGCAAACCCCTCTTAGCTGCCGACCAGTGCTGTGGTTGGTGTCTCCCTGTGGCTACAAAATGAGTCAGGATGCTGGGAGGGTATGAGTGCAAGTCATCAGGTACATTAGGCAACCCACCAGCTCTGCGTAAGGACTACTAGGCTCTACAGACTCCTCAAGAATTGGAACACAGAGCCTCTGGTCTACTGGCAGAGGTGTGGGCTGTGCAGAGGAGAACTGAAGACCGAACTGCTGAAGAACCTGGCGCACCAAGTGTGACTATGTGAGAGTGAGGTGCGCGCTGCTCTGTCCCTGGAGATCTGCAGGCCAAGGTAGTGGTGCAGCTCTCCTAGGTCAGTGCAAGTGTGTCTCCTCAGTAGCTCGGCCTTCACGGAGGCCAGTGCGTTTCTGTCTGCAGAAGCAAAGACCAGGTCATCTACATAGCCAAGGATTTAGTACGAGGTCTGGCCTAAACGAACGAAGAGCGAGGGGTCTGCAAACGATGGAAAGAACTGCAGGCCAGTTAGCGTAGCACGCAACGTGTCGTGCCACTCACAAGGTGCCTGCCATAGGCCGTAGACCGGGCGCCGGAGGAGCCACTCGGTGCCAAGAGGGATAGTATCGGTGAAGCCCTGTGGGCAGCACAGGTAGACCTGCTCGTGTAGACTGCCCTGAAGAAACGTTGTGGAGAATTCAAGGGAGTGTAGCGCGTAGTCACGCTGTGCTGCAACATGTAGCAACGCCTGAAGTGTAGTCACCTTCAGGGTCGGGGCGAAGGTCTGAAAGAAGTCAAAACCCTCGCGCTGACTGAAGCCTGTGGCCACGTAGCGCGCCTTGAATACAGGCGGCTCTCCAGGAGGGCGCTTCACCTTGAAGAGCCACCAGCCATCGACTACGTTCACCCCAGGTGGGGGAACTACGTCGACAAAGGTGGCGGTGGAGCTCCAAGATGCCATCTCTTGCTCCATGGCAGCTATCCACTGAGAAGCCCAGGGTCACAAGGTCGCCTCAGCGTAAGTGCGAGGGGTCGGGATGTCGAAAGTGTCTGGGTCACCCTCAGGGACTAACAGCATGGAACAGAGATGGGGAGCAGCCTCGGACAGGAAAGCAAGCTCGTACTGGCGGTCCTCCAGGACGTCACTTCCAATGGAAGAAGCACCCCTGATGGACGGAGGGCAGGCAGAGCCAGAGACCAAAGCTGTGGCGTAGTCAAGGCAATGGGTAGAGACGAAGTCAGCGAGGGCAGCGACAAGTGCGTCAAGATTGGAGACAGGAACAGACGGGTCGGTAACGAGGGAGGCAAGGACCTGAGGAACAAGTGGACGAGCGGCACGAAAGTAGTTAGACAGAGGAGGCAGAGCAACAACGAGTGACGACGGAGGAGGCGAGGGGAGGAGGGGGGGAGAAGATGCGTGGGAAAGAAGCAACATGGGGTGAGGGCGCGGGACAGGAGAGACAAGACGAGCTCAAGACGGACGGCGAGACCAGAAGTGGGACGGAGGCGTTGGGTCAGGAGACACAAGAGGAGTAACAGGAGGAGAATGAGGGGGGAAACAAGCCGGGGATGAGTCCGGCGGAGGAAAGACAAGGCCGTAGAAAGGTAAGGGAGGCGGCGGCGGGAGAGGCGCATGGGGGTGGTCAGGGGAGGATAGGCCGAGCAAGTGAAGAGCGGACACCGGTGGCGACTGCTGCTGCCACTGCTGCCGCTCCACGCTGACACTAGAACCTCCAGTTGCACTACGACGACCTCCGGAATGCTGCACTCCAGCACCCTTAGAACGCGAACCCTCTCCAGCACCGGCGCCACCCCCGACATCGCCGGGACAAGCCGCGACAGTAACCCCAGGACTAGCACCCCCAGAACCAACATCCCTAGAACGAGAACCCTCTCCAGCGCCGGTGCCACCCCCAGGAGCGCCGGAACAAGCCACGACAGGAACCCCAGGAGAAGCACCCTCCTCAACGCCCACACCCACAGAGCCCACGGACAGCTTCTGCTGCTTCGGCTGCGGTGGCGGCTGCTGCTGCGGTTGGGACGGCGGCTGCTGCTGTGGCGGCGATGGCGACTACTGCGACGGCGGAGGGGGAGACACCAGGGGAGAAACAGGCGGTGAGAACAATGTCGCGGGGCCACCAGAGTCAGCCGCCTCCTCGACCGGAACAACCGACGGGAGGGGAGTGACGTGAGACACACCAGACGGAGCACGATGGGGAGGGAGGGGAGCAGGGGCAATCGGGGGAGTGGGTACCAGAAACGGGGGCGGGGAAACCGAGAGACCTCGGTGAGGAAAGTGGTGGTAGAAGGAGACAGACTCGTCGAAAGTGGCGTTACGAGAGTGAAAGAAGCGGTAAGAGCCAATGAGACGAGTCAATGAGGAAACCCTGGAAGACACAGGGGACAGTGCGGGCAATGAACTTGTCCGTGCCAGAGGCACGAACGTGAGCAAGGCAGCCCCAGGCGTGGAACGCGGACGCGTCACCACGTAACCTGGTCCAGAGAAGGGTCGGCGAAACCTGCGGCCGCTGGGAGTGTGGCCACAGGTTAAGCTGGTGAGGGGCGTAACGAACGACGAACGACCACAGAAAATGGGGTGCACCGGCATGGATCATGGAGGTACGAGCCACCTCCATGACCAAACCGATGCGTTGCTCAGCGACCCCATTCTGCTGCGGGGAGTCCGGCAGGGTGTACGATTGGGTGATGCCCTCCGCACGACAAAACTGGCCAAGCCGACCGGAGGCAAACTCGCCGCCACGGTAAGAGTGAAGACGCAGCACAGGGAGGCTGCGGTGGACTCGCGTAGCTAAGACCCACGGGATAAAGAACGTCAGGCACGTTGGCCTTTCGCTCCAGGGAAAACACCGTGGTGTAGCGCGTGTAGTCGTCGACAAGCACTAGAAAGTAGCGCTCGCGATGCGGCCCGGGGACAGGGGCTGGGCCTCAGACGTCCAGGTGCAGGGTCTGTAGTGGCGCGGTGGCAGGGCGAAGTGAGGAGGAGTGAGGAGCACAGCACAGCCGGCCCTCGACGCATGGCGTGCACGACGGCGCAGGCGAGGGAGGGAGGGCAAGGAGCGGCGCAGGGAGACCTAGGACGAGACCATGCTGAGACATGTGACGCAGATGTAGGAGTGCGTGCTGACCTAGGTGGTGGTGCCACAAAAGCGACAGGTGAGTGAGTTATCGACACGAACAAGCCGCAACGACCTGGGTAGACGTTGGACCCAGGGAGGACGCGCCAACCGGGGGGGAAGCAGTGTCCTGTGTAAACAGGCTAGACACCGGGTCCCGGGGGAACGTCGCAAAGGGGGCTCATGAGGCGGACTCGGTACAGACAGCATACGCTTTGTGCCCAGGGAACGTAGTGGTGACGCCGAGGTCCTGAAGACAGCCGACACCAACTAGGTTCCTGGAGAATGTAGGGATGTGGAGGCATGTAAGAGAACCTGAGGGAACAGTTGGACAGGGAAGGGTAGCGTAGCTACAGGCAACAAGGGCAACAAGGAACAAGGAGGGGTCATCAAGGGTGACAGCAAGAAAGCGGCGTCAGCTCAGTGTGGTCACGGAAGAAGCAGGTAGACGCGTCAGAGTCAAGCGTAAAGGAGAGTGAGGCGAAAGTTGCGGCTGGTGGAGGAGCGAGCATGGAGCCTAGACTAAACAAGGCAGAAGGTCCTACGCCTGATGCAGCAAGGGAGTCTGTACTACACACAGGAAACACACCTAAACTAGGCAACACAGGGTACACTAGAAGCATCAGCATGCAGGGAATGCAGGGCAGAACAAATGTGATCCATATCTAACTCTGAAATAGGCACACCGTGGTGTAGCAGACTGGCCTAGTCAGAGAGGTCCGGCGCTGGGACGAAGCGGCGACGAAAAAGGTCGTCGAGGCGGCGGAAGCAGCAGGCGGTCGGGTGCAGGCGACGACAAACAGTGCCGCGGAGCGGGCCGGTCTGGAGCTGGTACTGGCAGCCCCCAGCGCCGAAGCTGCCGGCCGACGCCGTGCTCCGAGGGCCGCCAACGCGGCCACCACCACTAGAGGCATTGGGCTACCCCAGCGGGAGGCGGGCCCACGACAGCTGCTGATGCTGCTGCGGCTGCTGCTGCTGCTGCTGTTGCTGCTGCGACTGCTGCTGCTCCTGGGCACCAACCCCGGTCCCCTCGTCGGACCCGCTGTCCCCACCGGCACCTCCACCACCCCCACCACCCCCACCAGCTCGCCTCTCCTTGGGGAGGTGGCCCCGACGCTGGCACGGCTACGCGGAGGCCGCAGCGGCGGTCTCAGCGACAGGGGCGGTCGCGGCGACAGTGGCAGAAACGTCAATTTGCAAGCAATGGGAGGGACTGCTGCAGTACCGCTCGACTGAGCGATAGTGTGCTGGCGAGTCTCTATCTTAGACAGGGCGATGATAAAGGTGGTAAGGGTAAGGTCACCTGGGTGCTGACTAAGGAATTGGTCGCGGGCAGTGACTAAGCGGTCCGGAAGGTGCATGGCAATGAGGTATAGGGTGGTGTAGAATGGCGGGAGGAAGGCAGTAAGCTGAGCCTTAGTGCTAGCGGCGCGGTAGGTAGCCTGTTCACAACGATGAAAAGTGTAATGTAATCCTTCAAAGAAGTGTACACTACGATGAAAAGTACAAGCACTGGGGAAATCACTTCCGCAGACTGCCCACGAAACCATTCATACGTTAGTGGACAGGCCCAGCTTTCATTGACACCATATCAAAGGTTTGCTTCTCGCGTGGGCTCCGTCAATACTTTAGTGGACTTCTGTCTTACGTCCATGGACAAAAGCAAATTTGCAGCAAAAAAAACTACTGAACTGTACGATTGTTGACGGGAGGAAAAAGCTAAAATTTTGGCGTAATCAAGTTCCTCGCAAATAGTCGAAAGCTACAGTAATTGTACGGAACCAAGTCTGCTAGATGTTCCGTGTGATGTAAGAAACTCTAAAGCGTCGTACGGAATTCATTTGAATGACTGTAACAAAACGGTATTAGCTGAACCGCACGTATAGAAGATCGAGTAAGCTAAATCTTGCTACAAAAGATTTATCGTAGAGAGTAAATCTATATATATTACGGTTACAAGGTTAATATAGTTCAGTAAAACTCATAGTAGTCCCAAAATAATTGTTTCGAATTGCTGCACACAAAAAATCAGGATTACTATAAATTCGGGCATTTTAAATATTTCAAATAATATCTGGTTGGCTTTTAAAAAGGTTTTGAAGTCTCTAAATACCAGTATTTTTTATAAATATGGCTATATAAATGGGAGGTTTCATGCGTTGATGCTATAATAATTTTTTTGTCCGTAATGGAAAAAATATATGAGAAAATAATACCAGAAGTATTGTAAATTCATAATTTTGGTAAGCATTGTTTTCAATTTTCAAACATGTGCTTTAAAGGTTCTCTTCCAATTTATATTTTTCATTTTACATAGTTCATAATAAATAGAAAATGTACTTTGAAGGAGAAGAACAAGTGCTTATTGATGCTGATGAGGAGGCTGGACGAAAGAACACGAAAGGACAAAGGGACTCGAAGGGTCGCAACCGAAGGTTGCGAATTACCGTTACGACTTCAAGGGTGGTAACCGAACTGACAATCGTAACGGTGACTCAATAACCGTTCCCTCAACTGTATTCTACAACTGATTTATTTCCTACTTTCTATATATTGTTGTATGCTTGTTTCTTTTAATCAATCACTTGCTCTCACATACTAGTGCAAGGGTTCAACTACTCAACACTTCCGCTGCACTACTCAAGCATCTTGTACAAGTGGGACTTACTCTCCGGAAAGATCCTAAGGGCTTTTCCCAGCCCAACATGGTATCAGAGCTGGTCAGAGACCAAACTCCCAGCAACAACGCTCTATCTACAGTCAAGCACATCAAGAGCTTCATCGATTACAAGTCATGGACAACAAGGGCAAGAAGTCTTCTACGGGCTCACCCAGCGCCCAAGACACTCAACCCGGCAACTCTGGACTACACACTTCAGGACTACAAACTGAGACTGATGCCGCTCAAGAAACAGCAGGGAGGGTACCAGAAATGGTGACCCCTTCACCCTCTTCAAGCGTGGACCCGAACCTTATGGAAAGGTTCTTCAGCAGCAGCAGACAAGGACACATGCGCATTCAACATAGAGCAACGGGGAAAATATGGGATTAGCACCAATGAGCCTCGACAACTCATCATTCGGGCAGCACAATCAGGCACCTACCTTTGCTCCTTATCACTCTTCACCAGGGACGTTCGAGTTCATGCCGCCCCGTGCTCAACCGACAGCAGCTGCATCACAACAAACACCAAACGAGATATTAAGTCTCCAGGCGCAGTTTTCACATGTGATCAAACTGCAAACATCCTCACCGTTCAACGGGCACAACTTTTTTATCTGGAGTTTTGAGTTCGAGCTGCTGATGGAGGCCGCGCACCTCTTGGGATACTTCAACGGATCCCTGCCATTTCCAAGCAATGGCACTGCAAAGGAGCAGGAAATCTTCACTTATCAGTCGCTGCTGGCGTACACAGTTCTCCTGCGAAATTTGTCACCACAAGAGCAACAGAGCATCAGAACGTATCGGAGCTACGGAAACTCCGCGGAGCTCGCCTGGCATCATCTGAAGTGTCTCTATCAAGCAAACGACAGCGTGACACAAAGCAGACTCATGCAGCAATTGACAACAATACAAATGAAGACCGGGGAAAAGGCGATGCAGTATACAGTGACGGAAAAAACTGTACGGATGTTTGACACTAATTAGGGTTTTTAGGCTTTCTGACCACGGTACATAAAGTCTTAACGTTTAATTGTGGTACGCTTTTGGAGGGGCACATAGTGGATGTGTTCACATCACTTAAGTCCATAGTAGTACACTGGATCTAACTTTGTGCCAAAAGTTATACAAGGGGGTCATCCGGACAGTTTTTTCCCGGGACAAAGCGTTAACTTCCGAACAGCTTTCTAGTACCTAGTACACCGACCCTTGGCCTTGATCACCACCCGCACCCTCCTAGGCATGTTATCTACGAGATAAGTGCAAACCGTTGCAGAGATCTTCTCGCACTCTTCCTGGACCCTCCTTTTTGCATAAGGGGGTGAGCACTAGGAAAATTTGAAGGATTTGAGCGTCTGCAAGAGTTTTGTGCACGATTTCTGTTTGAATGTTATCTATGAGACTAGCCACACTGAGGTATAACCAAAGATGCCATTAGCCGATTGGTTCCATCTTATCATGGGTCGTCTTCGTCGTACCGCTGTAGGGTAAAACCACGAACAGAGCGGCAAAAAATTGTGTATATGCCGTGAAACTGAGGGTAACGTAGCACGGTTGATTATTCATTCTTGCACAATTAGAATCACGCTAGGATCTGCATGTCTCATCACGGTGCAGCAGTCGAAGAAGATGCGACTGTTCGGGAAGAATATCCGGGTTGAGGTCAGGTGAAGAAAAGGGCCACTCCAGTGCTACAAACTGATGTTCTCCAATGCTATTCCAAGCCTATGCGGTACAAATGGCTTGGAGAGCATTGGGGAGCATGAGTACGTTGCACTGGAGTGACCCTTTTCTTCACCAGACCTCAACCCGGATATTCTTCCCGAACAGTTGCAACTTCTTCGGCTGCTGCACCGTGATGAGACATGCAGATCCTAGCGTGATTCTAATAGTGCAAGGATGAATAATCAACCGTGCTATGTTACCCTCAGTTTCACGGCATATACACCATTTTTTGCCGTTCTATTCATGGTTTTACCCTACAGCGGTACGACGAAGACGACCCATGATAAAATGGAACCAATCAGCTAATGGCATCTTTGGTCATACCTCAGTGTGGCTAGTCTCGTACATAACATTCAAACAGATATCGTGCACAAAAAGCTTGCAGGCGCTCAAATCCTTCGCATTTTTCCAAGTGCTCACCCCCTTATGCAAAAGGGTGGGTCGAAGAAGAGAGCGAGAAGATATCAATAAAGTTTTGCTCTAGCCGCGTAAATAACATGCCTAGGAGGCTGCGGGTGGTGATTAAGGCCAAGGGTCGGTGTACTAGGTACTAGAAACCCTGTTCGGAAGTTTGCTCTTTGTCCCGGGAAAAAACTGTCCGGATGACCCCCTTGTATAACTTTTGGCACAAAGTTAGATCCAGTGTACTACTATGGATTTTAGCGCTTTGAACACATCCACTATGTGCCCCTCCCAAAGCGTACCACAATTAAACATTAAGACTTTATGTACCGTGGTCAGAAAGCCTAAAAACCCTAATTAGTGCCGAACATCCGGACAGTTTTTTCCGTCACTGTATGAGTCGCTGCCAGACACTCCGCGACCGCCTGCTTCGGTGCGGAGGTACAATCACTGAAGAAAGCTTCATGACACTTGTCCTCGCCAGGCTCGGGCCAGAATGGAGAACCACCCGCTCGCTTCTTCACGCCCACGGACAAATTTCCGAGATGCACCTCTGCGCCGAGCTTCATGCTGAACAACAGGAGATGGACCTGTTTGAAGAAAGACAACCACAAAGCAAGCAGCAACCTTTTGTCTTCTATACTCAACAAAGAAACGACAACAACTACAACCGACGTGACAAGCAGAACGGACACGACACTAGAGGACTCACCATCGTGCCGCCGTTCTGCCACAACTGTCAGACATCCGGGCACTCCAAAGTCAACTGCACACGCCCTCGAGTTTATCGTCCAGCAAACCCGCAATTCGCCTCCATTCAAGAGAATCTGCCAAGCCGCTCCTCTACACCTGCACAAGGCGCACCGAATATTATTAACTGCATGGTGCACATTGAAAATTGCACACCCGCGATGTCATCATCACCGTCGCCAACAACAAGAACCTGAAAACCAATAGTCAAGGATTCATTCAGCTTTAGTCAATGGAGACAAACGTCATACTGCAACTCAACAAAGTTCTCATCGTCGACAACTTGGGATACAATCTACTAAGCGTCAGCCAGTTAATGGCGAAGGGAATTCACCTGGAATGCGACTCGGACGCCAACGAGTTTCGTCTTTACCACGAGAAGGGCGGCCTCTTCATCGGTCGCGCTCTCCTGAAGTCAGGCATCTTCATGCTGGATTTCGTCCCCGACCGCGGTACTGCCGACAGCAATGGCATCGTGTCGTTTGCCGCCTGGACGCACCCGCCGGATCTTGACCCCGACTTTACCCCAGACAGCTTCTGGTACTCCAACACCATCCCTGCAGCAGAGAGAACACGAGCATTAGCAGTCATTCGACAAGAACGACAAGTACCAGCAAGCATCCCTCCCCTGACATCACCTGCAGTAGCAGCAGCAGGACCCAGCCACGTGCCATTACCAGCAATCCGAGGACCGCCAACCGAAGCAGATCAGCTCATGCCCATCACCCGAGGAGTTTGCCGCAGTCCCACTACGGTCGTCGCATCCTTCTCCAACACCAACCTGTACCAGCGTTCACCCGGCCATCGCGCTCCCGACAACATCTGGCATCAACGCCTCGGACACCCTGCAAACAGCACAGTACTACAAACCATACAAGCCGGAGTATTAGAAAAGGACGCTCTCCTCACAACGAGCGGCCAGGAGCTTCGACGACCCCGCGCACGATGCTTCACGTGTCCTGAAGCTGATCTTCCCCACCAACCTTTCCCGTCGCACCACAATCCAAGCGCACCTGCATACAGTGGCGGAAAAAATTGTCCACATGTTCAGTCTTTTTTGGCATTTTGATGAGTGCAGCGGCGTAAACATTAAGCCTTAATTTATGGTGTGCATACATGTTGAGAAGTTCAGTTAGAGCACTCATTCAAGTCGACAAACAGCAGACTAGTACCACACCTGGTCCCTAAACAGCTAAGCATATCATAAGAGAACATTCTGACAATTTGTACCGAAGACAGGCAGCAAACTAGATTCTTAGAAAACTAGTACCTAGTCCATGGTCCCTTTGCGCGAATCACTACCTTGATCCTCCTCGGCATGCTGTCGATAAGATTTGCACACACCTCCGCCGGTATCTTGTCCCATTCCTCCTGCACCCTCTCCCACAGCTCCAGCATTCCACCTGGCGGCTTTTCATACTTCCTCAGCTGCCTTTTCAAGTGTGCCCACAGGTGCTCAATCGGGTTAAGGTCCGGGGAGGACGACGGCCATTCCAGCAGCGCGTACTCCTGCTCCACAAGCCAGTCTTGGACTAGACGAGACCTGTGCTTGGGATCATTGTTATGCTGGAAAATGACCTCTGAGGGGGGGAGCTTGAAAAAATCAATGGTCTGTTTGAGCTCATCGTGCAAGATGTTGCGATACAGCGGCCCATCCATCCTGCCATCTATCTTGCACATGAACCCTGCCCCCTCATTCGTCATGCAACCCCACACCATCACAGAACCGCCCCCATGCTTAACTGTCTGTTGGACTTGATGGCTCCGAAGGCTGGTGCCCTCTCGAATCCAGGCGTACGCACGTCCGTCAGAGCAGAAGCGGTTTATCTTCGTCTCGTCAGACCAAATCACGCGCTTCCAGTCCTCCAATGTCCAGTCGGCATGCGACCTCGCGAAATCGAGACGATCTCGTATGTTTTTCGGTGAGAGACTGGGTTTCTTGGGCTGCTGCATGGCGATCAAACCCGCGGATCGTAACGATTTCCTCACGGTCTTCGCGCCTACGGCCAGATCATGCTTTTCCAACAACATCTTTGCCGCGTCTACACTGCTTTTCGCCTCGCCGCTTGTAATCGCTCGTATTATTCCGCGTTGGAGTCGGGTTGTGATTAAGCGGGGGCGGCCGGCCGTTGGCATCGTAGGTCGCACCTCCTCGCGACTAGTCTCGGCAGCCACTTTCAGACCGTAATCGTGCACGGTGCTCTTGCCTATGGCAAGAACTTTGGCTATTTTCCTAGTCGAATGCCCCGCACGCAACATGCTTATGATTCGCGCGCGCTTCTTGTCATTTACCGGCTTCATGGCAATGCGGTCGTCTGTTCGCTTCAGGACTAACACCTAGACTAGCAGCTGTTGCGCATGACGATGTGCACACCGAGTGACGGGCGAAAATAGATCTAGTCTGTCGGCCGGTATGAAATGTCCGCATCGAGTGCCGAGGAGGAAATTTCAACCCCGCTTTTCGGTTGTATCACAATCGCGCCAGGCAGGAAACGGTTGAAGCAAAAGTCGAAAACCTTGTAACAGGATGGGAAAAAAATGGTGTTACCATTTCCGAAACAAGTGTGCCGTAGCGATATGTTTCAAAGTGCCAAACATCTGGGCAATTTTTTCTGCCACTGTACATCAGGTAACCAAGTTTATCCTATCCAAGGGAATAGACCCTTCTAAAATCTAGAATCACCCTGCGTATAGCCACGCGAGGCTATTGGCTTTAAGGGATTACGGCAGGATTACGCTAGATATAGTGCCCCAGTACATCCCGAGCCTGGTTGTGATATAATTAGGATAACAGGATAAATCAAAGGATTATGGAGAATGAGGAATAAGAAACCAAATGAGATGAGATAAAGACCAAATGAACAAGGAGAAAAACGAGGAATGAAATGGAAATGAAATATGGAAAGTGAAGTGGTGTAACGGGGTCGTACTCTCACACTCACTGGGCTATTGCTTTAGTCTTGGTGGGGGTATAGTCGCGTGAAGGTCTACTAGGTCATCGTATGTAGCTTAGTCCAATTGTGAGGCAGAGATCTATGCTGGGACTATGGCCGCTCAGGAGGCCCGCTGGCTGACCTACTTACTCACTGACTTAGATAGGTCTGCCCCGGTCTTGTGTGCTTATAACGGGGCCATGATCCTCCTGTGTCAGGGAGCTATACTTGAGGTCAGGGTGAAGCACATCCAGCTACGTTACTTCCTGTTGTTTCGACGGTAGCCCAGGATTCTCTACAAAAGGATCCTCATCAGAGGAATGCTCTACGGCATGCTCTGATGGCGCCCGTAGAGGATTCCATCTGCCTTGTCGTGAATGGGGGGTGCTTCCCAGGCAGTCAGGAACCATCCTTTTGTGGAGGATGTCCATCAAGTCTGCCTTGCGGGAGACCCCGCAGGCCACAGGCGGGAATATTCCATTTGCATGGAATCTCAGGATGGGGTACATTGCGTCCGTTTTGCCAAAATCGACCAAGGACCGGTTCGTTTTGATGGGTTTCAAAAGGTTTTAATGCGGTATAAAACATTCTCAGCATGGCAAAACACGGTATACTACCAGGGTGAATTGTGGTCCTGCGAACCGAAGGCAATGTACCGTGTCCTCACTCTCAAAGTAGCGAGATAACTAGAAACAACAATACAGAGTACTTAGTGGTTTGTACTCTCTAAAGGCATACACCTAACTAGCCTATACTAACACATTGCATATATGTTTGACACACCCCCTAGGCTAGACAAGGGGTAGTGCCGGGCAAGAGACACGCAACTCAGGGTGGCACTACTAGTTCGACCTCTAAGGCAAGGGCCTGAAGACCAGTCAGGAGAATATATTAAGAGTAGTACACAATCAAGGCCCTAGCAAGTGTGAAGCTTCAAGAACTAGGCCTAGCTGTAAACAGTGCCACTGATGATCTTTAGGCGCAATCGCATTAGTAAAAATATCAGCTATGTTGGCACCGGAGGCCAAGTGTACTACGCTAGCCAGGCGGAGCTGATGTAGCTCGTGTAGGAGGAAGTACCACAGCTGGATGCGCTTTGCTCTGCCTTCAAGTCGAGGCTCCTGACACAGAAGGATCATGGCCCTGTTGTCAGCGTACAGAATCGGGGCACAGCTAGGCGCTCACCTAAGTCGGTGAGCAAGAAAGTCAGCCAGCCGAGCTCCTGTGCCGCCATGGCACCAACGTAGATCTCAACCTCACAGCTAGACTGTGAGCAGACGATGAGAGGGTGGACCTCCACGAGATGGCCCCAGCACCAAGGCTAAAGCAGTAGCCCTAGGAGGACCTGAGTGTCTCAGTGTCGTCCGCCAATGAAGCGTCTATGTGCCCTGTCAGGACCACTGGTCTGTGTCCTCCTAGCGCTAACCCCATACCTGATGTACCTGCTAGCTAATGTAAAACCCTCTTAAAAACGGACCAGTGCAATGGTCGGTGTCTGCCTGTGGCCACAAAGCGAGCCAAGATGCTGAGAGGGTATGCGAGATCTGGACGAGTGCAAGGCATCAGGTACATGAGGCAATCCACCAGCTCTGTGTAAGGATCACTAGGCTCTACAGACTCCTCAGGGACTGGAGCCGAGAGCCCGTGATCTACTGGCAGAGGCATGGGCTGTGCAGAAGAGAACTGAAGGCCGAGCCTCTGAAGGACCTGGTGCACCAAGTGTGACTGTGTAAGAATGATGGTGTGCGCTGCTCTGTCCCTGGATATCTGCAGGCCAAGGTAGCAGCGCAGCTCTTCGAGGTCAATGCAGGTGTGTCTCCTCAGTAGCTCAGCCTTCACAGAGGTCAGTGCGTCTCTGTCTGCAGTAGCGAAGACCAAGTCATCTATGTACACAAGGATGTAGAATGGGGTCTGGCCAGCACGAACGAAGAGCGAGGGGTCTGCAGATGACGGGAAGAACTGCAAGTCAGCTAGGGTAGCACGCAGCATGTTTTGCCACTCGCCAAGCACCTGCCGCAGGCCGTAAACCAGGCGCCAAAGCAGCCACTCGGTCTCAGGGGCAAACGAGCCAGTGAAGCGTGGCAGGCGACGCAGGTAGAGCTGCTCGTGTAGACTGCCCTGAAGAAACGCTGTGGAGAAGTCAAGGGAGTGTAACTCATAGTCACGCTGTGCTGCTACGTGAAGCAGTGCCCGAAGAGTAGTCATCTTCGGGGTCGGGGCGAAAGTCTGAAAGAAGTCCACCCTTGCTTTGACTGAAGCCTCTAGCCACGTAGCGCGCCTTGAACAAAGGCAGTTCTCCAGGAGGGCACTTCACCTTTAAGAGCCAGCGGCCATCGACTACGTTCACCCCAGGTGGGGGAACTACGTCGACGTAGGTGCCGGTGGATCTCCAAGATGCCATCTCCGCGTCCATGGCAGCTATCCACTGAGAGGCCCAGGGTCCTGAGTTCGCCTCAGCGTAGGTGCGAGGGGTCAGGATTTCGAGAGCGTCTGGGTCCCCCTTAGGGACTAGCAGCATGGAGCATAGATGAGGTGCAGCCTTGGACAGGAAAGCTAGCTCGAACTGCATGTCCTCTAGGACGTCATTGCCAAGGGCAGAAGCATCCCCGACGGACAGAGTACAGGCAGGGTTAGAGACAAGAGTTGTGGCGTAGTCAAGGTGGCGCGTAGAGGCAAAGTCAGCGACGTCAGCAACAACCGTGTCAGAACTGGAGACAGGAACATATGGGTCGATAACGAGGGAGGCAAGGACCCGAGGAACAAGAGGACTAGCAGCACGAAGGAAGTTAGAGAAAGGAGTGACAAATAAAACTTACGTAGTTACTGTAGACTATACTGTACCCCTAGTCTATGTACCCCTGTATCCTTCTATTCTACTCAACTACTCATTCTGATATGGTATCATAGTCGGTTCGACCCCCCACCTAGCCCGCCCACGCTTCCTCCCTAGGCCCTAGCCGCCATCACGCCCGCCCCTAGCCGTCACGCCCGCCCCTAGCCGTCGCGCCCGTCCCTAGCTGCCGTCTCGCCCGTTCCCAGCCGTCGTCGCGGCTGTTCCTAGACACTGTGGCGACCGTTCCTAACCGTCGCGGCTGTCCCTAGTCATCTCGCGGCCGTTCCTAGCTGACGTCGCGGGCTTTCCTAGCCGTCGCGCCCGTTCCTAGCCGCCGTCGCGGCCGTTCCTAGCCGTCGCGAACGCTCCTAGCCGCGGTCGTTCCTAGCCGTTCTCGCGGCCGTTCCTAGCTGTCGCGGTCGTCCTTAGCCGCCGTCGCGGCCATTCCTCATCCTCGCGGCCGTTCCTAGCAGCCGTCGCGATCGTCCTCCCCGGCCCCCTGCGTCGTTGCGTACGTCCCTAGACGGACCCGTGTGCCGTTGCGCCCGTCTTAGCCGGCCCTGTTCGTCGTCGCACCCGCTCCTAGCTGACCCCCCTTCGTGCCCGCTCCTTACCGGCCCCTCGTGCCCGCCCCTCGTCGGCCCCGTGCCCGCCCCTTGCCGGCCCCTCGCGTCCGCCGTCCGCCGGCCTGCCCCTAGCTTCCGCCATCGTCGCCGGCCCCTCGCGTCCGCCGTCCGCCGGCCTGCCCCTAGCTTCCGCCATCGTCGCCGGCCCCTCGCGTCCGCCGTCCGCCGGCCGGCCCCTAGCGTCCGCCGTCGTCGCCGGCCCCGCATTCGCTTCGTCACCGGCCCGCCGCCGACTCGTACCCGGCCCGTTCTTCCCAACCAGCACTGCCCTACAATCCCCCTGGTACCGCACTGCACCGCTTTGCACCGCACTGTACCGCTCTGCACCACTTTGCACCGCACTTCACCGCTTTGCACCGCTCTGCACCGCACTGCACCGCGCTACACTGCACTGCACTGCACTGCACCACAGTGTACCGCACTGCACTGCACTGCATCGCACGGCGCTGCACTGCACCGCTCTACACCGCCCTGCATCGTTCCTGATGGCGGAGGTGCTTCGCTTTGATGCTGAGGGCAAGCCAATTGAGTTTGAGGCGTGGCTGGCCGACCTCCGCCGCCACCTCACTGGTCAGCCGCAGGATGGCCACTCGATGTCTGACCATCTTGACAGTACGCTCCCCTGCCCTGACCCCCTTGCTGCGCTGCCCGCTAACCCCTCGTCTGCTGAGCATGAGTCCGCTGCGGCTGCTTCCCTTGCTCGCTCCGCCTGGCTGTCTCGTGATGCTGTCGCACAGCTTGCTATCAGCCATGCCCTCCCCCTGTCTGGGCGCCCTCGCTTTAGGTTTGTCGCCACTGCCCACGCTTTCCTAGATGCTGTTGTCCAGCGCTAGTCCACCCCGCCTGCTGCCTCGGTAGGTCGCCTGATCCTCCCCATGCTCTTCCCTGACCTTGCGTCGTTTCCCACTGTCGCTAATCTGGCCGCCCACCTGCGCACTATAGACGAGACCTGGCGCGCTGCCTGCACTGACACACAGCTTCGCGCTCACCAGCCGCCCCTCTGCTCTGCTCTCTACCTGCTGGCCACCCACCTCCCTGACCGCCTTGCCACTGCCCGCGACCGCTTCCTTAGCGTCCACCCCGGAGACCTCACCCTCACTGACTTTGTTGACACCCTGTCCGCCATAGAGGCCCGCCATCGCTCTATCGCCCAGACCAGCGGTACAGTGCCGGTCCCTATCTTTCAGGGTTGTGCCCCCGCTCAGTGCACCTTCTCTGACGGTTCTGCTCTTGTGGCTGAGACAGCCGCTGCAGCACAGGTTCGTTCCGGGAAGGGTCGCCGCCCCAAGGCTGGGCGCGGCGGAGGGGGTGGGGGTTCAGGTGTAGAATGTGGTGGAGTTGGGTTACCTGGTGGTGGCGCGGACGAGGGGACCCTGACAGGTGCAGCCAACCAGCCGTCTCAGCAGCCGCAGGTGTTGCAGCCAGACACGCGCCAGTCGCTGCAGTAGTCCTCGCACCAGCCGCAGCCGTGCTCCAAAAACTGGGGGATCAACTCCTCGCCAATTTCAGCCATGGTTGGCGAAAAGAGGGAGATTACGCGCGAAACCACGCCAGCACTGCAGCCGCAGCAGCCGAGGCAGGCGAGTGGTCTCCCGCCCGGGTGGCCTGGCGCTGGTGGTGGTGCTGGACGTGGTGGTCGTGCGTGTGGTGGGCTGCCGGGTGATGGTTCGGGTGACACGCGCTGTCAGTACCTGCTCCAGACCGGTCCTCGCCATGGCTTCGTTTGCGGTAAGATCAGTCACACCTCCGTTCGCTGTTTCCGTCACCTGGACGACCTATTTTGTCAGCGCATCGGCCTGTCGCCCGAGCTCCCAGACTGGCACAGCTTGCTTCGTCATAGCGTCCCGATCTTTGATATGGACATGGATGAGATTGTTACTGCCTTGCATGTGATGTATGCTGATGACTCTAGTGTGCTTCCTTCTTATTACCCCTTGTTGCCTAGTGTAGGTGTGCCTAGCTTAGACTCCCCTGCTACGTTAGGCGTAGGATCCCCTGCTTTGTTTAGCCTTGGTGCTTCCGTCGCTCCTTCGACTCCGGCCGCCACTGCCGTGCTTTCCTTCACCTTGGACTCTGGCGCTTCCCGGTGTTTCTTCCGCGACTCCACCTCGCTGACGCCGCTTCTTGTTCCTGCAGTTTCTCTTGCTGCCCCTCCTCCGGCCCTGTAGTCGCCCGCAGTTCCACCACCCTTCCCTGTCCGACGTTTCCTTCGGGCTCTCTCACAGGTCTGCACATCCCCTTGTTCTCCAGGAACCTTGTTGGTGTCGGCTGCCTCCATGACCTTGGTGTCACCACTACGTTCCCTCGTCACGAGCAATACACTGTCTGTACCGAGGCCGCCACTGGTGCCCCCCTTACCACGTTCCCACGGGACCCGTTGTTCGGCCTTTTCACACTAGACACTGTGCCTTCCCCGGGTAGGACGCCCCCTACGGTGGTTGCGTCTACTCAGGTTGCTGCTGCCTGCTCCTGTCGGTCACTCACTCACCCGACCCTCCTTTGGCACCACCGCCTAGGTCACCCTGCGCTCCCCCGTCTGCGTCACATGTCACAGTACGGTCTCGTCCTAGGACTTCCCAGGTCATTCCACGAGTTTCCCTCTTCCCCTGCCCCACCTTGCACACCCTGTGTCGAGGGCCGGCTCCGCCGTGCTCCTCACTCCTCCTCGTTTCCCCCTACTGCCGCACCGCTACAGACTCTGCACATGGACGTCTGGGGCCCCGCCCCCGTCCATGGGCCGAGTCGAGAGCTCTACTTCCTAGTGCTTGTCGACGACTACACGCGCTACACCACTGTGTTCCCCCTGGAGCGGAAGGCTGACGTGCCTGACGTTCTCATCCCGTGGCATGTCTCTGCACGTGTCCACCACGGTCTCCCTGTCTTGCGTCTCCACTCCGACCGTGGTGGAGAGTTTGCCTCTGGTGTCCTTGGTCGTTTCTGACGTGCGGAGGGCATCACCCAGACGTTCACCTTGCCGGACTCCCCGCAGCAGAATGGGGTCGCAGAGCGACGCATCGGTTTGGTCATGGAGGTGGCTCGCACCTCCATGATCCATGCCGGTGCCCCCCATTTTCTGTGGCCGTTCGCTATTCGCTACGCCGCTCACCAGCTTAACCTCTGGCCGCACCCCCAACAACCAAAGGTTTCGCCGACCCTTCTTTGGTCTGGGTCCCCTAGTGACGTGTCTACGTTTCACGTCTGGGGCTGCCTTGCTCACGTTTGTGCCTCTGGCACGGACAAGCTCACTGCCCGCACCCTTCCCTGTGTCTGCCTCGGTTTCCCCCTTGACGCGTCTGACTGGCACTTCTACCTTCCCTCCTGGGACCCATTGGCTCCTGCGGCGCCCCGTCTACGGCCTTCGACAGGCTCCTCGTGAGTGGCACGACACGCTGCGTGCTACCCTTGCTAACCTGCAGTTCGTTCCGTCCTTTGCAGACCCCTCGCTCTTTGTTCGTGCAGGCCAGACTCCGTTCTACATCCTTGTTTACGTAGACAACCTGGTCTTCAATACTGCAGAAAGGGACGCACTGGCCTCCGTGAAGGCAGAGCTGCTGAAGAGACACACTTTCACTGACTTTGGAGAACTGCGCCATTACCTTGGCTTGCAGATCTCCACGGACACGGCAGCGCGCACCATCACCTTCACTCAGTCACACTTGGTGCGCCAGGTGCTTCAGAGGTTCGGTCTTCAGTTCTCCTCTGCACAACCCACCCCTCTGTCTGTAGACCACAGGCTCTCTGCTCCAGTTCCTGAGGAGTTGGTAGAGCCCAGTGGCCCTTACGCCAAGCTGGAGGGTTGCCTCATGTACCTGATGACTTGCACTCGCCCAGATCTCGCATACCCTCTCAGCATCCTGGCTCGCTTTGTGGCCACTGGCAGACACCGACCTCAGCACTGGTCTGCCGCTAAGAGGGTTTTGCATTATCTTGCAAGTACATCGGGCTTGGGGTTAGTGCTTGGAGGGCGTAGGCCAGTGGTCCTTACTGGGCACACAGACGCTTCGTGGGCAGACGACGCTGAGAATCTTAGGTCCTCACAGGGCTACTGCTTTAGCCTTGGTTCATGTGCTGTTTCGTGGAGAGCTACTCGCTCCTCGTCTGTTGCCCAGTCTAGCTGTGAGGCCGAGATCTACGCCGGTGCCATGGCGGCACAGGAGCTCTGATGGCTTACCTTCTTGCTCACTGACTTAGGTGAGCGGCCTAGCTCTGCCCCAGTCCTGTACGCTGACAACAGGGCCATGATCCTCCTGTGTCAGGAGCCTCGGCTCGAGGGCAGAGCGAAGCACATCCAGTTGCGGTACTTCCTCCTGCGTGAGCTACAGCAGCGCGGCCAGGCTCGCGTAGTACACTTGGCCTCGGGTGCCAACACATCTGATATCTTTACAAAGGCGCTTGCGCCTAAAGATCATTAGCGGCACTGTTTACAGCTAGGTCTCGTTCCTGTAGCCTCTCACTTGCTAGGGCCTTCATTGTGTACAAAACTTTTCTATATATATTACCCTGACTGGCCTTGTGGCCTCTCCCAGTGGCTGGACTAGTAGTGCCACCCTGGTCTTGCTCTTGCCTTGCCTATATTCCTTTGACTGGTCTTTAGACCCTTGCCTCAATGGCTGGACTAGTAGTGCCGCCCTGAGCTGCTTCTTCTCTTGTTAGGCACTGCCCCTATATAGTCTAGGGGGTGTGTCAAATGTAGCTTATGTAGTTATTGTAGACTATACTGGATTGTGCCTTTAGAGGGTACAACCCCTTGTCTATATACCCCTGTATCCTTCTATTCTACTCAACTACTCATTCTGATACTGGCGCTCGTCATGAGGACAATCGTTTCAGTCAGGCAAACAGTTGCATTACTTCGTTATCATTTAGGGCGCATAGCGCGATAGTGACGAACAGGTACATTAGCGAACAGGTACTTTCCTAGAACTATAAATCCTTGTTATTGTAAACGCCCGGATAGAAGACCCCTATGTCTTATCATATACCGACCTAAGAAGTGGTGAAATTTCTTATAAATGGAAGAAAAAAAAAACCAGGAGGGGTGTGTATCTTATAAATGGAAAAAAAACCTGTAAATGGAGCACCAACTTTAAGGGCTGGAAAAAAATCCAATTACGGTTTTTGGGATCGTGCGTCCATAATTCGACAACGAAACATTTAACAAAGGGGGGATTTCTCACGCACGCCGCACTCGTTACAGCATGCGAGCGTGACGCCAGGGGGGATGCATCTACTGTAGTGTCACACTAGCTGGCAGTGGCCGTCACGTGCTGGATGCCGAATGATGCTCTTGACAGCAGCATCTCAGCTTCTGGGTGCTGCTCCTCATCGAGGTGCGATTCCCCTTCGATGAAAAACGTGCCCCGGGCCTGAGGTCTCGGAGGGGGGTGTACCTCTCATTTTTTCATTCTGTTCTCGTTCCATTTCGAAACTCTGCTCCCCTGCCTTAGCTCAGCGTCCTCCCCTGCCTTAGCGACGCTTCCTCCCATGCCTCAGATTTTTGGCCTGCCTCAGCTCGGCTAGTGGCATCGCGTGCCGCCATGCGCAGCAAGCATCCACCTCAGGACAAGGCGTCAGGGTTTAGGCAGCGCGGAACTGATCCCTCACCACCCCGCGTTTATGTGAGCATTTTTGGGGGCCACAACTCCCCTGGCCACACGCTGAATATCCCAGACGACGCTGCCAAGAGAACCTCGGCCTCGCCTGCCAAGAAACCCTCGTCTCCGCCGCCTGACTATGGGATGGATGGAATGGGCAAGGGGGAGGACGATAACACTGAGGACGGCGGCTCTGCCAACATCTCTGACGACGACTGGTGGGCGAAACCCATCGGTTCCGCGGAGGAGGTTGAGGAATGGTATGCTGGCAAGGAGGATGATGATGATAACCAAGCGGGCGAGATGGCAGGCGGTGAAGAGCATGACGATGATTACGCAGAGGAATACGGTCATGATGACGACAATGAGGAGTGTGGCATAGGCGAGGAGGGTGCAGCAGAGGAGGTGGAGGACGGGGATGACGGCGAGGCGGCTTGCGACAACATGGGTGATAGTGACGACGTGAGCCACGGCGACGGCATGAGTGACGGAAACGTTCCAATGTGAAGTGTCGTGTGAAGCGCCGTATGAAGTGGCTGGTTGACTCCAAGGTGAAGAAGCAGCTTTGTGGCGGGGCAGGAGAGGGGGAAGGAGAAGGAGGAAGGGGAGGCGGAAGGGGAGGAGGATGAGGCGACGGAGGAGGAGGAGGAGAACCCCGCGGAGCCAGACCCGTACCCTGAGACAGAGAAGTGGCGCGGTGTTGCGGCAGAGGCAGACAAGCTGCATGAGCCTGAGAGTACTGCGCAGCATGCTTGGGGGGTGCCTGACTTCCGGAAGCCCGCCCCTACAGAGGTCGTTGATGAGGAAGACTGTGATTTCTTGACGATGGACACTTTTGAGGATTTCTAGACCCTTTAGTGTGTGTGTAATCGAGGTCTGATGTTAGCCTTTTGAACAATACAGTGTGTTAACACATGCGACACTGAAACAGCCTTGAAAGCAACGTAGGGTATCTTATCATACCTCCCTCGAACCAGTATCTTATAAACGGAAATGCCTAATACAAGATAGTCGCCTAATACAAGACACTCTATCTTCTATTCCATGGGGGTCTTCTATCCGGGCGTTTACGGTATGCCTTTCCATTATTAACTTTGATTATCCACAAGTTCATGTGCTCAGGTTATTCGACCTTGACTATCATTCTTTTACAAGACTTCTACTGTCTTACTAGTCTACCATTCCAGTAAAGATCCTAGGCTAACACTTGAGGTTTTCCAAGTGTTCGTGTTCGCAGATTCTATACTTAGTCTCCTGCAACACCTGTCAAATTATTACAGTGTGAGGTCAAGCTGCTGCAGACGTGGGCATGAAACTGTGTGGTCGGCTGCTCGATAACAAAGGGTTTGCCAAGGCGCAAGACATTCGGGGGATGTATGGGTTGAAGAAAGATGCGGACAGGTGAGGAGAAATCGTCTATCTTCTACCGAAATAATGCATTGCTTGCTTGTTGTCGATAATGATAACTGTGGTGACCAACTCCTCTTCATTCGACTCTTGAGCCTAAACCAATATCCTTACGGTGGTTGGTTAGTATACGTTTGTATGAATGCGTCTTATGCGTTTGTCAGCATTTTTGTTACGATCCTCTTACGGCCGTGTTGGCGGCCACATCATTCGCATAAGACCATCATCATCAATTCCTTCACTACTGCCACGTGGCTCGATGTGCTACCAGCAATTAGACACCAAGCTCCTGGACACCCCTAAAAGCCAGTGCCGCTAACGCTGCTCCTGGACGAAGCTAATACGTCGCCGTCTCGCCACGCGCGCTCGGCTCGTCTTACCCCATCCTTAGGCATTTCGTTACCAGAGCGGGGCAGTGGCGGATCGCCGTTGCGCATGCGGCAACGGCAGAGACGGGGGGCGGCGGCGGCGGATTGCGGGCCTGCTAGCGCTGTTCGCGACGACGGGTGCGATCGGGCGTCTCTAATCGAATGTCGGCGCGACTAGTTTCCGCGCCATGCCGCTCCACCACACACACGAACGGTCGCCTCGCCAGTAGTGCGTCAACGTCTTATGAGGTGCTGACACGTGGCGGATTAGCGCGCGTATCAGCACGTGGCGTGCTGGAACGCGGTCATGACAAGTCGTGTTGGTCGGGCGGAAGAGTCAATCATATTGACACCACCACACCCCTGCACTCCGCGTCGCATCGCCACTCCTGCTCTTTCCATCCCCTACCACCTCCCTCTCACATCGAACAACATGTGACGAGATCGCTCGGTTCGCATATTCACGAAAGTGGATGTTGCGAAAGCTTGACGACGGGTAACCAGGCCGTTAGGGTTCGGGTTTCCACCCACTCTCCGCAGAGCCCTCCTCGCGTCGTGCTCCATGGCCGCCACCGCCACAGTGCCGCCGCCATCGCCGCCGCGTGTCTCAGCGCCGCAGGGTCCAGTAGAAGAACGACACGTGGCGCTTCGAGAGGCGGTGGGGCCAGCAGCGGTCAACGGGGCAGCGATCGGTGGCGAGTGCGCGTGGCAGCGGGCAGCGCGGGCGGCAGCAGCGGCGACGATGGCGCCGGCAGAAGCGGCGCCGCAGACGGGGCCTCACACCCGCTGGCCGCCCCTGCGCCGCCACCCGTTGTCCCCTCACCCGCAGCGGCGGCGGCGGCGGCAGCGGCGGGGAGAGGGCAGCACGTCGCGGGCGCGGACAGGGAGGACGGCAGTGCAACTCCGGGGAGAGGGGCCGCCACTGCCGCCGCCGTGGGCCATGCGGATACCGCCTCTGAAGCAGCCCCGCAACGGGCGGGTGCGGAGGGCGCGGGGGAGGAGCGCGCGGAGGGTTGGCCCGCGGAGGAAGATCCGGACATGGGCGCAGAGGCGGACGAGGGCAGCAGCGGGCGGTTCCGGGAGACGCTGCAGCTGGTGGAGACGGCGATGCTGGCGGCGACGTCGGGGCTGGCGTTCTTCCTGGCCAACACCCTGCGCGTGGAGGGCTACCTCGGGTTCTTCTTCCCGCTCCCCGCCGTCGTCGCCTCCATGCGCTGGGGCGCCATGGCGGGGCTCCACACCGCGGTAAGGGGAGAGGGGCCGGGGAGTAAGGAGGGGAAGAGTTGGTGGGGGGTAAGGGAGGGAACGAGGAGAGAGAAGGGGTTGGCGGAGGGGAAGACGGGAGCGTAAGGGAAAGGGGAGGGGGAGAGGTGGGGGATGGACGGGTTGGAGAGAAGGGAGAAAGAGAGAGGGGGGAAAGTGAGAGTTGAGAAAGGAAGGGAAAGGTGAGGAATGGGGAAGTGGAGGCACGGTAATGGAGAGGGAATGGGGAAATGGAGGCACGGTAATGGAGAGGGAATGGGGAAGTGAAGGCACGGTAATGGAGAGGGAATGGGGAAGTGGAGGCACGGTAATGGAGAGGGAATGGGGAAGTGGAGGCACGGTAATGGAGAGGGAATGGGGAAGTGGAGGCACGGTAATGGAGAGGGAATGGGGAAGTGGAGAAGGAAGAAGGGAGGGGCATGGGTAAGAGGCGGAATGGGAGGGGGTGCAGAGGAAGGGGTGAGGCCTTTGTGAAGGCGTATTTCACATCCCACGCCCAAGTCTTGCCCCATGCTCTACCCCATGCAGCACGCTAGCAAGCCCACATGGCCACTTGCTCTCACCTCTCCCCTCCCTCCCTCCCCCGTCCGACTGTCACTCACTGGCTCCCTTCCTTCCTCGATGCCCTCTCATCCTTATTCCCTCACGTGGCCCTTCCTTCCCTCGCGCTCTCCCTCTTCCCGCCTCCTTCCATTCTCTTCCTTCCCTTCCTGCCTCCTTTCCTCCATCTCTCCTTTCCTCCTGTTCATCTCTCTCTCTCTCCAGAGTCCCCTCGCAGATGTCGGCTACTTTCTCCCTCTCCCACACTCACCCTATCCTTCTCCCCCTCCCTGTCGCCCTTTCTGCCGCCCTGCTCCGTTTCCATTCCCTTCCTCCCTGCCTCCTTGCGCCCCTCCCTGCACCTCCCTGTCTCTCAGATGTCGGCTGCCTTTCTGCTGCTCGTCCTCGCGGGGCCCATCAAGGCAATCAGCTTTCTCGTGAGTCTCGCGCCTGGTACATCCCGTTGCTGTCACCCCATCATCCTGCTGCCGCCCACCCACCCATATTGCCCATCTCTCCCTTTTTCTCTCTCTCGATACTGCTGTCTAACCCTTTTCGTTTCTTAACCTCCACCCCCCACTTTCTCTCGTCTTTCCTCCCTCCCTCCCTCCTTGCCTTCCCTCCCCGTCCCTCTCTCCCCTCTCTTTCTCCCGTCATTCCCTTCCCCCCTCTCTCCTCCCTCCCCCCTGCCTCTCTCTCCTCCCGACCTTGTCCTTGCAGCTGCTGCACGGCTTCCTTGGCTCCACTCTCGGTCTCTGCTGGGGGTGAGTCAGCATCAACTCTCCCCGTGCACCTGCGTGCATCTGCTGCGCTCTTATGCATGAGCCTGCGTGCTGTGGTCCAGGGGTGTGTGCTTGTGATCGTGGGCCAGTCCGTGTACACCCAAGGCGACTGAACCCCTCGCATGGTCGTCGGGCCCTATTGTACTGAGGTGTGAAGCCACAGCGTGTGTCACTGCCTCTGCTTGCCACTCGTCCTCGTGCCTCCGGGTCTTCCTCTCTTCGTTCACCTCCCCATGCTTGCCTCCCGCGTCTTCCTCCTTCGCAGTCTCGGCCTCTCGTGGCCCATCTCCATCCTCGCCTGCACATTCGTAAGCCTGCCCCTCACCCCGCCGCCCTTCTCCCCCCTCTCTGCCTTTACCTCCCCCCTTCAATCCATATCTCCCGAACTTCCTCCCTTCCCTTTCCCCCCCGCTTCCTCCCTCCATCACGCTCTCCCTCACTTTCTCACCCCCTGCGGCTCTTTTGATTCACACGCTTCCGATTCACACGCTGCCGTGCTTGGCTGTTGTTTACAAGGGAACATGGACAAGAGCACGGAACTTGCGGACCAATCATTGGCGCTTGGCAAAAGCCTGCTGCTAGTGTGTGCTCCTGTAACCATTTTCTTTCTTTCGTCTGCTGCTATTATGCCTTGTTTTGTGATTCCTCTTCCACCACCGTATCAAACCGTCCTTCGCCTCCTCTGTCTCCCATGTCTCAGGTGCGTGCAGCGGGTGCGGTGTCCTTCGTGCTGCTCTCCTCGTGGCTCATCCGGGAAAACATACTCAAACTGGTCCGTGCAGCCACCAATGCAGCCTCTCAACTATGATCTTCCTTTTCCCGTGCTGTCTCCCTTTCCATCCACCCATCCACCCATCCACCCATTCACCCATCCACCCATCCACCCATCCACCCATCCACCCATTCACCCATTCACCCATCCACCCATCCACCCATCCACCCATCCACCCATCCACCCATCCACCCATCCACCCATCCACTCATTCATCCATCCACCCATCCACCCATCCTACCGTCATCCTCGCTAGATCTTTCCTCTCTGCTCTCCTTTTTGCCTATCCCCCCTTCCCCTCTCCTCCCCTCCGCAACCCACCTTGTCCTCTGCACCTCCTCCAAACCTCTTCCCCCCCCCGTTCCTCTCACCCCCCTTCCTCTCCCCTTCCGACCGCCGGCCCTCCTGTGCGTGGGCCCTGCAGATCCTGATGAACGTGCAGGCGTCGCTGTCGCATGTGTTTGCAGGCATCAGCGCCAGCCTCGTGCCATCCTTCTCGCTCATCACCGCCATCTTCACCTCGCTCGTGCGCGCCACTCCACTCCACTCCCCAACCACGGCCCCCCTCTCCCCCCTTCATCCCGCCATTAAGTGGATCATGGCACACACTGTGACGTTCCACTACTTTGCCTCCTGTTGCCGTGCATGCCCCTCTTGTCCGTGTGGTTCCTCGTCGTGTCGTTCCTCGGTGACATATCCATGTCCGTGCCTGCTCTTGTGTTGCCCTCTCCTGCCCGTCCTTTCTGCACCTTACCGTCCCCCCCTGGCTTCACTTCCTCAAGTCTAGCTGTCAGATTTCCTTTTTGTCACTATCCTCACCAATTATTGCTCACCCGACTGCCCCCTTGGTTCTTCCACACTGCCCTCCCCCCTGTTCTCCCCCATGCCCGCTGTTCGTCCGGGCATACGGCCATACCAGTTGCTGTTCAACTCTGCAACCTTTGCCCTTCTCCTGCACATTCTCTACACGCTTTTCCTGCGACGGCTGGGGATTGCAACACCAACACAGCTACCCAACTGGATGGAGCGGTCGTTGTAACACATCATCTCAACCGCCTGTAGCGTTTCAACCAAAACAGTGTCAACAAATCAAGGAGCACTAACCGCTTGAAGATGATTGATATTTCAGTCACATAGGATTTAGCAGCCTGGGGTCCTAGGATTGAGTTGTCATAAAAAAATATCAATGCAAGTTTGGTTTTTTGGAGTAGTACCTTGTTCCTTATGTTATGACATTCAGGGTTTTTTTTCAAAAGCACTCAATAGTGAATGTCGATGGCACCGTCATCACACCACACCGAGCGAGATGTCTTGCTCCACAAGCAACTTCGAGTGCTACAATCGAACGTTCTACAACACACGAGATACTTCTTGACTTGAGGAATGAAAAAATATCGAGGGTATTGCTCAAGAAGCGGAAAAAAGTCGAATTCTTTGCAGTCTTATTTTCGATTTGCAGTTATAGTCGTCTCCTCGGCAGAATTTGCAGCTCTAGTCGCCGGACAGGCTTTTGGGGCGAATGTCGTTTTCCGAAAATATTTCGGGTGTTTCCGGCTCTGCCCGGGCTATATGCACGCATGTGTCTTGTCGCTTTACATATGCCATTTACATATGTGTGTGGATATATCTTACCAAATATTTGATAAAAATCTTTTAAAACTAAATTACTTGAATAATTCAGTATCCTCATATGATTTTTTTTATGGGAAGATAATTCTTTCAAACATTGAGCTTATTAATAGATATTTGTCAGGAAATACAGATAGTGATAAATACATGTTTGTTTTCCAGGTATTCAACCAAGAGGGTTACTGACATGAACCAAGAGGGGTTCAACCTTGCTCATATTACTTTCAAAATGTAACCGTGTGCATAATCGAGATTCCGAATATATCGGATAGTTGGCGCATATGTATTCTGCGAACCCCGCAGATGCACACACATATGTAAATGGCATATGCAACACGACAAGACACATGCGCGCAAATAGCCCGGGCAGAGCGAGAAAGACCCGAAATATTTTTGGAGAGCGACATTCGCCCCAAAAGCCTGTCCGGCGACCAGAGCTGCAAATTCTGTCGAGGAGACGTCTATAACTGCAAATCGAAAATACGACTGCAAAACATATGCCTAGTTTCTGCTTCTTGAGCAATACTCTCAAAATTCTCTCTTCTGGACGCCGCGCCAACGAGCTTTTTTGTGCTTCATGAGATATTTCTCGATTGTTCCATGGTCGGCCTTGGAAAGGTCAGGGCTTGCGTCAGATCACGCTGACGGGGCTTGCTTTGCCGTCACACAACTAGAGATTTTCCCCACGTAAGCAAGAACGACGTCAGACCAATGCCTTTCCAAATGCTTCTGGAAGGACCGAGGCGCATGAGAGAGAGAAAACGCATCCGCGCCGCTGCTGAATCTCCGCCTCCTCTTTGCGCATGCTGCTTTCTCGCACTTCGGCGTCCCTCGCCACCGCCACCCTTGAAGCCCTGCAGAACGAAGCATAAATCAACCCGAGATTGCCCTAATTCGTCATGCACAGAACATCTGATTCCCCCATACAGCCAACACAAGCGCAACGCTCATAAGCCAGACGCTACGCAGCTTACGGCCTGTGAAAAAGGGCTGGTTTATTTCTTGCTGCTTGAAAGATTCGCGACGACTGTCCCCATGGCCTCCGCAACTGCCTTTGCTCTTCGCAGCGTGCCTCGCCTTCTCCGAGCGCCTCTCCTGCTCACGAAGCCAGGTGCGCCATCCTTGCTGCTGCCTTCCCTTCAGGCAAATTCACGATTTCCTTTTCTCCCGCCGTCGCTTTGTTCCAACATGAATCGCTGTTCATTCCTTCTACTACAGGCCTTAGTAACATCGCCCTATCTGGCCCGCTCTCCCTTACTTTGAACGCAGACGTGCTGAAGGCGCCGCGATGCGTGTCAGGGTCCCGCGCCATCTTCGCATCGGCAGAAAAGCAGCAGTCGCAGCAGCAATCCCAGTCGCAGCAGTCGCAGCAGTCGCAGGATCAGAAGCAGATGGTGGAGCATGAGGCGACGCCCGTGGCAGTCGAGAGGCGTGGCCAGAGAGACCTCGCTTCCCGCGCTGTCGCTCCTCTTGGGGCGTTTTCTGGTACGAGCATCAAAAGAAACGAACGCACAAATATTCGCTGGATTTTTGTTTTCCAGCCCTACAGCTTTACATAAACCTTCAGCACGTCAGATTCACTTCATGCTTGAATAAGAAACCGCCGCTTCGTACTAATCGTCCCCTCTTCCCGTCGCCGTGCGTGCAGATCTGCTGGACCCCTTCTTCCCCACCAACCGTTCGCTCACGCAGCTGCTGGACTCCGTGGACCGCATGTTCGATGACGCCTTCCTGCCGCATCCCATGGCGCGCTTCCCCTCTCTCTTCCGCGCCGCCACGCCTCTCGCGCCTGCTAGCGCGGCCGCGCGCCCTGCTGTGGCGGTGAGGATGCCGTGGGACGTGCGCGAAACGGACGACGCCTTCCACATGCGCATCGACATGCCGGGTAAGCCTGCGGCTTGCTTTTGCTGTCATCTCTTGCAACCCGTGTGTTGGGTCATAGTACTCAGCCCCTATGTGGCTATTGTTTGTGCTGCTTCGATAAAGAATTATTCCGTTATCTGCTGCCTACTATTTGGTGCGTCTACCTACACGCACTGACGTGAGGTGCGTGCATGCATGCGCGTGGGTGCAGGGCTGTCTAAGGAGGAGGTGTCGGTGAAGTTGGAGGGCGGCAGTCTGGTGATTCGCGGGGAGCACAAGGCGGAGGAGAAGGGCGGCGAGGAGGGCGAGGGACTGTGGGATGCGCGCATCGCCAAGTCGTACCAGGTGGGTACATCTAGCCTCATGGCTTCAGTGGCCTCAGTGTCCTCGTGTCGCGGCGACTGCCTTGCTCATTCTTGACTATCTGCAGAATAGATACCTTGGAGGATGATGTATCTTGAACCGTTCGTTTGTGCGCATGTCTGGTCTCCAACTCGTACTTGTGTTGCCACCGGGACTGCAGACGACTCTGGCGCTCCCTGACAACGTGCTGACGGGCGAGATCACGGCGGAGATGAAGAACGGCGTGCTCACTGTCACCATGCCCAAGGAAACGCCGCCAGAGCCCGCCACCTCCGCCGTTGACATCCCCGTTGCGTGATGGCAAGTGGCTCTGCTGCTTCCGCAGGCAGTGCTCCATTCCCCGGCTTGGGATTGGGGAGTGTATAGTTTAGCAGCCGCTGCTTGAGGGGATAACTTGTAGAGGAAAGTTTGTGTACAGCAGCCTTGGCCCCTCAAGTAGTCACAGGAACCAGCATCAGTCTTGTATGCTGGAACATCGTGGAGAATGAGATGGGTTGCTTTTTAGTACATGGCAGTGCATATCTACACTAAAACCTGACTGGACACGAAGGGAACAAACAACCATTTACAAAAACCATTGACCAAAAAACAATTTGCTGCTGCAACGCCTTTTTGCTTTCACGTTGCCAAGAGGAAAACAGGGTGAAAGCTGTTCAAATTATATAAGTTATAATTTAATATAGGCTTGGTAGGTTGTTACTGAACCTTTCTGTAGGGGGTACAAACCCCTCCTTGTACTCCCTTCTCTTCCTAATCCAACCCTCTTCTCTCTCGACACTCTCATCCAGCTCCTAGCTAAACCCCGCCGCCACATTCATGGCGGCCTTGTTCCTGCCTAGTATCCTAGCCTAGAGCTACTTTAACATGGTAACAGAGCAGGCCGTTTCCGGTCCTGCCTTCCACGCTTCCGCCTCGTCCTTGTCGTACGTTTCACTTCGTACCGTGCCGCTGATGGCAGCCCTTCGTTTTCCTGCCGCCGTGGCGGCCTTGCCTTTCCGTGCCGCCGTGGCGACTTCTCTGAGATGCCGCGGCGGCTTAGTCGAGCTACAGTCGCACCTCCGCCTCGCCGCCGCGGCATCGACGTCGCGCTGTGGCGGCGTCTCTTGGCTGCCGTGGCGGCGTCTCTTGGCTGCCGTGGCGGCGTCATCGGGCGACAGCCGGCCGCGCATCGTCAATGGTGCCGCCGGACCTGCCGCCCGCTCTGCAGCCGCCGGCGTGATTCTGGACTACGCCCCGCGCCCCTCTCCCCCCCCCCCCCCCCCCCTCCCCCCATCCTTCCCCTGCTTCCCCCCCCTTCCTTGCTGCAGCCAACGACTGCCTCATGCGGGCCCTCCCCACTGCCGAGGTGACTGGACATGCCGCCGAGAGGGCGGGGGCCGCTGCACCAGCCGTTGACGTCCAAGCCGCCGCTGCCGTTGCTGTTGCCGCGGGCCGGGCGCCGCCGCACGCCGCCACCGGCGCCGCTGTCGTCAATGTCGCTGCTACCGCCATAGCCATCCCACGGGCCGTGGGAGCTGCCCGCTTCTGGAGTCGTTGTGTCTCCTGCTGGGAATGGGGGTGCTGGGCTAGAGGGTGTGGGTGTGGGTGTGGGTGTGGGTGTGGGTGTGGGGGTGTGAGTGGGCTTGACACTACCAAGCCTAGGGGGTGTGTTCAAATTATATAAGTTATAATTTAATATAGGCTTGCTAGGTTGTTACTGAACCTTTCTGTAGGGGGTACAAACCCCTCCTTGTACTCCCCTCTCTTCCTAATCCAACCCTCTTCTCTCTCGACACTCTCATCCAGCTCCTAGCTAAACCCCGCCGCCACATTCATGGCGGCCTTGTTCCTGCCTAGTTTCCTAGCCTAGAGCTACTTTAACAAAAGCTTGTTAGCAGCTACAGCCAAGGGCCTTCCTCTGGTGACCCACCACAATTAACCCTCATTGTCAGGAATTCCTGGCCCACATTAGTGGCAACATAAACATGTAGCCAGTCCCACGGGCCCGTTTCCCCTGAAACTGAAGTACAGCAGTGCATGGTGACTGACAGGATAGGTAAAATGACGCAAATGTTGAGCGGGGAAGGCATGTCCAAGCAGGGGAAGTCAAGATACCGTAGCAACAACTCAGGATGCAAGATGGAGCACGCTCCCATTAGCGCTTGTGGGGTACAAAGATTGACTAGAATGGCGAAGGATCGCTCCCTTCGTGAGTAGGCATGAATTTAGGTCATGGTCGAGCTATGCGTAGAGACGACATGGCTGTATGTCCGGCAGGACAAGGGAAATTCCCCAGGCCTCACTGTCCTTTTTCCATCTCTTGCTCCCTCCGCTTTCTTGCTTTATCTGGAGTTTCATAGTGATTTGCTGAACATATCAGGGAGAATTTTGCGATAGAAGCACGTCCTCTCGCTGGCTGAACCCGAGAGGTCAGTAACCATAGAGAAACTTTCAATAACGAGGTCGATGTCAACAAGTGTTGCTGTCAGTGACACGTCGTCCACAGTCGTATCCATGCCAGAAATGGGCATCTCCTCCGTTTATTTCCTGTCCAATAAACGGAGGAGATGCCCGTTGCTCTCCTTTCCAATTCCCTGGTCCTCCTCCCCCGCAACCCTCCGCCACCACCCGCGCATCACAATTTCTGGAGGGTTGATGCCGCATGGAGGGCCTAGCTTTCACCTGAAATTGTGGTGGCTTTCCACGTGTACGGCGTTCGGCAGTTGACTCTCGAGGCGCTGCGCCAGCAGAGCTGAGGAAGATTTCCGCAGCGAGTGTCAGACCCGAGGTCGACCCGCGGCCGAAGGAGTCGTGGGCTCTCACAACCTAACTGCGGGTTTAATTTTCTTGACGGTGCAGCGGCTGCATAGTCGCGAACTTTCGCAAGGGGAGGGTTGCGACTATACTGGTAGAGCTTTCAAGTCCAACAGAAATTTACGAAGTTATGACTGGTGGAAGTTCATTTGCGCGACTTTGTTAGTTGTTCGGTTTGACAGCTGACTGGCTGGAGCCGTCGGTTTTTCGCAAGACCCAAGGCAATTTTTTTCCAGCCTCGGATCTTCCCTCTAAACCCTCGGGTCTAAGGGTTATTTCTGGAGCTCGTGTCTGACACGAGTGTCATACGGGAACAGCAGAGGTGGAAAAATATTGCCTCGGGTCTTACGACTCCCGACGGCTGCTTGACTGGAAACATACCCGGGCTGCTAGACCCAAGGTTGAGCCTCTAAACCCCGCGGTTCCTTCGACCGCGGGTCAGCCTCGGGTTCGACCCGCGGTGCAGAATGCACCCTGACACTCGCTGCGGAATTACCCTGAGTACTGCCACTTTAATTTCGTTGTCTGCCCCTTGGAACGCATAATCCCCCAACGCGGTGGGAATTCTACGGTTCTGTTTGGTGGAAACCCAATTCGTGGCCAAATTCAACCATTCTCCGACTCTAATTTCAGCACGTTTTGGAACTGCCACCACCTCACACGAAACAAACCAGGAAACAAAACAAAAGGCATCACCAAAACCACCACCTCACACGAAACAAATATCCCCCTCTCAACTCCCCTCCTCCCCTCCTGTAACAGCACGCCACAACACACCCATCCCCCCACCGCCCACCGTCTTATCACACCCTTTTGTCCGTCCGATCCCTCTCGATTGGACCCCCCACAGATCGATGATCCCTTGGTTTGTGTGTCTCGAGTTTCGATTCGACTCCCTACTGACACTGCCGTGGACCAACACTTTCCCTCCCCAAGCATCTACTGTATGTGCGAGCTTCGAGAGCATCAATCCATGGCGGACTGATGCCGTCGATCTCGCTGGTGCGTATACTGTCCGTCAGCCTCGCTGGAGCCATATAACTGAGAGTCGACAGAAAACGTCCGTTAACTTCTGAGTCAGCCTGCCGTGCTCCTAGTATATGTAGAGCTCGAAGGCTTCCGTGAAAAAGCTGTCGAATCCAGGCGTGCGAGATCTCGTTGCTGATTTCCCCAGAAAGAAAAGAGAAGAAGCTCCTCAAGTCCGAAGCTAATGCGCTTAGATTCTGAATCCCGCCATCTTCCTCAGAGGGTTCATAGTCGTTTTATTCGTTTTTTTTTTTTGCATACGTCCGAATATTTCGCAGTGTAATTCCGGAGATTCAGCGAACCCCCCCAACGCAGTCGTCGTCGTGACCGCTTACACCTGTAAGCCACTACTCAGCCTTCAACATTCATTCAAAGGCAACTTTCCCCGATCACTGAAACGCGGCAGCAATCTCGTTCCGAGCGCGGCCTCCTGTGTCTCTCGCCTTTCTATCCTCTGCTCTCGCCCACGCGCGCGTCTCCCAATCATCGCTCTCGGTTCTCGCTCTTCGGGCCGAGGCTCCTGCGCCAAGCCGAGCATCGTTCATCGACAAGTTGAGGAAACCGCCGCCGCAGCCGCAGAAGCGAGATTGCTGGGAGTCGTAGTCGTTGATCCTCGGCGGGGGTGGCCGCCGAGCTTCCGTGCGATGCGGAGCTCGCCGTGACGCCTCTGCTTGCTCGGCTGTATCTGGAGTGCTTTGACGAGGCGGCACGAGGAGACGGGAGGAGACGGGAGGAGGAGGGAGGAGAGAGGAGATCCGGGAGTTGGAGCAAGGGTCCAGCAGAGGCAGTCGCGCGGCGGTCGCGGGTGTGCCAAGGCGAAGCAGCATTGTTTTGTCACGCTCGAGCGGTCGGGGGTTTAGCGTGATTCCGCCTCGTCGCCATGGCGTGGGCGGTCGATTCCACTGTGAAGCTCGTGCTGGGCATTATAGGTTCGTTGCGCGTGTCCTTGTGAACTCGTGCCTCGTTGCAGCTGCTAGGACTACGCTGTGCATTTCCGCATTTTCTCCAGCCCCGTCGCCCTCGCCTCCCCACCTCTTCCGCGCACGCACGCACGCATGCAAGCTAGTGTACATATACACAGCCATGCACGTATGCATACCCATCACCCACCCACTCATTCACTCTCCTTCTCCTCGTCCCACGAACTGCAGGCAATATAACGGCCCTCGCTCTCTTCCTCTCCCCCGTGTAAGCCCTCAACCCTCCCAAAATGCCCCTTCCTACGTTCCCTTTCACGCAGCTTCCTCTCCCCATTGGCCCATCTTTCACCCATTCCTCCCTCCAATCACGCATTCTCTTCCCCCGTTCACTCACTCCCCTCCTCCCTTCCGCGCACTCTCCTCGCCCTTCTCACCCTATCCTCCCGCCTGTCACTTGCTATCCCCCACTCTCTCACCCTCCCTCCTCTCGTTCACCCATTCTCCATCTCCCGTTCACACTTCCTCTCTTGCACATCCTCGTCCAATCCCCACCCTCGTTTGCTAGCATAGGCCCTCCTCCTCCTCCTCCTCCTCCTCCTCCTCCTCCTCCTCCTCCTCCTCCTCCTCCTCCTCCTCCTCCTCCTCCTCCTCCTCCTCCTCCTCCTCCTCCTCCTCCTCCTCCTCCTCCTCCTCTCCTCCTCTTCCTCCCCTTCCTCCTCCTCCCCCTCCTCCTCCTCCTCATCCCAAATTCCTCTTCTCAAGGTCAGCATGTCTGCACTCCCCCCTTCTCATGCCTCATCCCTCCTTCGGGAATACTTCCCCCCCCACCCCCCCCTACCCCCCACCTTCCCAATGCCTCTCGCTCTCTCCCACCCCTCTCTCAGCAACACCATGCGTAAGATCTTTCGCGCACGGGCAGTCGGAGACTTTTCGGAGCTGCCCTACGTGATGACGCTGTTCAACTGCCTGCTGTGGACGACGTACGGGCTGCCCGTGGTGGAGGCGGGGCGCGTGCTGGTGTCGACCATCAACGGCACGGGCGCCTTCCTCGCGGCGCTCTACATCATCCCCTTCCTCGCGCTCAGCACCCGCGCCGCTAAGGTGGGCGGATGGCTGGCATGGGTGGGGTGGGTGGGCCTGGCAGGGATGTTGGGGGGGTTGTGGGAAGGGTGGGGCTGAACCACATAGCACCGGGGGCGTTTTCCATGGTTGGGCCTTCTTGGCATGCACTCGTGGTGCACAGCACTGCTATGATGCATGGCACTGGCTGTGATGCATGGCACTGGCTGTGATGCATGGCACTGGCTGTGATGCATGGCACTGGCTGTGATGCATGGCACTGGCTATGATGCATGGCACTGGCTGTGATGCATGGCACTGGCTGTGATGCATGGCACTGGCTGTGATGCATGGCACTGGCTGTGATGCATGGCACTGGCTGTGATGCATGGCACTGGCTGTGATGCATGGCACTGGCTGTGATGCATGGCACTGGCTGTGATGCATGGCACTGGCTGTGATGCATGGCACTGGCTGTGATGCATGGCACTGGCTGTGATGCATGGCACTGGCTGTGATGCATGGCACTGGCTGTGATGCATGGCACTGGCTGTGATGCATGGCACTGGCTGTGATGCATGGCACTGGCTGTGATGCATGGCACTGGCTGTGATGCATGGCACTGGCACCTTCCGAGATCACACCAAAGAATGGTCTTCTGGAGTGGTTCTTTGGCATCCATACATGATTCAGGCTGATTCTCTTCCCCGCTCTTCCCCCGTTGGCCCCCTTCTCTCTCCCCCTCTCCCCTCACTTCTTCTCCCCTCCCTCCCCTGTCCCTCTCACCCATAGCTTCTGCCCTCTCCCCCCTCTCCTCCTCTTCCGCAAATTTCCACCTCTCCCTCCTCTTTCCCGCTCTCCCACCCCTCTCTCCTGTCCCTTCACTGCCCTGCTCTTGCCTCTTCCCCCTTCACCCCATCTTCCCCCCCTCCCCCTCTCATCCCCTCTCGTCCCCTCTCTCTCCCCTCTCCCCCCGCGTCCCCCCTGCGCCTGCCGTGCATCAGGTGCGCACGGCCATGCGCACGGGCGTGGTGCTGCTCCTCTTCGCCACCATTGTCCTCGTCACCTTCCTCGCGTTCCACACGCCCTCGGCGCGCAGCAGCTTCCTGGGCATCTGCAGCGTGGTGGTGACGGTGGGCATGTACGCCAGCCCGCTCGAGGTGATGCTCACGGTTGTGCGCACCAGGAGCGTTGAGTTCATGCCGCTGCTGCTCTCGCTCAGCTGCTTTGTCAATGGGCTCGCGTGGTCAGGTGGGTCAGGGTGACACTGAGGTTGGGGGTGGGGTGGGGGTGGGGGTGGGGTGGGGGTGGGGGTGGGGTGGGGATGGGGTGGGGTGGGGATGGGGTGGGGGTGGGGTGGGGGTGGGGGTGGGGGTGGGGGTGGGGATGGGGGTGGGGTGGGGGTGTGGGTGGGGTGGGGGTGGGGATGGGGGTGGGGATAGGGGCGGGGGTGGCTACGTTGCGCTCGAACGGCCAAGCGTTTTGCGTTCGAACGCTAGCGTTCGAACGCAAACGCCCAAACGCTAGGCAAACGTGCAAACGCAAGAGCGGGCTGCCCGCAAAAAAATATATCAAAATTTCGAAATTTTGAAACCAGTTTGCGACGTGCTGGAGAGGAAGAGGTGGCAGGGGTGGCAGGGAAGGCTGGTGTTAGGGTAGCTGCAGCATGGTGTGGGGGGCATAAATTGTAGTACTCGCGGCGGCTTATTGTAGGGAAGATGCATCCTGGTTGTGTTGCATGGGAGAGGGGGTAGGTGTGTGTGATGTGATGGATGGATGTTAGGTTGACTTGTGAATGTACCCTGAAACTTTTAATATTTTATTAATGGGGGTGGTGGATGAAGGTGCCCTTCACGCCCTTCCTTTCGCCTCCCCCCCCCCCCCCCCAGAAGCCCGTTCTTTTGCCCTGCCCGAAACTTTTTTAACCCTGCCCGGGCCAGCGTTTTCCTAGCGTTTGCTCCCCTCCTGGCCAAGCGTTTTGCGTTTAAACGCTAGCGTTTAAAACGCCAAACGCGTTTCTTCCAACGTAGGGGGGTGGGGGTGCTGCTGCTGCTTCTGAGTGTGCGTTTCTGCATGTACCTCACTGACTGGATGTGCACGCTTGTGGGGGAGTTAGATTATGGCTTGTTTGGTTCAACATTATTCTGTATTCTCCAATAACCCATTATACTCTTGTATTCACCCAGAATTTCCGTTACAGTTAGGCACCATGCCATACTTTTGACCCTTTAACTCCCTCTCTCCTGACCCTTGAATTCATTCCAATCCCACCCTCTCGTATTGTTCCTCCACCCCCCCCTTATAGTCCCTCCACCCCCAAAACTCCCCCTCGCCATTCCTTTCTAAACCCTCTATCATTGCCTGGTGCAGCCTATGGAGCATACACCATGGACATCTATATCCTTGTAAGCCAGCCCTCTTCAACACGAGTTCAAGAGCACTGTTTGAATTGAAGTTGCCTCTCTTGTCGTGCTTCCCATGTCATTCTGCCTGTCTGCTTTCGTTTTTGTTTTTTTCCCAGCGCTGTCCATCCGTCTTTTTAACCATCTCTACTAGTCCCCTCCCCAAACCCGTCCACCCATCCCCTTTTATTCGTCTCCCATTTCTGTCCTTGGGGTCACCAACACAGATACCGAACGGCATTGGCACACTGCTTGGCTTCACACAGCTTGTACTGTACGGCATCTACAGCAGATCTGACAAGTCAGGAGCAGCTGTGGGTGCAGATGGCAGCAGAGAACAGCAGAAGAGGAGGGGTGGCGCTGGGGTGTGGAGACGGGGGGGATCAGATAGCACAAGGCACATGTTGGGATCTAGCAATTCCCTTAGTCTCTCGAAAGATGCTATCACCCCAGAAGAGATGGTGGTGGAAGAGGAGGGAGACGAGGAGAAGGGTGGAGTGATAAGGGGGATGACTGGAGATATGGTTGGTAAGGAAAATGGCGAGAAGATGAATGGAGTGGCTGAAGAAGTGACCAATGGTGGAGAGAAAGAACGCATAGAAGTGAGGTGCTGACCAGTATCATGATCGTGGAGCAATGTTTGCTTGTTTTGTTGGAATCAAGTATTGGGTAAGCCCCACACTTATTCCACTCCCGTCACCTAAAGCCTTCATCTAGGTATTTACGCTGGAGTGTACTCCCAAATGATGCAGTGCGGTTTAGTTTCTCGTTCTACAATGTCGACCTAACTGATCACCAACCTCACGGAATTGTGAGCTTGCAATTTGGTTGGTTTGTTTGGCGTTTCTTCACGCGGTCACTGCCAGCCAGCCAGTCGCAAGTTCACAGCGCAGTGAGGGCGCAGAAACAAGGCGGCGCTGAAACAGTTGAAACAAGGCAGAGATTTGTTTTGGATGCCCCAGCCAAAAACTTACTTCACTCCGTTTTGCTTCTGGGCAGATGAACCCTGCTCGAATGTTAGCTGATGAATCCGGGCATTTCTAGGGCTTCATTTCAAGTCGCCTGCCCAATTCCGGAAGGCCTCCTTTTTCCGTCCTCCAACTCGCGTGCTGGCACCCAGAACGCGTAGGAAGCGTGAAGTGTGGTGGACTGCCTCTAGTGGAGGAGTCCACCAAGAAAAGTGGCTAAGGTTGTCGCACCCATCAGTGGATCATGGCAAGTAAATGACTGTAGTTTGAGGGAAAACGCATCGTTGCCCTGATGCTGCCGGCGAAAAACAATTTTGGTGACGGGAAACTGGATTCGGAAATGTATCAGCCCTCTTTTTGCCCCTCCTTTCTTGCAGCACCTCTTGCTCCCTAGCAACAGGTGACATCTCGAGTTGCTCACACACAGTACACATGATCCCGCTTACAGACATCCGGGCTTGTCGCACAATCACGGTTAAGGACCCATTGCCGGATACACCCTGCTCGTATCCCCTAGTGTATGTGCACAATCTCTGTTCAACATGAAACGACCCACACGAGTTTACTGTACAAGATAGCGCACAGATTCCTCGGAAACCAATAGAATTCGTCCAGTAGATTACGTTAGCGAAAAACAACAGCCTAGCGAAGTCACTTGAAGGCTTATCGTGAGCCAACGAGCTGACAACACGCCACGTAGACACGGAAGTTTCTAGCATGAACAGATTCCTATGTTCAAATGAATGAACTGCAAGAACACGTCAGCGTTTACCAGCGCAGTTCACCGGCGTGCTCTACGAACTTCAAATGCGTGGGTATGAGCCACGTCTATCCGAACAGCCTCCATTCACACATTGTTACCCCATCCAGCTCCGCTTTCGCCCAACTGACAACATGTTTGCCCCTCGCTCCCGTCGGCTGCCTCGCCTGCACAGAAGGGCCCAGATTTCGCTCGACATGAAGCGAGAATTTTGTCGACAGACGGAAACCCTTCCGTCTCCCTCCGTCTCCCTCCGTAGCACTCCGTGTCTCTCCGTTTCCTTCCGTTTCCCTCCGCCTCCCTCCCTCGCCCTCCGTCTCCCTCTCCTATCTCTCCTCCTCGCCCATGTCGACGCCGTGCCGCCCAGCGCCAAGATTCTGTTGTGGATTTTTTTTCCGGCATACATTCTCTCTTCCAGCGTGTTCGGCGTTTTGTTATTTCGTTGATCGCGCTCCGGCGACGTTTTTCTGGGGTCTGGTGCCCCGTCTCACCAGTTTTGAGTTCCGGCGTCGATGTACCTTGTGAATTGTGCTTTGTCAGTACAGATTGTGCACTTATAAAACTCGAGAGAAAGAAAAACCGGGCGCGAGGGGCTCTCTCTCTTTGGACCAACCCGCTCTTCTGTGCCATTCTACTATTCCCATTATTCTCCGTGCCTTCACTATGTCGTCGTTTCGCCGTCGGTTTACTCCCCTCCCACCCCCCCCCCCCCCTCACTCCCCCTCCCCCAACCCCACCGCTCTTTCCGCCCCCCCTCCCTTCCCGCATTCGCACTCGCGCTCTTTCGATCGTTCCGTCGCGTGCCGGCGTGCAGTTTGTTAGTGTTCGGGGTGCGGCCAAAGGCGATGCACTACTGCATCGATGCACACGGCACCGGCGTTCCCACCATCCTCCTGCTGCTGCAGTCCAGATTCAACCAACTCCACGACCTCTCTGTAAACTCTTTCCCCCTCCCCTCCCTCGCTCTTTCTCACGCTCGGACACACGTTCGCACTCTCCCTCTCGCTCTCGTGTTTGCCTTCCGTACTCGCATTCCCATGCCTCCCCTCGCAACATGCGACATGCGACATGTCCTGCCAGCGACGGCTGTGATGGACGGCTTTGATGTCGCGGCGGAGATCATGTGTGTGCGTCTGTGAAGGGGTGTGTGGATAGGTGTGCCTCTCTGGTTTCTGTTTCTTGAGTTTGTGATTCTCAACTGCGCGGCAGATGGTAACACGGGATAGTATGAGCATGTGGACAGTGAACGTGATAACCAATGTGGGAAGGCTGAAATTGTGGCCTTGGGGCAGGAGTTGGAACATGGGGTGTCATCTATGGAAGTACGTGTCACTGTTGTAAACTAAGTGTTGTAATTCTGTAGGTGTTGTCTCATAAACGTAGTGCAATGTTGTTGTTGTTGTAACATGAAGCGCTTCCTGTGGGTCAGAAGTTTCTCATGCCGGTTACCAAGACGGACGCACATACGCCGAACGCATTTAATGACAATAGTCCGGCTAATCCCGCCCCCGAAGTGTACAAGCCCTTTTTGCCCGGTGTTTTGGCCGGAGGATACATGCACGCACCGCGTAAAAAAAATGCGTGCCTGTATCGTGGAACAAGTGTACAGTAGAGGACTGTTGATCCGTACGCACACTTCTGCCTAAATTGGCAGGATAGTACTGTATCGTCAGCCGTCCTGCCAGCCAATGGCTAGGGACTTGATTCATATAAGCCGCCAAACAAGGTACCATTTACATTATGTCGTTAGTTGTTTTAGTAGCACCATGTCAGAACGCCTGGGCGATGCTATCTTAAACTCAGCCCTACGCTTCCCTGGCTTGCGGGAGCCCCTTGGCCGCCTCTAATACCCTAACGTAGGAAATGATTGCGTCAGCACCATGGGAGAAGCAACAGCAGCAGGAGGAGGAGGTAGCGCGCGCCTTAATTAACAGACACCCGAGCTGGCGTCGCGGCACAGCCGGGGAATCAGCATGGAAGCGGAGGGGCAGGACTCAGGCACGCCTAGTGGTGCTAGACCCGACTCTCAGCTGTCGAAGCGAGACGTTGGGGAGGGAGCGACAACACGACCGAACGCGCCGCTTTTGCTGGAGCCCGCAGCATGTTTCGCGGCGGGCCGCGCCGTAGCTGCTGGAGGGGTGAGCCCAGCTCGCACTGCCCTCTCGCTATAGGTTACTCATCGCGGCCGCCCGCCGATAATGCTGATTTCCGTTCATTAAAGAATGAATGCCGCGATTAGGGTTTTATTTCTATTGTCTGTAGAGCCGCACTCTTGCTTGGGGGACTGGCGTGCAGCGTTTGATTGAAACACAAGCCGCGCGTCTACTCTTCACTCGTGCCGCATGACTCCCTCCCCATGGCTTCCCCACGTACTCCCCATGTCCCACCCATGAATCCCCCCTGGCCTCCCCATGTGCTCCCAATGTGCTCCCCATGTTGACTCCATGGCCTCATCATGGCTCCTCTCCTCTCATGCGCACCGCCCTCCTGCGCTGTCGTCCCCCGCAGCCTCAATTCCGTCAGTACCGCAAGTTTCCTAGAACGACTAACGCGCGTCCTCTCCTCGATCCCTGTCGTCTCTTCTCCTGTGTTCGCTGCAGCGCGAAGCGGTAGCATCAGCGCAACCGATTGCCAGCAGCAGCAGCAGCAGCAGCAGCAGCAGCAGCAGCAGCAGCGGCAGCGGCAGCGTAGTGTCCGTGGTACCCGCCTTCCCATCCCCCATGGACGTGTCCCACCTCGCCTCCACCCTCGCCGCTGCCATCCCCACCGCCCCTCCCCCCCACGCGCACGCCTCCCCCGCTTCCCCCGCCTTCTCCCCGCCCCTGCTCTCCCCCCGCTCCGCTGCATGCTCCCCTGAAGCCAGTCCGCGGGGCAGCAGGCTCAAGGTGTCCGCGGATATCATTATAGCGCGTACAATCGACTCCGTCCTCGACCTCTCACTCCCGTACAGCTCTGGCGCTTCTGCGTTGAGAGTAGGTTCGGGGGGTAGCTTCGGCAGGGGAGTGTGTGTAACATGGTAACCAGTCATTGGGTTCTGTTGCCTTGCTCTCGCCCACCCACAACCAGCAGCACCAATGCTGCTCTCCCCTCCCGTCTTGCATCACTGGCTCCTGACCTTCCTGTCGGTTTCCTCTCCCTGACACTCCCTCTCATTCTAATATCCTGGCTTGCACATCCGATTCAAGTTTGCCCCACTTGCCATACCCTAAACCCGTTCCGCGTTCACCCTCCCTCTCTCTCCGTCCTCCCCTCTCCTTCCTCTGCGTTGGCCCACCCTTGCCCCCCATGCGCACTGGTTGGTGCGCTGCTGCAGTCCCCACAGCATCGCCCGCACAGCACACATCAGAGTCAGCAGCAGCGGCAGCAGGAGCAGCAGAATCTGCATCCGCACTTCCTCCCTGCCCTCATTCTTCCGGACCCCACACCCAGCAGCACCAGCAGCAGCGCTAGTGCTGGCACCACCATCGGCAGCAGCAGCAGCAGCAGCAGTGGCGGTAGTAGCGTGAGCAGCAGCAGCATTCCCGACAGCAGCTTTGGCTTTGGCAGTCCCACGTTCAAGCCCACTCCAGCGCCCGCCTTTCCCGAGCCCCTAGGAGACCCAATCGAGGGGGGAGGAGGAGGGGCGGAGGGCGAGAGCAGCAGCAGCCCCGGAGCAGGGGAGGCGGACACGCCTAAGATAGGGCGCGCGGGGTCGCTGTGGGGGGCGAGGGGAAGAAAGGGCGCCGCGCTCCCGTCGCTGGTGGTGGACCTGCCCGACAGCAAGTCGCCCTCGGGCGCTGGTACGCATGGCGGGGGATGGTGGGGCATGGCAGGGTGGGCATGGCAGGATGGCACCTTAACTCCCTTCCCCTCTTACTCTCCCTCTCCACTTTTTCCACCTCATGCCTCCACCATTTCCTCCCTGCGTCACGCCCCCGCACCCCGTGCACCCCCTCGCAGGCCATTCGTTTGCAGCAGGCACGGCAGCAGATGCAGCAGTGGAGTCGCCCGTGGCCATAAATTCCACTCCGCCCGCCCTCACTGTCTCTCCACCCTCCTCCTCCTCTTCCTCGAACCCATCGGCCCTCAGCCCTCTCGGGTTCAGCTTCACCCCAACATCAGCACCAGCATCGTCAGCAGCACCACCTGGCCCATCCTCTCCCACTCTCCCCACCACCCCGCCCCCGTCCCTCTCTCCGTCCCTCACCAAACCTCACTCCCCCCTCTCCCCGTCCCTCCCATCCCCTCTCACCCACTCCCCACACGCCTCCCCCCATGCCTCCCCCGCGCCCGCCTCCCTAGCGGCAGCGTTCGCGGCCACAAGGGAAGCCACCCCCTCCGCCATCTGCCGCTCCCCTATCGCCTCGCCCCTCACCTCCCCCGGCCCCTCCCCCTCCCTCACGCCCTCCTCGCGCCGCCACCTCCCGCCTTTTCCCGAGCCGCCCATGGCGCCGTCTCTCTTCGACGCCATGGACAAGCTCCTCTCCGTCTCCACAGGGGCAGCAGACCTCGACGCATCCCCGCTCTCCTCGCCTCTACCGTCGCCCGGCCTTTCCCCCTTCCCCGCGCTTGCCCTGTCTCCTGGCCCGTCTCCCGGCCCTTCCCCAGGCCCCTCCCCTGTGCCCTCGCCTTTATCCGCCACCGGTAGGAACAGCGTTTTCCGGCCCTTGTTTGGCAGGGGGGTCGCTTCTGCTGCTGTGGCTTCTGCTGCAGGCAGCGTGGCAGCGAGTGTAAGCCCTGGCAAGCTGTTACCGTCTGGTGGCAGTGACATAGGCAGCAATGGCATGCGCGGCAGCAGTGGCAGCAGCAGTGGCTTGGAGGGTGGCTTGGGAGCGGTGGGGTGGGTGGGTGGTGCTGCTAGCACTAGTCCTGGCAAGGGGCGCACGCTGCTGGGTCTGGTTAACCCCAGTGAAGCCGCCTTGCATTCCGCCTCCTCGTCCTTCAACTCTCGCAAGCAGTTGGAATCCTTTCGAAAGAATCGCCCCTCTGCTCGCACCAATGCCACAGAGGGCTCCATCCCGTCTCCTCGTTCCTCCTCCCTCTCACCCCTCCATTCCGCCTCCTTCCCCACCAGTGCAACCATCCCTGCTGCATCACCCCTCGTAACCTCTCCCTTCTCCGCTCATCCTCTCCTCTCCTTCGCACCCATCTCCCTCACCTCCCCCCCTGCCCGCCTCCTAGCCTCGTCTCGCTCCAAGTCGCTGGACCTGGCGCCGGTGGCAGCAGTGGCAGGGGAAGGAGGGCTGTATGGCAAGAGCCAGTCCCTGGATCTCGAGCACTCAAGGCCGATGCTGGATCGCTCCAAGAGCTTGCCTGCTGCTGCCAGTGCTGCTATGGCTGTCGCTACAACTGATGCTGCCACTGATGCCACAACGGCTGTTCCTATGGCGAATGTAGCTGATTCTGCTACAGCCAGAGCAGCTGCTGCAGCAGGCTCTGTCCCTGTTGCGTCCCCAGGTGCCCCTGTGGCGGCTGTGGCGTCAACAGCTAGTGGTTCGCCTGACTTGGTCTTGGATTGCGGGGAAGTCACCTCTGTTGTGCCAGAAGCAGTGGGCGCACTGTCCGGGGGGGGTATGAAAGAAGAGGGGGGGATGGTCGTAGGTGCGAGAGGCTCTTCTGATTCCCAGGAGAAGGGAGAGCTGGAGGAAGAAGACGAGGGGCGAAGGGATGGTGGGAGGTCACATGGTGGAGCTGGTGGTTCAGAGGAGGCAGTGGCGTGTGGAGGAGGGGAGGAAGGAGAGCGTCATGTGCCAGTCAGATTGGGTATGGCTGCTCCTCATACCTCCTCTGCTGCTGCTCCCCCTGCCGCTCCCCCTACTGCTCCGACTGCTGCTCCACCTGCTGCTCTCAGTGATGTGTCGGGTGAGGGCAGTACTGCTGCTGTTACTGCTGCTCATGCTCCTTCTCCTCCCAGGGCCCTCCCCAATGGTCCTCTGGAGCTTTCTGCTCTGGCTCACGGCAGCGGCAAGCCTCAGGATGGAGTGCACGGGCAGCAGGCTCATGGCCATACGCACCAGCAACAACCAGTTCACCAACCAAACCAGCAGCAGCAGCAGCAGCAGCAGCAACAGCAGCAGCAGCAACAGCGGGCAGCGCCGTTGGTGATAAACGTTGCTCCGCTGGATGCCGTGTCAGCTGCGGGGAGAGTCACTTTCGACGGGCCCCTCGTGGGCGGCCTGGAGGAGCCCCTGCTCTTGCCCAGCTTCAGCAGCGGCGCGCTGCCCTGGCAGCGCAAGAAGAGCCCCCCTCCTTTTGCTGCCGGCGCACGGGCCATAGAAGCGCTGAAGCGAGCAGAGAATGCACACGACACTGGGGCTGCTGCTGCGGCTGGAGCTTCTGGGGCTGCTGCTGCTGCTGGCAGCATGCGAGGTGATAGTTCTGACGAGGAGGGGATTCACTTGGCCTCATCTGCACTGCCTTGGGGTGGCTCTTCTGGAGGTGCAGCAGCAGCAGCAGGGGTGGGCGGGTGGGCGGTGGAGCGATTGGTGGTCGAGCAGGGTGAAGAGGGGGAGGTGCAGCATGACGGGAGAGGTGATGATATGGGTCTGCGGGACGGCGGCGTAGAGCAGGGAGGTGTCAAAGACCACCCTAACAGTGCTGCTGCTGCTGCTGCTGAGTTTGACCCTGCGGCTCTTGGTGCTGCTGCTGCTGCTGCTGGTGCTGGTGCTGGGGCGGGTGATGGCACTGATGCTGCTGCTGGCAGCTGTGATCTAGACAGCGCGTTTGACTCTCTCTTTGGTGCATCTGCTGGGCTCCTTCCCCCGCCCGAGCCTGTGCTGCCACCGCTCACTCCAGATGCACCATTCGCCTCTCTCCTCACATCTGCCTCCGCTGCTGATGCCGTTGCGGCTTCTGCTGCGGATGATGCACCATCCCCTGATGCCACTGCCCCTTTTCATTCAGCAGGAGCAGCAGCAGCAGCCGCCGCAGGAGGAGGAGAAGGAGGAGGTTCAGGTGTGAAAGCAGTTGCAGCGCCAGTACAAGGCACTGGCCCTCTGTCTAACCACTCGCCCTACAGGCACACGCCACCCCATCACCCTCCCCTGGGCCTTCAACCCCTCTCCATCCCAGGCAAGTCCCAGCCCACAACGCCCACGCCACTCCACTCTGCTCCCACCCCCTCCCCCTCCTCCCTCTCCCTCGCCTCCTCCCCTCTCATCACGCCCTCCCCCCCCAGCTTCCCCCACAGAACCTTCCCTCGTTCGGCCACCTGCTCCTCCCTGCCCGCGCCCTCGCCCTTCTCCCCCGCACACCCCCCTTCGCCCGGCTCCCTGGAGGCTCTCTTCCAGTCCTCCAAGCACCACGGGGGCGTCTCCCCCGGCGTTGACAACTGCAGCCTCTCTGCCTCCTCTCTCCTCGCACTCACTCTCCCCCCCTCCTCCTCGTCCTCCTCCACTCCCTCCTGCACTCCCACAAAAGCACCAACAGCAACAGCAGCAGCATCCGCAGCGGCGGTATCAGCAGCAGCGGCACCTGCCTCCTCCCCCATCCCTCCTACCTCACCTCTCACCCCCCTCGTGTACGCTGCTCCCATGCCTCCCGCTCTGCTATCCCGCCCGGCCCTGGCTCGATACCACACCATGCCCGCAGGGCACATGGTCAATGTGCCCATGCCGGCTCCAGCCGCCATCCCCTCGTTTCTGGACTCCTCTGGCAACCCTGTAACCCTGGAGGAGTTGTTCCAGCAAACCCGGCTGTCAGGAATCCCTGTGATTTCGCCTCTGCCATCCCCACTTGTCTCCCCGGCGGTCAGTTCTCCAGCCACCACATCACCACCTGCTGTTTTCCCTGCTGCTGCTGCTGGCACCCCTGGGTTAATGTCGCCTGTGCTTGTAACGCCTGTGCTTCTATCGCCTGCCATGTCCCCTGGTGTATCTCCACCTGTTGTGTCGTCTTCCCCTGCCAAGTCTCCTGTGACCCTTCTCGGCCTAGTCCCGCCCTCATCTTCCGCCTCCTCCCTGTCGCCCTCCAAGCACCAACCTTCTCCTCCTCCATCCTCCTCCCTGTCATTTCTAACGACAAAACCTTCCCTCGTTTCCTCCACCTCGTCCTCCACCTCAACTCCCACCACCACCACTACCACCAACCCCCCTGCCACTGTCCCATCGCTCTCACCAGCCCCTCCCTTCAACCACCTGACCCCGTCACCTCCTCCGCCGCGCTCGCCTTCGGCCCACGACCCGCGCTCCCCCCGCCACAACCCCCACTCGCCCAGGCACGAGTGGCGGTTGCCCCTCCCCCCCAGCGTGCTCGACTCCCTCGCTGTTCACCCTCCCGGCAGCCCCGTGCATTCCGTGCAGAGCCCCTCGCGCCCGCGCTCCCCCGTGCCGCTCTCGCCCCGCGTGCTGCGCCAGGTGGCTGCTTCCAACAGCTTCAACAGCAGCAGCCCCCGCGCTGCCTCTGCTGCTGCCGCTGCTGCAGCTGCTGCTGCTCAGGCTGCTGCTACTGTGCCTGCTGTTGCTGGGTTAGGTGGGAGTTCAGGTGGGATTTCAGGTGGTAATTCAGGTGGAGGGTTGGAGGAGGCGGCTCCACTCTCTCAGCTGGACGTGCTGGTTGCCCTGTCTGCCGGGGATCTCCCTGCCATGCCCACTCACACCTCTCCCACTTCCACTTCCACTGCCACTGCCGCTGCTGCCGCATCTCCTGACCGAATCTCACCCACATGGGCAGTAGACAGAGCTGCTGCCCCTGCTGCTGCTACGAGCCACACAGGGTTATCTGGGGCAGGGCCTCCTACCCCCGCAGGTACACCGAGTGTGGCAGGCACATTGAGTGCGGCAAGTACGTTGAGTGGCACGGGCAGTCCCCGGCAGCCACGGCCCCCGCGTGCGCTGCTGGGGCTGGTGGAGGTGCTGGAGGAGGAGCCGCCCAAGTCCCCGCGCAGCGCCAACCCCTCCCCACGCAGCCGCCACATTCGGCGCCACAGCATGCCCAGCGCCAAGAGCAACCTGGGTGCCGCCACCTATGCCGGGGACGGGCAAGCGGGAGGGGGAGGTGGGGCTGTGGTGCCTGCTGCTCCTGGGGCCTCTCCTCGAGTTGCTGCTGCTGCTGCGAATGGCACGGTTTGTGCTGGTGTTGTTGCTGGTGCTGCTGAATCGGCTTCTTCCGCTACCTCCACTGCTGTAACTGGCACACTACCTTCAGAATCAAATCGCTCAGTTGGCTTATCACTCGATAGGCAACAGCAACTGCAGCAGCCGCAGCAGCCGCAACAGCAGCAGCAACAGCGCCAAGAGCAACAGCAGCAGCAGCAGCAGCAGCAGCAGCAGCAGCACCTACAGCAGCGGCAGCGGCAGCAGCAGCAGGACCATGGGTACGCGGCGGTGGGGCTGACCCATCTAGGGCCGTTGCAAGGGGGCGGCGAGGAGGAGCAGCAGTTCCACCTGGACCTCCCCAACTTCAAGACTGCGCGCCGCCCTCCCTTCCTGCGCTCCGATCCCTCACACCACCATGCGCTGCGGCTGCCAGTTGAGGAACGGGCAGGGAGGGAAGGAGGGGGGGGGGATGGTGTGGTTATGGGAGAGGGAATTCGGGATGCTTGGGGGCAGGATGGGCTGAAGGATGCGGTTCGGTTAACAGATGCCACGGCTGTTGCAGCAGTGGAGGCCACGGGTACAGGTGTACCTGCAGGCACTGTTGCACCTGCACCGTTTCTGGGTGCACCTGTGGCCGGTGTTGCAAGCGCGAGCACAGATGCACATGGTTCAGACCAGGGTGCAGATACAGGTGGTGGCAGAGGCAGAGGTGCAGGTGGGTCAGCAGCCGGACCTGCCTCTGCGGGTGCTGCAATGATGCCTGCGATTGTTTCAGGCAGAAACAAAGCAGCAGCGGGAGTAGCAGAGGCAGCAGGAGTAGCAGTCGTAGAAGCAGAAGCAGAAACAGCAGTAGCAGGAGCAGGTGGTGTGGGCAGCTGGTCCTCCCCAAGGGACGGTGCAAGTGCAGGTGCGGCACCGTCAGAGGCGCGCAGGATACTGGCCTTGCTGGAGCGACTGCGCGAGCCACTGGTGGCGGCACGCGGCAAGCTGCAGGCGGGAAGCGCAGAGGCGGCAGCAGTGGAAGAGGCTGCTCGCGCTGTTGAGGGCGACCTGCGCCGACTGCTGGGAGGTGGGGAGGGGTGGGGGGGAGAGGGGCAGGGGGGAAGGGGCAGGTGGAAAGGGATTTGAGAGCGCGTGGTGGGGATGAGGGGAGTGTCGCTGGAGTGGGGTCTGTGGGTGGGGGTGGGGGAGTGGAGGGGAGGAGAAGAGAGGGCGGATTGGGGAATGAAACAAGGGAAGAAGGGGAGGTGAGTGGAGTTTCGAGGGTTAGGGAAGAGGACAGGATGCAGCGATTAGAGGAGTCAGGGGGAAAGGTGGAGCGAGGGGAGGGGGGATCAGGTGAAGGTACAAGTGGGAGTGAAGGGGGGTTAGTGAGGTTAGGTGGTGCTGGTGCGGGTTTGCTGGCGGGAGGGGGGGGAGAGAAGGAGAGGGGAAGCACAGGGCAGGGAGACGACGGGACGGATGGTGTGCTTGCAGTGAGAGGAGAAGCTGGTGAGGATATAGCCACTCTCGACAGCGCATCTTCGCGTGATGCTGCTGCTGCCACTGCTGGTGCTCCTGCCCCTGCCCTCCTGCTACCATCATCAGCAGCAGCGGCAGTGGCAGCAGCAGGAGGTGGGGGGCAGCAGGTCGCCGCTGCTCATGGTGGCTCACGTGCAGGGCGGCAGGCATCTCAGAAGGAGTCCTCACCCACCCACAGGGCTGCTCGTGCTGGGGAGTTGGGTCCCCTGGCGGCTGCTGTAAGTAGGGGGGAAAGGGGTGGAGGGCTGGGCTTGGCAGACGAGGGAGACGAGGGCGGGGAAGGAGGGGACGGGAGTGAAGCTATGAGGAAGGGTGGAAGGGGGCGTGAGGGGCTGGGGGCGTGGGACGGAGTGAAGGGGCAGTTGGGAGTGGGGCCGGCAGGACCGAGAGTGGGGCCAGCAGGGACTGATGCTGGCGTGGCGGCAGGTGACGTGAGAGAGGTTGAGCTGTCGTTCAAGGAAAGCTTGAGTCGGGAAGATAGGGGGATGGATGGGCCTGGAGAGGAGGGTGGTAGCGATGGCGCCACCGTGCACTGTCTCCCTTTCAGTCAGCCTCGGTATGAGCATGAGAATGAGCGTCTGGGCGCGCATGGGCAGCAGCAGAGGCAGGCGCACAAGCAGCATTCGAGGGAGGGCGTTTCTGCGCTGGAGCTTCAAGCAGCACTGCGGCAGGTGGTGAGCCTGGGGGAAGCGATGGGAGCAGCCGCAGCAGCAGCAGGGGGGGGAGGAGGAACAAACGGCAAAGGGAACGCGGCACAGCGGAGTAAGAGGAGAGGGGAAGGATCGGGGAGGATCAGGGATGCCGTGGATACAAGTGCTTCCGATCTTGCCGCTGCTGGTTCTGGCGTTGCTCTTGCTGCGGCTAGCGGTGCTGCGAGTGCTGGTGGTGCGACCAGCGGCAGTAGAGGCAGTAGAGGCACCAGTGGCACCAGTGGCACTGGTGGCAGCATACGTAGTGGCTCGTGGTTGCTGTCGCACGGCAAGCAACCACGCACTAAGGCAGGCAGTGTGCCTGGCAGTGCGGCAGGCAGCACAGCGGGCAGTGGTGCGGGCAGTGGTGTGGGTAGTGGAGTGGGCAGTGGAGTGGGCAGTACGGCAGGCAGTGGCGTGGGTAGTGGGGCGGGCAGCGGAGTGGATACAGGGGAGGACTCTGGGACGGACATTAGAGTGCACAGCTCAAGGCAGCAGCGGAGAGAGGTTGCAGGGAGCATCAGCAGCAGCAGCAGTGGTGGTGGTGGTGGTGGTGGGGAGGTGGCGAGGGGCGGAGTGGTGTCGATGACAGTGGAGGGGGGCAGGGTGGTGGTGTCGGGCACTCTCAAGTACACTCGTGAGGTGCGCTTCTCAGGGGTGTGGACGAAGCACGGGCTCAGCATCACCAATGCTGCTGCTGCTGCTCACGCCCTTGCTCATGCTCATGATGATGCTGCTAGTGCTGCAGCTGCTGCTGCGAGTGGTGCTACTGCCATCCCTTCCAGTCGACTCGGTGTTGCTGCAAGGGCGGACGGCCCTTCTGGGGGGGCTGCTGCTGTTCGGGGGGGTCCCTTGGGGGATGCGGGCCCACTGCCGCGCATGGGTGAGCAGGCGCTGCTGCAGGGGCTGGAGGTTCGGCATAGGAAGCCTGAGAGGGCGGACAAGGGCAAAGGCAGGCGGTACCGGGCGTCGCGATTGGGGAGTATGGTGCAGGGGGATGGTGGGAGTGAGGGGACGAGTGGAGTGACCAGTGGGGTGACCAGTGGGATGGGGAGTGAGGGAGTGAGTGAGGTAGGGAGTGAGGCAGATGTGCAGAGAGGGAAGTGGGGGAGGAGCCGGGCCAGGGGCAGGGAGAGTGGAGAGTCAGTGGGTAGGGATGGCAGCGGAAGTGAGAGTGGGAGTGGCTGGAGCAGCAGAGGACGCGAGGTGGAAGCCAGGAGAAGGAAGGGGAAGAGCCGGATGGGGTTGGCAGCGGAGTGTGGGTCGTTGGGGTCAGCAGGCAGCACAGGTGGAGAGGGTGAAGGGGATGGAGCAGCAGGGGGAGGCAGTGGGAGAGGAAAGGGAAGAGGCTGGGCGAGAGGGAAGGGGAGAGGAAGGGGTGGAGAAGTGTCGGGTGCAGCAGCAGCAGTGGGAGATAGGCAGGGTGCAACAACAACAACGACTAGAGCAGAGGCAGTGATGGTAGAGGCAGGCAGGGTGGGCACTGTGAGTGGGACAGTGCAGCAGGGAAGAGGGAGCGGGGGAGTCGCAAGGAGTGAGGGCGAGGGTGAGGAGGGTGATGATGGTGCATACCAGGAAGGGAGCAGCAGCAGTGAGGATGTGTTTTACGAGGCAAGGGAGGTGGTGAGCTCACCAGGGTCAGCACAGGGGTCAGCACAGGGGTCGGCATCAGTGTCAGCGTCAGACGATGAGGGCATGTGGAGCTGCACCTCCTCAGCGAGAATGCCCCTCCCCCCTCCCCTGCACTCTCCCACCACCGCTGCCCCTGCCGCTACTGCCGCTGCCGCTCTCGCTGCCGCTGCTGCCGCCGCCGCTGCTTCTCCTTCTACTGCTTCCGTTGTTGCCATTCCTGCCGCTGCCGGTGCTGCTGCCAGGGGCGCTCACAGTGTGTCCTCGCCCTCCACTGGCCCTACAAGTGTGTCGTCACCCCGCGCACACGCCAGCGCAGCCACCACTGCACAGCAGCACGTCCATGCGCTAGTAGGCACCATGGACGAGGCAACAAAACCACCGGTGCCTGCTGCCGCTGCTAGCGTTACCACTGCTCCCGTCACCACTGCTGCTACTGCTGCTGCTGCCATGGCTACGGCTACGGCTACTGCTACTGCTACTGCTACTGCTGCCGCTGCTGCTTCCACCCTGTCCCCTGCCACTGATTCTGCTGATTCTTCTACTGCTCCTGCTCTTGATGTTCCTTCACCTGCCGCTGCTGCTGCTACTGGTGCTCATTCGCCTTCTGTTGCGAGTGAAAAAATCCCCAATGATACTGCTCCTGCCGCTGCTGTTGCCTCTGCTCCTCCTGCTACCACCACCCCTTCCACCACCCCTCCAGATACCCTCTACACTCGCTCCCCATCCCCTCCCCTCCCCTCCACCTCCTCCTTCTCCCCTTCCCTCTCCGCCCGCCCCCCCTCCTTCTCCTCCTCTCCCTTCACGCACCCTCCCTTCCGCCCTCTCCCCCCTGACGCGCAGCTGCTGCAGCGCTCAATGATCCCTCACCCGCGCCGCAGCCCCCTGGGCATTCGCCGCACAGTCTCCGACCTCACGGCTGAGCTCAGCGCCCTAAGAACGGCCTCCGGTTCCACTGCTGCTGGTGCAGCCGCCGCCACAGCCGCCGCCGCCGCCGCTGCTGCTGCTGGCTCTGGTGCTGGTGGTGCCGGTGGTGCTGGTGGTGGGGGGGTGTTGTTTGGTCCTGGCAGTGGCAGCAGCAGCGGCGGTGCAGCAGGGAACGCGCGGCGGCGTGCGGCAGCAATCTCAGCGCTGAGAGCAGCGGCTCTGGAGGGGCAGCTGCAGTCCAACTACCCAGGGGTGCACGCGCGCCGCCTGTGGGGAGCGGGGGGGGGGGAAGGAGCAGCGGGAGGGGACGGTGGTGGCAGCTGGGGAGGGGGGAATGGGGGGATTGGCGGAATGGGTTTTAGGGGGATGGGTGGGAGAGGGGTGGGTGTGGGAGTGAGGGGGGGAGGGGTGGGAGGAGGATCTGGGGAGGATATGATGTCGGGTATGCCTGCAGTCACGTTTGGGCGGAGCAGCAGTGGGATGGGCAGCGCAGGGGGGGGAGGGGCGGGACTACTACCTGTAATGAACATGAACGTGGGCTTGGGCATGGGCATGGGTACAGCCATGGGCACAGGCATGGGCATGGGCATGGGCATGGGTATAACCAGAGTGGCCAGTCCAGGAGCAGTGTCCATACCATCCCCTGGCCTACCCGGTCCTTCCTGGCAGCTTCTCTCTTTCCCCGAGGACCCCGCCATAGGCTCGCGCCCCTCCTCCTCGTGCCACACGCTCACCCCGCAGTCTGCCTCGCACACGCCCTCTGCGTGCACCCCTGGCGTGGCGGATTTCTTCTGGGGATCGGGCAGCTTCAGGAGCGCCAGTGAGGGGCTGGGGCTTATCCACTGGGGCTCTGGCAGCAGCACCAGCAGAGGCGGGTGGACTGCAGGGGGCGGGAGCGGGGGAGGTGGAGGAGAAGGGGGCGGAGGGGGGAACGGGGCGGGGGAAGCAGCGGGGGGAGATCCGGGTTGGGGAGTGGAGGCGGGGGCGGGGGCATGGTCAGTCGCGGGGGCACCGGGGGGAGTGGGGGGAGCATAGGGCGGTTGGGGAGTGGGGGGGGTCGGAGCAGCGGCAGCGGCAGCGGGGGGTCAACAGGGTCAGGCTACCGGTTTGCGGTGGCGATACAGCGGGCTGTGGGGGACACGGATGACTATGAGGAGGGGCAGGTGTGCCCCCTGTCCCGCTCCAACAGTGCCAACCTGGAGGTGCTGCTGCACTCGCTGCACGGCCCCGCCTCCTCCTCCTGGGGCAGTGTGGACATGGAGGGGCCTGTGGAGGGGCAAGCGGGGAGGGGTGGGGCTGGTGCAGGGGGTGTGGGGGGAGCAGGAGCAGGGGTTGGGGGGAGTGAGGGAGTGGGAGAGGGGAAGGGGGATGGGGGGTTTGAGGGGGCGAGGGGGGAAGGGGATGCGGAGGAGGGGAGTGGAAGTGGAGTTGTGGGGAGGGCTGGGGGTGAGGCAGGGGGTGAAGTGGAGGGTGAAGAGAGGGAGGGCGAAGAGGGGAGTGCAGAGCAGCAGATTGGGCGCTTGAGTGGGGAGGGCATGGCAGAAGGGAGGGAAGAGAGGGAGGGGGGTAGGGAGACTCAGGCAGTGGGTTCTATTCCAGCCAATGCTGATGCTGTCTCTTCTGCTGCTGCTCCTTACGCTGCTAGCACATCTGTGGATAACCTTGGTGAGCTGGTGGGAGGAGGAGAGGAAGCTGGGGCCGATATTCCAGAGCAGGCACGGCAATCAACAACCACAGGCGCACAACCTAACTCCAGGAATCTACCAAACCTACCAGAGTCCGGGAGGCTTAGTGGGGAAAGCAGTCCGATTCACGCAGGTCCCGATGTTGTCCGAGCCTCTGGCTCAGGTTCGGAGTCCCTTGTCATCACTCCCGGAGCAGGAGATGATTTCCAAGACAGGCGCTCAACTGCTGCTGTCACCTCTGCTGCTGCTTTCACTGTTTCTGCTGCCTCTGCTGCCTCTGCCGCTTGTACGGTGGGTCCAGGCTCCACAGGCGAAGTCGAGCAAGTGCAGGCAGGAGGAGAGGACACAGGAGGAGGTGGAGGGGATGACAGAGGAGGCAGTGGAAGAGGGGCAGAAGGCAGGTCAGGGGCAAGCGACGGAGTGTCGCCACTTGCACCTGTCCAATCCGCGCCTCAAACGTCTTCCCAACCCATCGCCTTACCAACCCCCCACCCTAATTCCCAGCCCAATCTTCACCCCATCCCCCAGTCTGCTCCCCAGCCCGTGCGGCAGCCCGCCCCCCACTCCATCCTGCAGGCAGTGCCCCAGCCCCAGAGCCCTGCAGCCCACCAGCGGCCGCTGTCCCCTCTCAGGCACCACCAGCACCGCCTGCAGCCCTCACTGCTGGGCCGCCGCCCCGCCTCCCCCCACACTGCTCCTGCTTCCGTGGGGCTTGTCCCCCCTGCCCAGCATGGGTTGTCTGGCGCCCAGCTGCCGTCTGCTCCGGGGGCTTCGCCTCACGGTGCCTCTGCCTCCTCCCCCTCCTCCCCCCATCTCACCTCTCCTGCCTCTCCTGCGTCCCCTGCTTCTGCTGCTTCTCCTGCTTTTCCTGCGCCTGCCAGCTCGACTGCTGCTGCTGCCGCTGCTGCTGCCGCTGCTGCTGGCAGCAGCAATGGGTCGCCTGCTGTGGGATCCGCGGTAGCGAGCACAACAAAGTCACCAATCCATACCTGGATCTCTGCTGCAACCACCACCTCCCTTGCTAACGCCAACACCACTGCCGCTGCCACTAACAGCACCACCACCGTCACGGTCACCCCCATTACCGCCACCACCTCTTCCATTTCGTCCCCTGTGCCCGCTGCATCAAGCGCCGCTGCTGGCACCACTGCCACAGCGAACCCCAAGCCTGATGCCTCTGCAAGTGCAGCAGCAGGCACGAGTGCACCCATACTCGCCTCTGCTGCCGCGGGCTCACAGGCAGCCCCAGCAGCAGCGGCTGTAGACCTGGGGTTGAGTCTCGGGGGAGACATTGTCAAGGATGCCCGCCTCGCTGCAAGGATACTAGAGCAGCAGCAGCAGCAGCAGCAGCAGGGGGGGGGGTCAGTACAGGTTCGGGCATGGTCTGGTGATGTGGATGAGGCTGCTAGTGCTGCCGGGGGTTCCGCTTCTGGTGCTGCTGCTGGTGCTGCCACTGGTGCTGCTGCTGGTGCTGCTGCTGGTGCTGCCACTGGTGCTGCTGCTGGTTCTCTTGCTGGTCCTGCCAGTGCTGCTAGTGCTAGCAACGTGTCCGTTGGGGTGGTGAGCAACCCTCCCCTCCTGGTCCTCCGCACTGCCAGTGCTTCCGGGTTGGAGCGTGCACCATTGAAACCACCATCCGCGCTGAAGATTCGGGAAGGAGTGCACGCTTCTCCATCTGCCGGACCACCAACAGCAGCTCCTCCTTCAGTATCAGCACTGATGTTGAAACCAGCAGCACACGCAGTTTCATCCGCTTCTGCTTCGGCTGCTGCTGCTGCTGCTGCTGCTGCTGCTGCTGCAGCGAGTTCTGAAGGTGCAAATAGCGGCACTGCTGTGGGTGTGACTGTTGCAGCAGAATCGGTGGGTGGGGATGTGAGAGAACAAGGGATGAGCGTGCTGCCGCACCTGCAGGCAGCACAAGCAGCTGCAGACAGCCTCACTGCCCATAGACACACCAGCAGCCCTGGCACTACCACCCCTCCTCTTGCTTCTGCCTCTGCTGTAGCTGCTGCTGCTGCTGTTGCTGCTGCTGCTGGTAGTGCCAATACTGCTGGCAGTACTGCTGCTGCTGATTCTGGCAGTGGCAGTGGCGGTGCTGTGGTCGCAGGAAGCAGGGTGAAAGGGGAGGGCGGTGGAGGGGGGGGGTCAGGGGGCAGCATGAGCGGCAACAGCAGTCCAGGCTTCTCAGGGGTTTCAAGCTCAAGTGTAGGCCCTGCAGTACCTGGTGCTGCTGCTGTTGCTGGTGGTCCTGCTTCAGTAGGCAGTCCTGGTAGCACCACGGCACAGCATCGCTACTACCACCACCACTACCACCATCACCACCACCACCACCTGCATGTGTTCCCCTCTTTTTGGAAACGCAAGGAGCGGTACCTGGAAGCTGAGGGCTCAGCTGCAGCAGTAGCTTATAACGAGGCACCCAGTATAGGGTATGGACCTGCTTTGGATAGCAGCAACATGAACGTGAGCAGCAATGGCAGCCCGAGCACCGCTGCTGTAAGGATTGTGCACACCAGCATGGTTAGAACCCCCTCTGCTTCATCCGCCACCCCCAGCTGCGATAGTAGTGCAAGCAGTGTGAGGGGAAGGGGAGGCGTGGGAGGCGTGGGAGGTGTGTTGACACACACAAGATTAGGTGGCAGTGGCAGAAGAAGCGCTGGCACGGGTGGTGCTGGCACTCGGGGAGGCGGGGGTTTAGGGGGGGTTGGTGGAGGGGTTGTATCACCCTTTGCGTCCCCAGCTATGGAAGGTGCTAGCGATGCAGACACAGTCCACCCAGAAGATGCGGTGAGTTGTTTGTGTGGCTGAGCACTTAGTGCCTTCCACGCTGCCATCTTCCACGCTGCCATCTTCCAGGCTGCTATCTTCCACACTGCCTTTCACGGTGTTGTGCTGGCCTCTATCCCCGCAGCACTCACGCCTTGCCAGCCTGATCTTTACTCTCCTGCTCTCGACTGCTTGTGTGTTTCCCTTCGTGTGCCCGCCCTTGTTTTGCAGGATGTTCTGCTTGCGGCACGGAGAAGTGTGGGGCTGACATGCTGTGCCCGACCGCATGTTTTTGACTGATACGTAGGAGGTGGTGTGTATGGAGATGCCCAACCAGGTCAGTCTGCAACAACGCCAAATATGTTGCACCAAACGTTCTTCTTGCGGAATATTGAGATCGCTTAGAACTGACTGGAAACTGACTAGCGTGCGGCACTGTAATATATTAGGAGAAATGTGAGCGCCTTTTCTGGGACAGGAGGATACACCAGCATGCACAGATCTTTGATAGTGGTTTTATGTGTTGATAGCATCATCTTTCCGATGTGGATAGGGTATACCTTTGTGGGTGCGCTTTACTCCATCTAATTAATACTCCAAATTCCGATGTGCTTGTGTGGGAAGGTACATGGCACCTGTCGGAAGGTGGTTCGGTGTCGTGTGGTTTGCGCCGAGCAAACTGTTATGACGCGTCACATCTGCATATTCTGCTAAATCGCTTTGAAATTTCGAATCCGCGGACCATTTTTGGCAACGAACCAGCCAATTACGCCTAGTTTGAAGTAGTTATCCGGTAATTCAATGGCGTACAAGCTTGGGTCGGTCCTGGACAGCATGCAAACGGGCCCGATGTGGAGCGAATTTGGTAGGCTCGGAAAAAGCTGACACCTCGTCTTTGGTTGGTCAGGCTCAACCACAAGCCAAATCCAGCCAGGCACTGCCCAGCTCACCCCAACCGCACGGGCTAGGCGTGGAGCTCGTTCAACTGTGAGGTTCCCCAGCAGATGGCGCAGACACTTTCCCGCCTTGCCCCCACGCCTTTCCCGAATCTCCGTTCCCGATTCCCGATTCCCTGATTCCCGATCCCCCGATTTCCTGAACTCAATCGAGGCAGAAGGCGAAGCATGTCCGTCCACTTCCCGAGCTGGGAAAGAACCACCGCGTCGAGCCAGCAGGGCGTGTCGTTCACTCTCGCTGAAGGCTACTGTACAAAACTTCAACTACAGTGTTCCCTCGTGATGAAAATGCGAGATAGGAAAGGATACAATTGCAAATACCTTCTGTAATCGGTTTTGACAAGCCCCGAAGTCTTTCTGAAGGGTGTTGGTTCCATCTCCGGGAACATCCATCCCGCCCTCGTTCCATTCCCGCCAGCCTTCCCCGGTCCACCCGCCTCCCTCACACACTGCGTGCGCCTGACACCTGTGCTTCCAAGTCTGCGGGACTGGCGCTGACTCGGGACTCTCGAGGTGTACAGTATTGTACAGACCAGACTCGTCCTTGCTGGTGGTGGTCATGCTTTCATTCCTCCTTTCTCTCGTTCACACACGCCGTTCTGAGGCACAGTACTCGGAAGCATTACTGGATAACCTTCACCAACTTCTCATCCATCTGTCAATTCTACTGCTTCGCCTACGCGGCTCTACATTCCGCCGTAACGTCCTACAATGCTTAGACGGTCCCTCACGCCATGAATTTCCCCGTGCTGCTGCCTGAACTGGTAGTTCTGGTGCCTTGTCGGAAATCCCGAGTTAGCAGCTGCAGAAGGTGGGGTGTGCGGACATGCGGGTATAATTAATAGGCTGTAAGTTAATCGATTGCACATCGATCCCAGCGCGAATCTCGCTCGTGTTGGCCTCCAACGATGTTTCCTCGACCGGCTCTTCCCCTTCCATGCGAGAGTCCGCGTCCCGCTCTTTCGGGTTGAACCAGAAAGTCCATAACGGCAAGCAGCAGCAGCAGTGACGCTTTCGCCGTCCGCCTTAGTCCAGGAAGACGAATGTAGCAACGACCCGCCGCCGCTTGCATCCGCTCCCTACGCCCGCTGGACCTTCCCTTCCCCCCGGCTGTTTCTCCTAAATCCCTCTGCCTCCCACGCCGTAATAACTGGCATCGATTCCGGAATCTCGGGTGGCCGCGTCAGCGGCGACGTCACTCGGCGTGTCGTCCCCGCCACCCGCTCCGCTCGCGTCGTCCTCGCTCGACCGGCACCGGCGCCGGCAGCGGGCAGCGCTGCTCGACTGGGGGAGCAGCGTCGCGGGCGCGGCGACGAGCAGCAGCATGTCGCGGCCGATGGCTCTGGGGCTCGTGCTGCTCGTGCTCTTCCTCACGTCGCAGTCCGAGTGGAAGGCGTCGCGCACGCACATGGACGCCGCGACCTCCGCCGCCTCCAAGCAGATGCGCGTGGAGAAGCACAGGGACGGCATCAAGGAGAAGGTGCGAGAGCACGAGCACCGCTTGCTCTTCCCCGCCCATTCCTCTCGTTATATCCTGCCCCACGTCAACCCTCTTCTCCCACCCTTCCCTGCCCCCCCCACCCCCTCCTCCCCCCTCCCCCCTCCCCCCCTGACTTGAATCTCCATTTCCTTAATTCCGCGAACTGCTCCTCTGTGTGACTCGTCCGTTAGTCGTGCTTTCCCGGTGTTGCGTAGGAGCCCGCGCGACTCGCCGTTGCTTCGTTAAGATCGTCCCTACGCCTAGGGTTCCTGTCCACAGTTGCGTGTTTCTGTTAAGCCAAACGCTTTTGCTTTATTAAAGCACCATTTAATGTCTTGGTTCTAAGTGCATTCATGTCTCCATGCCATGCCATGCATGCTTGCGCGCGTGCCTCGGCACAGAGCCTGGTAAAGCTAATTATGCTACCCACCACGCGGCTACCCACCGTCAGATCATCATGGATCTAATGGCGGAGAACAAGCGTCTGGAGGCGGAGAGGGAGCAGCTTCGGCGCGTGCTGGAGGAGATGCAACGGCGCCTGGTGGCGTGCTGCCATGCCAATCCGCACCTCGACACCTTCGACTCCGCTCTCAGGCCGTCGTCTCGCCTCAGCCCCCAGCCTCTTGATGACCGCTTCCTCTCCTCCTCCTCCTCCTCCGCCTCCGCCTCCGCGTCCTCTTCCTCGTCTTCCTCTTTCTCCTCCTCTTCCTCCTCCGCCGCCTCCCTCTCCTCCCTCACCGGCGGGTCCTCCCAGTCCTTGATGTTCGGGCAGCCCGAAGTCGATTCCCCGGGCTTTCAGCGGCAGGCAGGCGCGCAGAGCAACGCTGGGCGGAACTATCAGCGGCAGCAGCTGCTCACCCGTAGGCACGTCGAGGAGGCGTTAGCGGGAGGTAGTGGCTTCGAGGTGGCTTCGCTGGAGCAAGGCCAGCAGCAGCAGCAGCAGCAGGAGTTGACACAGCAGCTGCAGTCGCAGGTTCAGCAGCAGCAGTTACAGCAGCAAGTGCAGCCGCATCAGACTCAGGTGCAGCAGCAGCAGCAGGCGGGTGGAGCCATGACCCAGGGAGGAGCAGCAGTGATCGGTCATATGACTCGCTTCCGAGGGTTCTCACAATCGGAAGCTCGCCGCGAGCATCAGCAGCGACAGCAGCTACTACTACGGGAACAGCAGCAGCAGTCGCAGCAGCAGCAACCGCAGCAACAGCTACTGTTTCCACTAATTGTGCAGGAGCAGAAGGTTGGGAAGCAGGTGCAACGGCAGGCATTTGATCACCAGCAGCAGCAGCTGCAGCAGCAGTTGCCACTGCAACAGGGGCAAGCGGAGTTCCTACCTCAGGAGCTTAAGAAGCAGCAGAACTCGTATGTGGGTAGCAGCAGCATGAGCAACAGCATTGGCAGCAGCACAGCAAGCGGCATTGCAAGCAGTGGGGAGAGCAGTGTGCGGAGCAGCATGCATGTGGTGCAGGAGAGCAGTGGGGTTGGTGAGGAGCTTGCAGGCATGGGTGCAGTGAGATATGAAGAGGAGTCTGGCGCTCGTCAAGGGGGCTTGGGTGCATGAGCACGGTGGGAGACAGTTGAGCTGTCTTGCAATGGCTGCTTGTGCCCACGGCCTTTTTGAGCATGTGGTGTGGGCGGGGGTGTGTGCTGGTGTGGTGGTCATGGTGCTCCCCACGTGCGCATGCCAGGGATGCGAGAGAATGAGAGAGAGACAGAGCGATATTGGTGACGTTGGGGAGGGCTGAGACACGGCTTGGAGGACTGGCAGGTATTACTGTCATGTTATCAAACCTAATCTTCTGCTCTAGTGGTCGTGGGTTTAGGTTGCCTTTCTGTGATGTGATGCGTTTTCAGCAGCTTTCAACAAGGCAGGCAGACTGCTGGTGCTAAACATTGCTTTTTACTGGTGTTGTTTGTCAAATTCTTTACCTCCATCAGGGTGGACTACATTTGGCTCGATATAGGGGCCAGTGTCAGCAAACAAATATCCATTTCTAGTTACTAGTTTAGATTTGCTTGTTATAACCTAGGTAGGTCAGCTCTTAGAGGGGACAAAACTTGTATCTCCTCTCCGCCCTCCCCTGCTCAACGAGTAGCTCGCGCCAGCCGTCATAAGCCAGCCAGCGCGAGCTCGCGCCAGCGCCAGCCGCCGCCCGTGCCAGATGCCAGCCGCGCCGCCGTCCGCGCCTCCTGGCCACCGCCCGCGCCTGCTCGCCGCTCACGCGCCTCGCCTGCTGGCTGCCGCCTGCTCGCTAGCCAGCGACTGCCAGCTCGCAGTCGCCAACTAGCTCACCGTCGGCTCGCTAGCCCACTACAGCCAGCTTGCCGCCCGCCCGCCAGCCAGCAGCCGCGCCGCTGCCGCCGCCAGCCGGCTCTTCGCTGGCTCGCCGCCGCCGCCCAGCATCCACCGGCTCGCCGCCCGCTAGCCAGCCAGCAGCCGCGCCGCCGCTGCCGTCAGCCAGCTCGCCGTTGGCTCACCGCCGCCGCCCAACAGCCGCCGACTAGTCGCTGCCGCCTCGTGCCACTGCAGCTACTGTTGCCCATCGCCGCCCATTGCCGCCCGCTGCCACCCGCTGCCACTGCAGTCGCCCCTGCCGCCGCTGCCACAGCAGCGGTCACTACCGCAGCTGCCGCTACTCCGGCCGCTGCTCTTACTGACGCTGGCTCTGCAGCCGCTGCTGCTGCTGCAGTCGCCACCGCCTTGACAGCCGCCATTGCCGCTGCTACTGCACCGGCTGCTAGATGCCAGGCGATCGGGTTCACCGTCTAGCAGGAGACGGTGCTCTTCTAGCTGACGAGCCGGCGCGTGGACAACGAGTCCCTGGAGGCTCACATTTATGGTGAGCTTACTGCTACCCCCCCGCCCTGGCACTCTCGCTCCTGATGCGACGTCAGCGCAGCAGGCTAAGCACGCTGTTGCCCGCACCGCCTATACTGCCTGGGTTTCCCCCAACGCCACTGCCTGTGTCGTCATCCCCATGCGTCTGCCAGTTGACGAGCACTCCCACTTTGTAGGTGCTGCGTTGGCCCGCGATCTCTAGACTGCCATTCTTGTTAGGTACTCCACCTGACTTGTGCCACTCTTGGTCACCTTCTCCTCCCCTACTTCTTCCCCAACCTGACCTCTTTCACCACAGTAGCAGACTTAGTCGAGGACATGCGTTCCCTCGAGGCCCGTTGGCGTGTGGCCTATACGGAGACCCAGTTGGTTGCAACCCCACCTCCCTTCTACGCCACTCTCTACTTCCTAGTCAACCCCATCCCTGACCGCCTTGCCCCTACCCGCGACACGCTCATTGCCCGCCACCCCTTTGAGCCCACTTGTGAGAGTACGACCCCGTTACACCAATTTCCCCTTTCCATATTTCCTTTCTATTTCATTCCTCTTTCACTCCTGATTCATTTGGTCTTTATCTCATCTCATTTGGTTTCCTATTCCTCCTTTTCCATTATCCTTTGGTTTATCCTGCTATTATCATTATATCACCGACCAGGCTCGGGATGTACTGGCGCGCTATATCTAGCGTAATCCTGCCGTAATCCCTTAAAGCCAATAGCCTCGCGTGGCTATACGCAGGGAGATTCTATTTCTAGAAGGGTCTATCCCTTTGGATAGGATAAACCTGGTTACCTGATGTACTCTGGACGTATAAAAGCACCTTGGACTGATTGATAGTGCAACATTGAGCAAACCTCATTCGATCCTGTGACACTTGGTAATCAGAGCCAAGGTTTCAGCTCAACGCTTAACCGCTGGGCCCCCAGGAGCACGCCGAGGATGGAGTCGAAACTTCTTTTCCTGTAAGTACAATGCACTTTCATTTAAGTTTCGACTAGCCTCGCGCAGTTGCACCGGGGGTCCCCATGGAAGGCGAGATGCATCGCCAACCATTCGATGGACTGCATCGACGGAGCCGATTTTTTCGCGGGGGCAAACGGCCTCGACCTCGCGAGCGCGTCAGTTCTGGCGGAACACTCCCTGCGACATTCCGAGGAGTACGCAGTTCGCCACGACACTTGGAGTTGCACGGAAATCTGCGGAGCTGCGACCGACGACATCCGTCCGATGGAGATTCGACGCTTCAGATCGACCGAGGCGACAACGAAACCTTCTGAGCGAGTTCGAGTTCCAGCGCGAATGGGAGCGGGACCTCGCAAGCCGCAAAGCTCTTCGAAGCGTCCGATCGTTCGACAGCCGAAATCGACGACCGAGAATTGCTGCAGGAAACGAGTCCACCCTGGCACCGAAAGCTGCTGAACGTGACTCAGGAATGTCTTCAGATCACTTGGATTTTGGACCGTCGGATCAACTTCTACTTCAACGGACGAGATGGAGCACGACTTCTGCACAAAGGGAGAATGACGCGCAGAACCAGAAATCAGCCGCCTTCGACACCGTTGACATCATCTGGACAACCAAATTCTAATTCCTTCATTTGGTGACAAATTTGGCGCTCAAATCATCTGCAAAGTCATAAATCTGCCAAAGTATTACCTACTTGGTAATATGCAAGCAGAAAACTGACAGGAGAACGTGGATCGTTTGATCGATGCGGAATCAACGCCACGAATGCAGCGGAGACCACTCTATGAGAAATCATCATCATGGTGACAACATTCGTGACCAGCGACTGCACAATCGACGCATCTTCTTACTAGGGTCGACAACGATCGATTTATTTTGACAAAGTCATCTTCGTTAAAAATGGATCGACATCAACACAGCGGATCTTCACCCAGGAAAAAAAATGGAGTTGCGTGAAGACATGTTCTCCATCCACGAGGCACCTCTTCATACAGATTGATCGACAAGCTATGGGATTGCAGAGAAGTAGCCGTTTTCTCTTGCAATGCTCCCAAGTTCAAGTTGTTGCGAAGGAGCAGATTTCGCACGCACCGACGACGCAGTGAACCCGTCTCGTCAAGGCCAGCGAGACACTACTTCGTAACAGGAGCTGAACGATTCGTCTTCATCAAGCATATCAGCCATCCGAAGTGATAGATTGAAGCAGTCTCAACATCGATCTCACAAGGCGACACACCAATCATGCGTCGCGATTCCAGGTGTTAATGACCTGCGTGGAATTTTTTCCGTGCATGTCACGATGCTTGATAGATTGAGGAGTAATTTACCTCAAATCCGGCAAGCACTCGTTCACTAGCGACCCTACGGCACATGCGTTGGAAGCGATTCTACCAGAAACTGAAGCGTTACAAGCACCAGCGTAACTTCGACGATGCAGGAGAACGCCAAGCAACATGAGCTGTCAGCACGTGATGGAGATGCAGACTACTACAACACGATCACGCGCTCTACCGACCGTACATCGGAGGCACGGATGAGCATAACAGGAATTGCTACCCGTGGATACATTGAGGGGAGAAGCAAATTTCTCTTCACACCCTCAAATGAAACCATCACCGGCAGCAATGGAGCAACCCATGCTTACGAGTATGCACGTGTTCCTGGTAGTTACGCCTGTTACACCCATCAGGAAAACTTTGTTGGGATGAGGGAGTTGATGGATTCTCCTTCAACCATTACGAGTTAAGAGAATTCTCTGCAGCAGCTACCGCCGTCGCCATCGTCGCAACCGCCGCCGCCGCCGCAGCAGAAGACTCGACAAAACAGTCATATCCAAACCTTGATCGATAATTCTTCGCTCAATGGACATAACGCTGGATTATATTCCAGTATAATCGTAAAGATCCGGCCAGGCACAATACTATGATTTCCAGCTAGTGGGAAGGAGATACCATTATGCGAGGAAACAACATGGCAATGCCATATACCCTCAAGAGCAGGAGATATTTGTTCTGATGAGGATGGGAGGACAACGGTACTCTACCGGTATACAAGTCCTCATGGCCTATGGCTTTCCTTAAAGTCATAATGCCTGCGTCGCAACCAATCCATTACCAGCACCAACTCCACGGAAGTAGATAGGCGTGAAATGGAGCGCCGACGCCACTCCGGATAGTGGACTCCGCGTATCTCTAACAACACCCCTATTTGCCGAAATGGAGCAGACTTCAACATTGATGCTGAGTAGCTGAGACATCTTCGACATCAACGCTACTTCAAGGACAGTGACAGAATAAGACAACACATGATGGCACCAGAAGACCTATCCCAATATGTGCGCCCAGACACCGATGCCTACCGATGGCCTCCGTGCTAAACTGGACGTGCATAAGGTCATACTGGATTGGCTGTCAGCAATGCTAATTTGGAAATGGGAGTGGATTATTTGGGAATACCCCTAATATTCCCAATTGTCCTAACCCATCACCGTGGGATATCTACGCAGCTGAGATTCCTTGCTTGAGCAACCACCGAGGGAAACTACTTTGGCGCCGATTCTGGAAGTTACCAGCTCCGCGTTTGTGGTACCAACCATATGGTTCTGAAAACAAGGGATACGCTGAGCAGCACTACGATGCCGAGTGGTTACGACTCGCGACAACACCATGGCATGGACCAGCATTCGACAGAAGTTGCATGTATCTGATACAACGCTGCTACAGAAGTAGGACTATGACACGACTGCAACACCACCAACACTTAGTCGACTTCATACGTGGACGGGATGCGAGTAACACCAGGATGTGCTACCCGAGACTCAACGCATGCTACAGTGTGCCAGCTAGAGCACCCACCGAAGGGACAGTACATCTACTCTTCCGCTATAACATCTCGATCACGATCAACGCCATCCACGTACCACCTACAGACGCAACCCGCTCACACCACAACACCCGACAAACCCATTTCATCTCCGTTGTCCATCAGCTCTAACACCGGACACTCCACTTGGACATCCAACAGCAGCAAAAGCACCTGGCTACTCATCACCACAGTTATCCACACCATAATCTTGACATCAGCCATCTTCCATCCAAGCTTCAACCTTGCTTTTGCAGGTCTATCCTTATTGAAGCAAAGGTCACTCCTGTTACCTTCCGCTTCCGCCAACCAGCCACTTGAAAGATCCATAACGCCTTCCATACCAGCATCTTAAACCCCAATGAAGACCAAACACACTCTATACCGAATGCCAACCACCGTCGTCGCCCGTGTTCATCCACGACATAGGACAACTACGTGCTTGGACACCGTCGTCGACGGAATGGCAACGTGGAGCTTCTCATCCGTTGGAAGGGTTATGATCCTTCAGAGAATAGCTGGGTCTCTGAATCCGACATGGGTAACGCCTGTCGTCCTCTTCGCGACTACCTTGTCAAGTTAGGTGTTACTTTTACCACCCAGCTTTGAGGGGGGGAAGTGTGAGAGTACGACCCCGTTACACCAATTTCCCCTTTCCATATTTCCTTTCTATTTCATTCCTCTTTCACTCCTGATTTATTTGGTCTTTATCTTATCCCATTTGGTTTCCTATTCCTTCTTTTCCATTATCATTTGGTTTATCATGTTATTATGATTATATCACCGACCAGGCTCGGGATGTACTGGCGCGCTGTATCTAGCGTAATCCTGCCGTAATCCCTTAAAGCCAATAGCTTTGCGTGGCTATACACAGGGAGATTCTATTTCTAGAAGGGTCTATTCTCTTTGGATAGGATAAACCTGGTTACCTGGTGTACCCTGGACGTATAAAAGCACCTTGTACTGATTATATAGTGCAACATTGAGCAAACCTCATTCGATCCTGTGACACCACTCTTGACCTCATCTCTAGCTCTCTGACTGAGATAGAGGACCGCATCCACGCCATCCCTCGCTCCACTAGTGCGACCGTCAGTCCCTATCTTTGAGGGTAGCGCTCCCTCTCAGGTGACTGTCTCTACTGCCTCCGCCTCCGCCGCACGGCAGCCACGGCGTCCGGCCGCTCTTCTGGGCGATGCTGTGGCAAGGGGCGTGGCCCCTCTGCAGCAGCGGGTGGTGGGGATGGCGAGGCGACTGGAGAGGGTGGTCATACGAAGTCAGGGACTGAGCAGCAACAGCAACAGTAGCAACCTCAGCAGCAGCCGCAACCGCAGCAGCAGAGGTCGCAGCAGCAGCAGCAACTGAACTGGAGGCTGGCAGGCCCTGGGAGTGGTGGTCAGGGTGGAGGTCGTGGAGGTTGGGGCCTAGGGCAGTTTGTACCCTGGGGGTCGCGTGGCTCTTCTGAAGGCCAGGGTGATGGCAGTTTAACCTGCACATACCAGGTGCTGACTGCCCCCCAGATGGGCCACACTGCCGCCCGTTGCTTCCGCCGTATGGATGACCAACACCGCCGCCAATACGGCCTCTTGGTGCAGGTACCTCCCTGGCCTGCTTTGCTTCGTTGCGGCATTCCGTTTTCGGTATGATTCAGATGGAGCATGCGACGTATGCTGTGTATCCTGATGAGTCGAGTGCAACTGGTTCCTAATATCCTGTTGTTTGTAATATACAGTAGGATCCACTGCTGTGTGTAGTCTAGGATCCCCTGCTGCGTTATGCGTAGATTTCCCTGTTGTGTCAGGCAATAACTCTCCTAGTGATCCCTCATTAGGCCCCGCCACGTTGGCCCTTTCCTTTACACTAGACTCTGGCGCGTTCCTCTGATTCTTTAGAGACAGCAACGCACTCACTGCGCTTCCTGCACCTGTCCGCGTCGTAGTAGCAGACTCCCCTACAACAGTCGTCGCACATAGCACCACCGCTCTCCCCTGTCCAGCTGTCCTCTATGGCTCCCTCACAGTCCTGCACATTCCCTCGTTCGCCATGAATTAAGTGGGTGTAGGTCACATTCAGGACCTAGGAGTCACCACTACGTTCCCTAGCCATAAGAGACACGCCGCCTGTACAGACACAACCACTAGTAGACATCTAGCCAATTTTGAGCGTAACCCAGTGTCCAGACTCGTCACCCTGCACAATGAGTCCCCGCTAGGTGCTGCATCTTCTTTGGTAGCCCCGTCTTGTTCCTGTCGCTCCCCCTCCTACCCGACCCTTTTGTGGCACCACCAATTAGGTCACCCTGTACTCCCACGTCTCAGGCACATGTCCCATCACGGTCTAGTAACTAGTCTTTCTGAATCGCTCCCAGCCCTGCCTGCATCGGAAGTGCCCCTATGCACCTCCTTCGTTGAGGGATGGCAGCGCGCCGCCCCTCACTCCTCCTCGTTTCCTCCTACCACTGCGCCATTACAGATACTGCACATGGACATCTAGGGCCCTGCCCCAGTCCATGGTCTTAGTTGGAGCGCAACCAACTCGTCGTCGTTGACGACTTCTCGCGTTTCACCACGGTGTTCCCGCTGGAGCGGAAGGCCGACGTACCTGACGCTCTTTTTCCGTGGTTGCTCGCCGCTCGCACCCGACGTCGTCTGCCTGTAGTTTGCTTTCACTCTGACTGTGGTGGCGAGTTTGCCTCTAGCCGTCAAGGACAATTTTGCCGTGCGGAGGGCATCAACCAGACCTACACACTATCGGACAATTTTGCTGTGTGCTACGCAGCTCACCATCTTAACCTGTGGCCGCGCTCCCTATGGCCACAGGTTTTGCCAACCCTTCTCTAAACACGGTCCCCTGGTGGTGCCTCTACGTTCCACATTTGAGGCAGCCTCGCTCACGTCTGCGTTACTAGCGCAAACAAGCTCTCAAATCGCACCATTCCATGTGTCTTCCTCGGGTCTCTTCTTGACGCCCGTAACTGGCTGTTTTATCACCTGGTGCATAACCGCTTCTATCGCTCTCGTGATATTACCTTCGACGAGACACTCCCCTACTACCAGCGATTCCCTCCCCGTAGCTTTCCTGTCCCTCCTACTCTCTTCCTCGCTCCTTCCCCGCCTGCTACACCACTCCCGCCCCGCCTGGCCCCGTTTGATGTCTCTCACACCACTCTCTTCCCCTCTGATGGACCCGTGGGGGAGTCTGCTGACTCTGGGGGCCCATCTGTTGGGGGTGCGCCTTCTTTCCGTGCGGCGCCTCCCCCAGCCCAGGTATCCAAGGCACCTCAGCAGCCTCACCCCTCGCCTCAGTAGTAGGTACAGCTGCCACAGCAGACTCAACTGCTGCACCAGCACCGACAGCAGGCGGCAGTGGGCTCTAGGGGTGCTGGTTGTGGGGATGCTGGTTCAGGGGGTGCTTACTCTGGGGGTGCTGGTCTTGTGGGTGGTGCGTCCGGGGGTGCTGTTTCGAAGAGTGCCACTTGCAGCCGAGGTGGAGCTGGAGGTCTTGGCAAGAACAGGGAGCAGCCGCAACCGCAGTAGTTGCAGCAGCCGCAACAGCAATAGCAGCCACAGTAGCAGTAGCAGTCGCAGTCTGCCCTTCGTCTCCTTGGTCTTTCCTCAGGTTCCCCTGACCGACCACCCCTCAATCCTCCTATGCCCGACCCTATTTACGGCCCACTGTTCCCTCCCCCGTACTCCTCTCCAGCTTGTTTTCCCCCGCGCTCTCCTCAGTCCCCTGTCTTGTCCCCCTTCCCCCCTTTAGAGGGCATGGGCCCATTGTCCCCTTGATGCTCGTCCTGTCTCTCCTTGTCCTAGTGTCCTACTATTGTTCTTGTCCTCCTCCAATCCAGTCCTTCCGTTACCTCCGTCTTTGTCGCTCTCTCGTCCTCTGCTCCTTCCACTGACTGTGCTCGCACTGCTCGTCCAGTCCTCTCGTGCTTGCTTGCGTCGCTTGTCACTGACCCTAGTGCTCCTCTTGAGTATGTCTCTGCGCTTGTCGCTGCTGTCGCTGACTTTCGCAAGGGTTGTCTTCGTCCATGTGCATGTTGATGAAGCAGTAAGGCAGTGGCCCAGGTGTCACAGAGGGGTCCGAAATATTCTGTTCGTCCAGGTCAGCTTCTTCTGCTGATGAGGTGAACCTGCATGTGCCAACGAAGCCACTCGTTGGGTCAGTGTTGTTTGCGATGTTGTCGAGGTAATGATTCATCGTGAGGCTCTCGTAGAAGTACACGTCACCTGTTTCTTCTATTTCCTTGTCTTCTTTGTTGAAGATTTTTCAGGCATTGTAATGTTTCTCAATGCCGACATGTAGACCCCATCCTGTCCTTTGTGAAAGCCTTCCGGTGCGTGCACTGTGGGGTCGGTACTGTACCACGCAGCCAAAAACCCGTAAAAGTTTTGTGCTGTCCGGCTTCCTTGTCCACAGCAAATGCGGTGATGCATTGTTCGGCACGGAGCTACAGTAGTCGACAAGAGATTCTGCAGCATTGGAGCATGGTTCATCGCCTCTGGCCACTATGAGCCGGACAGACGCATGCCACGTAGTATTTTTCGCATGATGTTTTGCAACGTCATGTTCATCCTTTTTGCTAAGCCGTTTTGTTGATGAGCATATGGGAGGGTGACGAGTCTCCTGATTCCCCTCTCCGATAGGTAGTCCTTGAAGCGTTGTGACTGGTATTCCATTGGCTCGTCTGATTGAAAGGCTTTCAGTTTGGTGTCGCTCTCTCGTTCTCTCTCTCTCTCTCTCTCTCTCTCTCTCTCTCTCTCTCTCTCTCTCTCTCTCTCTCTCTCTCTCTCTCTCTCTCTCTCTCTTGTCTCTCTCTCTCTCTCTCTCTCTCTCTCTCTCTCTCTCTCTCTCTCTCTCTCTCTCTCTCTATCTCTCTCTCTCTCTCTCTCTCTCTCTCTCTCTCTCTCTCTCTCTCTCTCTCTCTCTCTCTCTCTCTCTCTCTCTCTCTGATGTAGCAAGCCACGCGATGAACATTGCGAAGGCATGACCTCGTTACGGTATATTCAGATGCCAGGTGTACCAAATCGCTGCGTCGACAGAAATTATGACGAAGTTCAGGTCTGCTCTGCCGACTTCACGAATAATATACAGAATATCGTTGTATACTCTTTCGAGTGGAGAGTAAGCCGTCGCGCTCGATTTGTGGTGTGATGGGAATGGTCGGCGTGGTAAGTCGGCTTCCGGGTAGAGGAAGCAGGTACGCCGCGGCTTGCGTAGCTCTCTTCTGTCGAGAAGTAGAAAGGCATTTTTGTTGAGCACGCCCGCTCTTATGGTGTCGAATAATCTTGAGTTGCCTGGGTGTCCTAACATTTGATGCCATATTTCTTCCCTTGCCTTGTGCTCGACAGATCTCAGAAAGAAATCGGCGTTGGCGTAGAAGGCGGAGAACATCGCCGCGCTCCAATGGTGTTCGCGGGTGTGCACTTTCAACTGCTCTGCTTCTGATGGAGGTGGTTCTTCGACTGGGGCTTCTTCGGCTGGTGGTGCGGACGAAGTGCCAGCGACAAGGTGTTCAAGTGTTTCTTGTATCGGCGCCTTTGTTTCTCCGGTTCCCCTTGGTGCTTCTTCTTCACTTGTTTCTTTTGCTTCTCTCGTTATGCCCTTGTGATTTTCGCTTCAGTTATCCTGTTGGATTACCAGAATCCATCTCTGTCGAAGTCGGGATGGAAGTCCGGCGGGTGTGTCCAAGTGGTGAAGGAGATGACGCGTCACTATCTATAGTGCCGCGATCTGAGACGAAGTCCAAAATTAAGACGCTAGACTTTTGGATCACCTTCCCGATGTAGAGACTGCCCTTCCTGTGGTAGAGCCGAAATTCACGGTCGTCGCTGTTGCACTTCAAGTGAATACATTTCGACATCAACTGGCTAACACTGAGTAAGTTGTAGCCTAGATTATCGACGACTAGTACGCGTGACATTTGTAGTACCAGGCTCGTTTCGAGTGACTTAAGTTGAAGGACGTCTTGTCTCCTTGTGCACATGTTCTGGTTGTTGGCAACGGTGATCACCACTTCACTATTTAAGGTATTTTCTCGATGGACGAAGCTCGCCGAAGAACACATGCGATGTCCGCAACAGCTGTCCAAGAACCAAGTATCTTGTCTGGACAATTCTTCGCGTGCGATGGCTGCGTATGTCGGGTTCGGTTGGAGAGAGGTGAGATTAGGTGCGGGTGACCTTTTGTCGATGTCATGATTAGGAGGTGAGTCGGGTATGCAGGTTTCCATTCGCGCCATGCAACTGATGACGTTTCGTGTTCCTTGCGCATGTCGTGGCGTCGATGCTGGTGGACGTTGCTGTGTTGATGCGGCCTGACTGTTGGATGGGCGAACCGGTCGAGGCTGATATTGTTGCTGCCGCTGCTGCCTGGGACAGTTGAAGCACGAGTGTCCCAAAGACTGGCAGAGATGACAGTATGGCGGTGAGTGTTGTTTCTAGTTGTGCCGGCGCCCGTGTGTGTAGAATGTGATATGTTGACGTGGTTTCTTTGCATGCCGTTCTTCGTGCAGGTGCATATCCTGCTGCTCGGCGTTGAGTTCCACGCAGAGATGCATCTCGAAGATCCTCTCGTGGGCCCGTAAGAGGGAGCACGTCGTACGCCACCGAGGATGACCGTAAGGAACGAGTCTTCCGTAAGTGTCTGTCGCGTTGTCCTCTGCATCGATTCATATACGCCATTGTCTTCTCCCCTGGTTGCATTTGGATTGTTCTCATCTGCACTATGAGCCGGCTCTAAGTCACATTATCTGATGCTTGATAGACAATATTCAGGCAACAGTTGGCGAGTTCGGCTGAATCGCCATAAGTCCTATAAGTTCAGATGCTCTGCTACTCTGTCGGGTTCAAGTTTCGAAGAAGTGTGGTGAATGCCATTAACAACTGGTATGTGTATATCTTCTTTTCTTCGATAGTCCCGTTTGCCGGAAAAGACCAACAGTTGCTGGTGAAAAAGCCGAGGATCTGTGCGCTGTCCATCAGCAACTCAAACTCCAAAATCCAGATATATATGTCCTTTCCATTGAATGGGAAGGATGTCTGGCTTCAGGATGTTGTTGAACTGGTGCCACATGTTGAGAATTTCCGATTGCTTGTCACTTGGTTCCGAGTCCGCTGATGGCGTTGGAGTTGGCAGGAAGGTAAATGAGCCAGGTAAAGATTGATACGGCTGGTGTTGTGTAGGTTGTTGATTGCCTCTTCCGTCCGATAAGTTGTCGAGGCTCATTGGTGCTACGCTACTGATGTTGTTGCTGTGTGTTGACTAAGCAGGTGCTGAGGATTGCTCGTAGTGCGACATAAAGGAGAAGAACTTCTCAGCAAGGCCTGGGTCAATGCCCGAGGAGGAGGCCACTGGGAGCGTGGTTGCTCCTGCAGTTGCGCCTTGAGTTGTGCCTTGAACTGCACCTTCAATCTGTAGTTCAGAGAGTGGAGGAGCAGATACCTCATTACCTGGAGATCCATTAGAGGATCCTCCGCCTTTTGATTGTGCCATGTTCTTGCTTCGAAAGTTGTCCAAGTTAGAAACTCAACTGAGGGAGTTCGTGACAGGAACGTAGTCTCTGATGAGCTCTCATACCATGTTGGGCTGAGAATAGCCCTAGGATCTTTGCAGATACCAAGTCCCTGAGTGGAAAGAGTGCTTGATAGCACAGCGGAAGTCTAATTTGAACCCTTGTAGTATGCGAGAACAAGGGATTGATTATAGCAAAGGGATACAAGGTTTGTATAATAATACATGTGAATATGAAAGGTCTATCTAACTATGCATTTCGAGGGGTACACCCCCTTTATGACTCGATAAGCACAACTTGGGTAACCACCTGTAATGTAATACCGGAACGGTTATGTGTTCTTGCTGTCGCGCTGACTTCGACGCTTGTAATTCTGACTACCGAATTGCAGGGTCAACGGTCAGCGACCGTTGCCTTTCGCGACCTCCGTTGGGTGTCGTCAACCTGCAATCGCAGTTTCTTTGCTCTCGTCACATCGAACAGATTGAGTGATGCTCCACCATGCACGAATATTTTCAGACTTGTCTTGCCAATGTGCCCTTCCACTAGCACAGGGCAGTCAACAAGTTCACTCCCCTTTAAAGCGCGTGGCCCAAGTAAGACCAAGACTCAAAGACCTTTTATCCCTCGCCAACCCAACCCATGCCAACAGGGTTACTCCATAATCGGTCGATTGGTTGAAAACCAAAAACGACGGGTGCGGATTGGCCACCCAAAAGCCCACCAACGCGTGCGATGTCGCACAACAAAGTGCCTCCACTGGGTCACACCCCAAAGAGAATCACGATACAGAGCATGTGTGTTCTTGGGACTGAAGTCTATGGCGGCAGCGACAAGGTAGGAAAGGTTCCCCAGCACTTCAGACCGTGCGCTCTAGGAATCACTTAGGCAAGCCATAACTCACTCTCTCGTCGATTCTCCCCTCTCCCGTCGCGCCGATTCTCAGTCTCGCATCGCCTCACTCTCTTCCGAAAGCGCGCTCTCCCGCCCTTTGCTCTACTCTTCCCATGGCGATACTTTCTCTTCCGTCGCGCTCCTCCTCCTCGTCGAGCTTCTCCATCCCTCTCACCGAGCTTCTCCCTCCCTCTCGTCGAGCTTCTCCCTCCCTCTCGTCGAGCTTCTCCCTCCCTCTCGTCGAGCTTCTCCCTCCCTCTCGTCGAGCTTCTCCCTCCCCCTCGGTGCGCTTCTCCCTCCCCCTCGTCGCGCTTGTCTTTTCCCCTCGTCGTGAAGCAAATGGATAGGCGATGGCTAGGCGAGAGATACGCTGGGGGGAAAGGCATGGATCGCTCACGAAGAAAACAAGGATATGCACGCAGAGAGCTAGGGACACACGAGGGGAAACGGCAAGCAATAGGTCCAGGGAATGCAAGGGATGGCTGCGGGATCGTTAGGCGCAGGGATATGATGAGGGACAAGCGCAGGGAGGGATAGGCATGGTTGGGAGCAAGGGATGGCAAGCAGAGCATAAGCAGGGGGGACGTACATGCCAAGGTAGGGGGAAACACGGGGGACAGGCGATGGCAATGCAGGTACGGAAATCGTTGAGGAATACAAGGGCCAGGCGGGCGAAAACAGGGGATATGTTCGGGGAGGGCAAGGAGTACGAGGCGAGGGAATGCAAGGGCCAGGCGTGGGGGAAGCACGGGATATGCGCGGGGGAAGCAAGGGGTTTGGGCGGGGGAAGCAAGAGGTATGCGCGGGGGAAGCAAGGGATATGCACGGGGGAAGCAAGCGGTATGCGCGGGGGAAGCAAGAGATATGCACGGGGGAAGCAAGCGGTATGCGTGGGGGAAGCAAGGGATATGCACGGGGGAAGCAAGAGGTATGCGCGGGGGAAGCAAGGGATATGCACGGGGGAAGCAAGCGGTATGCGTGGGGGAAGCAAGAGATATGCACGGGGGAAGCAAGCGGTATGCGCGGGGGAAGCAAGGGATATGCACGGGGGAAGCAAGCGGTATGCGTGGGGGAAGCAAGGGATATGCACGGGGGAAGCAAGAGGTATGCGCGGGGGAAGCAAGGGATATGCACGGGGGAAGCAAGCGGTATGCGCGGGGGGAAGCAAGGGATATGCACGGGGGAAGCAAGCGGTATGCGCGGGGGAAGCAAGGGATATGCTGCTGGACATTGAGGGAATAACGAGCCATCTCTCCGTATCGCGCTCTACCCTTCTCCGTTTCCCCCTCTCCTGCTGTCTGTTACCCCATCCCCACCTCCCCGTATCCCACTCTCCTCCTCTCTGCTCCCTCCCTCTCCTCCCCTCCATATCACGCTCTCCTTGTCTATGTTTCCCCCTCTCTTCCTCTCCATTTCCCACACTGCCCACACCCGTGTTCCCCTCCTCCTCTCTGTCATACCCTCATTTCCCCCTCTCATCCCCCTCAATTCCCCACCTCTTTCCCCTCAGCCCTCTCATTCCCCTCAGTTCCCCTCACTCATTCCCCTCAGTTTCCACCTCTTCCTCCTCTGATCCCCCTCTCATTCCTCTCAGTTCCCCCTCTCATTCCCCTCAGTTCCCCCATATCCTCCTCTCCGTTTCCCCCTGTCCTCCTCTCCCTTTCCCCCTCTCCTCATCTCCCTTTCCCCCTATCCTCCTCTCCCTTTCCAACTGTCCTCCTCTCCCTTTCCCCCTATCCCCCTCTCCCTTTCCCCCTGTCCTCCTCTCCCTTTCTCCCTATCCTCCTCTCCCTTTTCCCCTGTCCTCCTCTCCCTTTCCCCCTATCCTTCTCACCCTTTCCCCCTGTCCTTCTTTCTGTTTCCCCTGATCCTTCTCTCCCTTTCCCCTTGTCCTCCTCTCCCTTTCCCCCTGTCCTCCTCTCCCTTTACCCCTGTCCTCCTCTCCCTTTCCCCCTGTCCTCCTCTCCCTTTTCCCCTATCCTCCTCTCCCTTTCCCCCTGTCCTCCTATCCCTTCCCCCTGTCCTCCTCTCCCTCTCCCCCTATCCTCCTCTCCCTTTCCCCGTCCTCCTTTCCGTTTCCCCCTCTTCTCCTCACCCTTTCCCCCTACTCTCCTCTCCCTTTTGCAGAGTCTTTTGCTATAACGAGAGCTTCTGCAGGAAGTAACTGGTGCAGAGTACGGAGCTGCACTAACTCTGCAGTCCTCTAAGGAGGAGTTTGCCTCCAGATTGTGTGTCTTCCAGTGTAGCTTGACAAAGCTTGCACACACACAAAATTCACTAGAATCAAGATTAGATATGGTACAACAAAGGGCAAAACTTAATACTACCTCAATGAACCATGCAAGAACGTTCTCTGCCGAACGTTGTCAAAAACACCGCGCAGGTGTACTCTGCCAAGTCTGCACCGGACAGCAGAACGTTCTCTACCACCACTTGGATTTACTCTGCCAACTCAGCATCGGCAGGTGTAATCCGTAGGTAGCACTGGCTGGTGAAATGCCAAGTCAGCATTGGCAGGTGTTCACCAGCCAAAACAATTGTACCTAACAGTTCAGGGTCTTAACTGTCTCCTATTTTGCACATGTCTCCAGTTACGACCATGTGCACCAGGTTCATCTCGCAGATAGGTTCAGTTTCACCCAGGTTCAGGTTGGTTCCTCTTTCTGCCGCAGAGAGAATTCGTGCCCTTCTACGAAGTCGCATCGTGACGAGAACCCACGCCCTCAGCTGAGACTCTGCCGAGACTCACTCGCCCAAACTCCGCAGGGCCTCGCGCGCCCATACTCTGTCGGGCCTCACGCGCCCGTAATCTGCCGAGCATGAGAACTGCATCTTCTGCCGCTGTACACTTCTTTCCGCAAGTGTACTCTGCCGACACTTCGATGAATCCGTTCTCTGCCGATGAGGCTTTCCGCAGAGTCCTTGTCGCCGAATATCTCTGCCGACTGAATTTGTTGGCGTCGGCAAAGTCTGTCACCATGCCCCTTCTGCAGCAGACTCTGCCGCCTCTTCTGTCAACAGACCTCTCTTCCGAAGCTGGCGTCGGCAGAGTTCACAAACTCTGCCAATGGGCCACTTCTCAAGCCTTTGCAGCCTTCCCATGATCCGGGCCATTCTCAACACCTTTCCCTCTGTCCTCGACTCCGTTTCCCCCTATCTTCCTCTCCCCTTCCCCCTGTCCTCCTCTCCATTTTACCCTATCCTCCTCTCCCTTTCCCACTGTCCTCCTCTCCCTTTCCCCCTGTCCTCCCTCCATTTCCCCCTGTCCTCCTCTCCATTCCCCCTGTCTTTCCTCTCAGCACCCCCTCTCCTTAATCGTTGTGAGCCCATACCCCTCAGCACCCCCTCTTTCCACCCAGGCCCCCCTCTCTATCCCCTCAGCTACCCCGCTCTTTCTCCGTCGCAGGGGGGAACCCCTTGGCAGGTCCCTTCCCCGTCGCTAGTCTCCTGCAGGCATTCTCAATCCCTTCTCACACTGTGGCGTCCGTGGCATCTCCTGGCGTTCATTCCAGACCCTAGCTCCCACAGCCTCAACCCCCCCTCTCTATCCGCCCTCCCTCCTCCGCCTCTCCTCCGCCTCTTCTCCCCTCAGCTCCCCGTCTCTTTCCCCTCGCCCGTCTCATCCTACCCCCATGTCATCACTCCCCTTGCTTACCTTCACCCCACCTGCTCGCCTTCTTTCCCCCCTCACCCCCCTTGTGACAGTGTACAGGGCAAGGTTGTCGTCAGGGGACATGACCATAGGGCTGTCGTCAGGGGGCATGAGTATTGTCTATGGACGCCCTAGTGCTAATCACCTTGTGTAGCTTTTGTTATTCATGTGTTTTGCGTACTACTCGACATAGCGTGTTGTAATCTGGGCGCTGCTAAAATATTATGTTCTTTTTTATTCCAATTTTGTTGTAGCCCTTGTCTATTCGTTCTTAGGTTGTTTTACCACGTACTAAGGTAGGGAAATTGTTGTGTTATAATCTAAGTGTATTATCCGTACAAAGTGAACGGTCAGAGCAGGTTCGGGGCGGGACACGTTCGGGACTGTTCCGTCTCATTTTTTTTTTTTCGGGAAATGGTTTTTTCTCGCACGGGGTTTTGGCCTTACGTGGCTGGTCCGTCTGACCTGATATCAATTTAAGGGGTGTTTGGTTGACCCTTAGAACACGCCCCTTTCTGTGCTGCCAATCCCTGCTTTCTCTCGTCACCAAGCGTCGCTCTACCCTCACTGGCGACGCCTGGTCCTTTTGTCCCTCTCATGTTTCATTTTCTGTGTCCCTGTACCCTGGCGAGTTTTGCCACCCCGACCAAGATTCAGAGACTTTGAATATTGGTATTTCTTGGGCCACTCGCTTTAACCGGGTGTGGTCGATCGCATGGATTGGAGCTACAACTTGGTGGGAGTGGTGATCTTCGGGCGACGAAGCCTCGTCAGTATGGGGCCGGTCCACTTCATAGTTGATTCATTTCCCGGATTTCTTCCGTCGGTTAGCTCATGATTTCTACAACTCCGGATAGCCCCGCATGATGTGTCCCGGCCGATTACAATGAAAACACCTTCCATAAAATCTGTTATCTGGTGGTGCCGCCATGCCATTGATGGATGGGTAATGGTTCTGCCCTCGAAAACGACTTCCCTCCCATAAATTCGCTCTCAGAAATACGTTGTTCTTGTCGCACGCTTCTGCGACCTGCTGCACCTCCAAGAACGTCGTCGTCGGGATGCGCATGCTAATTTCTTGTTGCACCTCCGTTTTCAGCACTAGGATGTAATGTCTCATCTTCTCCGTCTCGTGTAGGTCGTCAATTTTATCACAGATGGCGAGGAACAATGACATGTAGTCTAGGACAGAGCCCATTTGACGCCATCCGTGCAGCATCACACAGGCGTTCTCGCATGCGGATGCATGTTCGAATCGCTTGTGAATCGCATGCCTGACTGTTGTCAGGTAAGGTTCTTGGCCACACCAAATAACTGTTTAATTTGAAGCCAATCTTTGCTCCACGTCCATCCCCTGCTGCTGGTCTGTCGAAGTCCCTCGCGACGTTACGTACAGTCGCCTCCAACTCAATGCAGGGCCATGTAATAAAGACACCGCCAATTTGATGCGCGTCTCATTATCGTTGATGTCAGCAGCATTGAAGAACAGTTCCATGGCGAACAGCCAGCCAATCAGCGTCGGGTGCTTCTCAAGTGGGTTGAACGGCGGGGGCATTGCCAGTTTAATCTTCACAAATGCTCGTCGCTCGCTCGTGCTGTCGTCACGTGTTGTTGATGTTGCTTGCGGTTGATGCGCGCTCGCACGGTCTCCGTCCGCTGTAACAGGCTACTCCTGACGTGCTTCACCACGTGCCTGACGAAGGCCCGTGTTCTCTTCCTTTGGTTGGGTGAGCTACAGGGATATCGCCTCCATCTTTGCCCATCATCTCACTGAATTTCGTCATCACAACCAACGCATTCACTGCTGCCCCTGACAGCTCAGCAAACTGCTTTGGAGTCACATTTCTAGTGCTACGGCGAGGAGGACTATTAACCATGTATTACTCCAGCTAGCTAACGGCACTAACGATACTACGGGCACTTGCAACATTAGAGAAGTGGAGCTCACACGACAAAGTCGTCGGGACTAAAGAAGTCCCTGCACGACCGCTGGAAAACTCCTATCTCCTCTATTAACTACCTCCCTACGGAAGCCTAAATGGGTAGGAATGTAGCTCTGATACCGGCTGTTATGATAATCTCTGGATGGAGTCGAGTAATGCAATAGAGAGGTAGTGATTTCAGTGTTGAATACAAATGAAGCACAGGGCTAAATACAAGCACAGCTAGCCTAGCAAGGGAACCTCGAGGAGGGCCACGAAACACACGCGTGGTGGTTTAGGCACCTCGGGGTTCGGAAGTGTCAGACGCGACTCCACGTGTAGGCTTGGGGGTCTCTAACGCAGTTCGGGACCTGGGTTGTGGGGTCGAGCTTGGACTTCCGAAGTTCAGGGCTGTACGTGGTGTTAGCGAGAGTTCGCCAAGGAAAATTGATTTTCCGTACAATTGTAAACATAATTGAGATTGCGAACAGTATCCAGGGAAAGGTGTACTATACTGTAATCGCTACCATTCAGTACGAACCCAGCGTACCACGGATCTGATGGATGACGTCAGTGGGTTCGATGACAATCCCTCCAACCGTGTCAAGTACATGTCATATTCCCTTATCACCCGAGGGGCGACGCGGCAGATTTCCCTTTAAACGAATACTGGCCATACGGTAGAGGCAATGTGGACTATGGGGTTTCCCAGAAAATGGGGCGTTGTTTCTTGTGTACTGTGCATGGGCGGCTTGACTGGCGTATGCAGCGATTGAGTAAAGGTCGCCATGTCGCAAGCATGTCCACATGTGTTTCAACTCCGCGTTTCAATAGCCGGTCTAGAATTGACTCCGAAGTTGACAAATATGGACTGTAAACCAGCAACAAACATCAATGATTCGACAGAGACAGAAATCGACACAAGCCAAGACTTAACAGTAGACTCATACTAAAACCATGCTTACGTTCATCGACTCAAACCACTTCCGCACAACACAGCACACCCTACGCCGCTGAATTCATAGACAGAGCACAAGGCTTCGAGGTCCTCCACATCCATTCTCTCAGACACCGTGGTGTAAACCCCTCTCAGAGCACAAGTGCACCACACCGAAACGCGCCGCCATGAAAGTACATCCCGCAATCCCTGCTCCGCAAAATCAATTGCCTAGTACCCGCTGTAGGTAGCAGGCTGCATGCCAAAAGTCATCCACTCGCTCGCGCCAGGATATCCGGTCATAACCGCAGTCGCCCCGTGGACGTGATTGCGGTACTCCTCCACTGCGCCGGGCGCAGTGTTAGCGACCAGGCGGAGGGAAGCGCGCTCTAGGCGATCGATAACCACCGATTCACGAATGTCGAACAACACTCGGAGATCGCGCGACACCAAGCCAATGGAGTTGGCGTAGCCGATTAGCATTTCTATCGCCATGATGGCACCGGTTCAGTGCCGAGTCGTTCAGAGTCGAGGGGGGAGGCGTGTTCGCCCACCACACATCCCGCTGGGCTGGGCCCAGCAGCTCCAACTCGAGCGGACCCACCCCGCTCGGCTCGCTCGTCTCGTCGTCACGCTCGGCGGTGACGTAGCAAATGACAGAGATCATGTCGCCTGGGCCGAAGGGCAGGGCGCTCATGATCTACTGCACCGGCTCAATCGCATCCTCGAGGGGGGTTCCTACTCTTCGGGAGTGGTGCCGAGGAGAGGTAGCAACGGCTACCAGCTCGCGGGCAGCATTCGCGTCCTCCATAAGCACTTCTGGGTCGCGATGTTGATGCGAAGGCCCGAATCCGACACCCAGGTTACCTCCTGCCACGTCTTGGGCTTCCACCGTAGAATGGCAGCAACAGTGGCGCCCGGGATCTGCCACTAGGCGAGCACAGCTTGAAGCAGCTCCGCCTTGTAACGTGCCTACAGAGTGGCGATGAGGCCCTGGTCCAGTGGGTGAGTGAATGGGGTCATGTTCGGCGGCAGGTACACGAGGCACACGCGCGAGAGCGTGCGTATCCGAAACCCGCAGATGTCGGCTGACGTGGCGAGAGGGGACCGGAGCAAGTGATTCGACGCGTTGTTGAGCATTACGACGATGCGTCGCCCTTCCGCCATGCAGCACGCGTTGATGTGCTCGAAGAATGTCGTGAACACCTGCGCGGGGCAAATGGGGTGGACGTGGTCGCAGCATTGATTAGCATTTCTGTCGCATGCCGCATTGACCGTCGGACGGAATTCGCAAACAAGGAGCCCTGAGCGATGGTGAGTATAGCATTTACCTCTGCCGTCATCCATTTGGAGCTGTTCGCACGCTAGTAGCAATACTTGGCAGGGTCGACCTTCTACTTTGCGAAGCACCTGGGCCGCTCGAACTTGTGAGTGATGAGCGGCTTGAAAAGCTTCGAGCCGTCCGCATTCATTAGCAGCGCGACAATGAGCCGGTCCTTGCAGACCTTCTTGCCTAGGGTAGGGTTGATGCAGAACGTGTGATCGTGGAGGAGGCTATAGTAGACGCATGTTTCGTCGAAGTTGAAGAGGTTCTCCGGCGTCACACCAAGTTGGACGCACAGCCTCGGGAAATGAAGCTGCGCGATCAGAGCGGCGCCCTCGTCGGCGGACTTCGCCTCTCCGCTCATCTTACGCCACTTGAATCCCATTCGGCGCAATGCCTTCTAAACCGATCCAGCCGATGCTTTGAAATCGCTCGGCACGTTGCACTCGGGTGCTAGGAGCAGCGTGCGCTGCTGGATTAGTGCAATCGTGACTGGCAGGCCGGCTCCGTTGGTGCTTTTCAGCTAGCTCTTGAGTCGAGCTTCGAGTTAAGGCCAGTGCGGTTTCTGCACCCTTTTGAACTTGGTGCGTTCGGGCCCGATGGCTCGCCACTTTTCTTCTGTTTGCAGAGTTCGCCCGACTATGCTGCGCAACCGGCCACAGGCCGTATCTGGTGTGGCACCAACGCCCAATGTCTTCGAGCCGCAGGGTCGGATTCTTCTTGGCGTACTGCCAGATTGCAACCTTCTGCCCAATGGAGAGAGCAACCCGGTGCACAGGCGCCATGAGGACGCCACCGTTGGTGTCCTAGACTGGTTCCTTGTGTCCTGAAGAGGTCGCAGTTCGGGGCATCTAAATATCCCCGGGGCGTCTGCACTGCTGGAAGGGGGAACGAGGCTTGAGACCCCTCTGTTGCTTCCATGGCGTGTCCGTATTGGCTGTGGGTCGACGAATTTTCCTAGGGTGACGCCGACGGATTCCGTCGGCATTGCTGGAGTAATTCTAGTGGGCCGTCAACGAACTGGTTATATCTAGCGCATCATGAGGATTTTTGTTTCGGCATTGGTTGGCAAGCCTGACACGTCCGGATTTCTGGAGGCTCGCCGACCACTAGGTGTGGTCGCTTTGAAATCACAAGAACACACTGATTGGACGGCCTTGTTCCTCCCGCATTGACCGTCTAATCCACTATGCAGTTGACACGGGTACACTTTGCGTAGAAGGAGCGGCCCTTAAAGCCCGGATCCCAAGTTGCAAGGCGCGAGTTTTTTTGCTAGCAATATCGTAGCGTAAAAAAGTGGGTAACCCCATGCACCCGGATGAAACTGAACATTGACGCGGTGGCTGTAAAAGGTGGTCGAAGGAAAGCAAACACCTTCGCCGAAGCAGCCCAACCCCCCGGCTCTCTCACAGCTCAAACGGGTAAGGGAAAGTTGCTATCAATTTTTGTAAATTGGGGCCAAGGCGTGACCGACTAGTGACTAGAAACTAGCCAGCATATGAGGTTTCTTGCGCGCGTAGCCAAGCCTAGACGGAACTGCGCGCCATAAGGAATGATAGCGATAATAACGCAGATCCCGCGACGATCGGCTAAGCATTGCGAACTGCTGATAACAGTTCCCGAGGGAGGAAGTGACGCGGGAGCATCGAGAGAGTGACGTGAAAGCGGGGATAGAGCGCCGCTGCGAACAGCGAGGGATAGGCACGACAGAGGCCAAGATCACTGGTGGGACGCGATAGAAGCGACCTCGTGGAGCGATAGCAGGGACGGCAGTGACCCGATAGCAGGGACGGAGTGACGCGACAGCAGGGACAGAGTGACACGATAGCACGGAGTGACGCGATAGCACGGAGTGACGCAATAGCAGGGACGGAGTGACGCGCCAGAACCTTAGCACACAGTGGCTGAGGCGAAAGCAGGGAGGAAGCAGTGAGGGCAGGGGATGAAGGAATGCTAAAGCGAGAGCGCTTGGGAAAGTGTGGAGCGATTCCGACAGAGTAACACTATTTGAATAGCGTGCTAGGCGCTGGTGGCAATTGGGCAGAGTTTGCCTTAAAGTACTTGGTCGAAATTCGAGTAGAGTAGAAGTTCACTAGAAACATATATATATTCAAAGTACAAAGAAGCATGCAAATATATAGGCAAGTGCAAACCCAACCAAAGTTGCGTGGCGCTGCAGGTGCAACCAACCACCCCGAAGTTGCAAAAGGGTTGGGCAAACGCGCCTCGCCCAATTCTTCAACCCAACTCAGCAAGGTGGGTTTGCCGTGTACGCAACTCCAACCAGCAAGGCAAACACTGCCTTGCTCCTCATGAAAAACCATCGTGATAGCCACGACTACTTATGACTCGTCAGAGTCACTGGTCGTCGTGAGCATCTCCGGACTAGTCTCACAAACTAGACATAGTCTTCGAACGCAATGGTTAGTCCTATGCACCTTGATCACGCCAACCCGCAGCTGCCAGGCAACTGGTGCACCGACATAAGTCGGTCAACGCCTGGCTGCCCGCAGCTGCAGTAGGGCTTCCAACACTCCCCTGCACTACTACAGCAAGGCCCTTTATAATCACAGGGCATACACATACAAGCATACAAGCCAAAAGGGAACACAGAGCACACACGCAAGGGTCCTATGCATCAACAGTACGCTTGCCATATTTCTTCATCTGAAACACACACCGCACCAGCCATGGATAGGCCATGGCACCATCACAAGCAGAAACCTACGAAGAGCCAGAAGCGTATGCACAGATACGCTCATAGTCACGGAATGCTGCCAATGCACGTTCCTCGTACTCACCCCAGCCTTTCTCCTTCCTTCCACGCCTCATGCTCTTCATTCGCTTCCTTGGACCAGCATCACAGCGATGAATACGGAAAGGGCTTGAAGTGAAGGCCATCGCATGTGTCCTCACTTGTCCCACTGTATCAAAGCAACGGGAAAAAGCTGGGAAATGTAACGCTTTAGTAAGATAGTCAGCAGGTTGCTCGCTGGTAGGGATGTACTGCAAGTCCAGATTCCTACGCTTGACCATGTGCTGCAGCCAGATGTGACGCCGCTCCATGTGCTTGAGACTCCCTTTGAGCCCCATGCCACCTGCCACAGCAATCACAGACGAATTATCGACAAAGAGCGTCGTCGGCTCCTCACACTTTAGCAGCTGAAACTCTGCCAGGAGGAAGCGCAGTCTGCGAGCCTCCTTCCCTGCTTCAACTGCCGCAATATACTCTGACTAAGTAGAGGAGAGAGTGACGCAACGAATCCTCTGACTCGCCCAAGCAACTGCAGCACCGCCAAACACAAAGACATAACCTCCTGTGCTGCTTCGGGTTTGCTTGTCTCCTGCATCATCAGCGTCTGCGTACCCTGTCAGCTCCAAGGACGCTGGACCCCCACTGAATTCCAAGGCTGCATCCTTGGTCCCCACCAAGTAGATTACGCACCGCTCCAGCTCCTTCCAGTGCTGATCACTGCGCATTGTCTGTCCCGACCCCAGCTTACTGCATGCGAAAGCGATGTCAGGACGTGTGGTACAGGCAGCAAACTGCAAGGATCCCACCTTCTGCCGGTACTCCTCCTCCTGCCTGGACTGCCATCCCTCATCCTCAAATGTTAGCTCACTGAATGGGTCGGAGGAGAGAGGGGTCCGTGGCATACGCTGAGGCAGCTCCCCTACCAAAAAGCGCCGCTGCACCTTCTCCACGTAGGCCGACTGGTGCAGCCACAGCTTCCGGGAGGGCCTATCGCGTATCAGCTGCAACCCCAAGTATTTCTCGATGGGGTTTATCTCTCTCAGCTGAAATGCGCCCTGCAGCAGCTCACGCAGCTCCCCCAGCAGGTCCATACTGCAGCTGGCCGCTAGCAGGTCATCCACATAGACAAGCAGCCAGCACATCTCACCCCCTTCATTGCTCTTAAAGTAAAGAGCCTCATCCACTTGGCTCTTGCACCATCCAGCCCCAAGCAGCACCCCATCCAAGGCCTCATACCAGAGCATCGGGCTCTGCTTGAGTCCGTACAGGCTCTTCAGCAGCTTGCAGACACGAGGAGTCCCATCCTCGTAATACTTGGGTTGTTCCATGTAGAGATCTCTGTCCAGCACACCGTGAAGAAATGCGTTCTTCACATCCAGCTGCATCAGCTCCATATCCAATGCAGCTGCCACTGCCAGCAGTATGCACGCTGTCACGTAACTCCCCACACGCGCATAGGTCTCCTCATAATCCACTCCTGCCACTTGAGTGAACCCCTTGACCACCAGCCTCGCCTTCTCTCGCTCCACACGTCCATCTGGCCGGTACTTGGTGTTCAGGATCCAACGATTCTTCATGATGTTCACCCCAGGTGGTGGTGTTACGAGTTCCCAAGTCTCCTGCTCGAGTAACGTCCGCATCTCCTCATCCATTGCCTCTTCGACACGATCGCCTTTCCAGCACCCCAACGCCTCAGGCACTGTCATCTTCCCAATGTCCCACTGTCTCTCCGGGTCTGTCTCCACATCCGGATCAAGCTCAGTCCACTCCTCATCCTCGTCGGCATCATCCAGTCCCGGCTCAACCACCACTGCCCATGCATAACGAACAGGCGGAACTCCCCTCGTAATGCGGGTAGAGCGACGCAAGCCTGGAGTAATGGTTCGTGAAGCCAATACGCGACTGCCACTCCACTCTCCCCCTTCTCCTTCATTCTGCGGCTGCTGGTCTCCTTCGCCCAGCTGCTGCGAATCTCCTTCACCCTGCTGCTGCAAGCCCACTAGCTCCGTCAGCTCTCCCCTTACTCCCATTTCCCACTGCTGCGCCGTAGCCGGAAGCTGTCCGTCGGTGGGCACAAGAGACGGAGGCTCCAACACACCCCCCTCACCGACGAGCAGCGCCGGCGGAGGGGAAGGGGAGCGTGACGCAAGAGGGAGGGAGGGGTTAGCAGGAGGTGGGATAGCAGACGGGGAAGAGGAAGAAGGAGGAGATGCGGGAGGGGGTGGAGGAGGAGCGGGTGGGGCAAGAGGTGCGACCCGAGGAGACACAGAGGAAGGGAAAGGGGTCGGCACAGAGATGGGCACAAAGGGTAGGGCAGGAGGGACAACCGCTTCCGCCTCCTCAACCTCCTCTGAAAGCACATCTGGGAAGAGGGAAGGGAGGGGCTCATAGGACAGTGGTCACCCAGCATGCTCCTGCTGATGCCATGCCTTCCACCCAGCAAGAGACATCGTCTCATAAAAGACGGCCTCCGAAGTGGTGACCAGGCGATTGGACTCCAAGTCCAAAACATGCCAGCCCTTGCTGACTGCAGACACACCCAAGTGCAACCCCCAGCGAGCCTTAGGTGCGAGTTTTCCCCCACGCTGAGACTGCGGCACCATGTACTGCAGCATGCAGCCCCAGATGCGCACCATACTAACATCAGGTTTACAACTGAAGGCGAATTCATACGGGGTGACGCCGTCGGGCAGAGAGGCGTGCTCCACACGATTGCGCACCCAGACTGCCTGCGCCACCGCCAGATGCCACCAGTGGTGCTACATACCCATGTGCAGCAGCATCGTCCGTACAGCTTCCACAATGCTCCGCATCTCCCGCTCCGCCATTCCATTCTGCTCCGGCGTGTAGGGACAGGTGAGGTCGTGCTCGATGCCGCGCTGGTCGAGGAAGGCAGTGAATGCCGCGCCCAGGAACTCGCCGCCACGGTCGGAGCGCAGCGCCTTCATCTGCGTCCCACACTGCCGCTCCGCCAAGGGTAGCCACTTCTCGAAGGCAGCCAAAGCGTCACTCTTTTGCGCCAGCGTGTAGACCCAAACATACCGGGTCTTCCGATCCTTCAGCACCAGGAAGTAACGGCTCCCATCCTTGGCCCGCTCCCGAAAGGGTCCGCAGAGGTCTGCATGCACAACTCCAAGCACCTCATCTTCCTCGCCACCCATGGGAGGGAAGGTATGACGGGTAATTTTCCCCCCCACACAAGAAACACAAGGCAGTCCCGACTTTCCCCCTTTTTCCAGCTCCAAGCCCATCACTGACCCATGAGCTGCAGTACGCCGAATGGTGACAACACCAACGTGGGCGAGGCGAGCGTGCCACATGTCAGCCGATGACCGCATGCCGGAGGCCAACGCCCGAAGTGCCACAGTCTCGCCCACAGCACGCTCAGCAGGCCATGGCTTGAGGTCAGTACACAGCACTCGCCCCTTGAATTCCGCACGCCCCATAAGGGATCCATCAGGTGCACGCATGAGTGCCCGCTCCCCTGTATCCAACAGCTGCACTCCGGTATCCCGCAACTGCCCTGATGAGAGAAGACTAGCGTGTACCCCCGGCACATACAGCACGTCTGGTACCAAGACACGCTTGCCTCCCTCTCCTAGGAGAGCAATGGTGCCCCTCCCTTGTACTGGCTGTATCGCGCCATTGAACACGCGAACCTCGCTGATGGAACTATCATTAATCAGCTCCACAAACGCCGCCCGATCTCCCATCAAGTGGTGGGAACATCCACTGTCCAAAAGCACAACACTCGGGCTGGCTTTCACAGCAGCTGCAACAGCCTGCAAGCCTTCCCCGGCCTCCGGTTCCAATAAGATCGAAGACTGCTGCGCTAGGATTGGTTCCACCATCGCACAGGTGGACTGCCCTCCGCCCCCCGAACTGCTGCCCTCCTTGCAGTTGCCGCCACCCCCACTCCCTTGCCCCTTCTGCGCTACCTTGTCCTTGCGCTCTGGGCAATGGAAAGCGACATGCCCTGGCTGGCCACACGAATAGCATTTCCCCTTGAAAGGCTTTCTCCCCTCTTTCTGCACTTCCCCCTTCGCCCCTTTTCCCTTCCCCTCTCCTTCTCCACCCCCGCTTGACTGCTTCGCCGATGGCTGTTGCACAGGAATGGATGGGGAAGGGGCAGGAAGCGTATCTTGCTTTGGGAGGAATGATGGCTTGCCAAACCTCTTTGGGAAGATCAGGTTTGCCTGGGGAGGGAAGAAGTCCTTTCGCCCTTCTGCCGCCAAGGTACATTCCTCTTCTATGATATAACTAGCGAGGGTGTCGTCGTCTAACTCGCCGCGCACCTGCGGCAGCTTCAGCATACGACATACGAGATTATACTGCTGCGGTAACCCCTTTACGACGTGGGTAATGTACGACGCCTGCGAGTAGTCTACGCCGGCCATTCTGAGATTTACGAGAAGCTGCTGTGCACGGTTGCAGTAAGACGTGGCGGACTCGTGCTCGCCCATCTCGAGGTTAGTGAGCGCTTGCTCTAACTGACCTAGATACAAATCGTCCTTCGCCATGTATGTTCGCATGATGAACTGCCAGGCTTGCAACCCGGCATCTACCTTCGAGCGACATGCTTTAAGGGCGACTTGCACTTGGGGGGAGCAACAACGAGAAATGGTTGTAAACGTCAGTAACTTAGCAGCTCGGAATTGCGAGAGAAGTGCTACTGCATGCTTCGGAGGAGTAGGGGTGAAGCCGTCGATAAAGCTTTTGAGCTGAGCTATCTCGAGCTGGGGCTCAATCGATTCTACCCATGATGACAGGTCGTGACGCCCTTCTAACGGCCTAGGCACGGCGATCTTGTCTGGAGTGAATTTAAAGTAGCCATAGTCAGGTGCTATCCCGACGTCTCTTACCGCAGAACTTTGCGGTATAATGCCGGGCATAACGTCACTATCGCGCTCCTCTACATGTCCTTCTCCAACAACGCTTCGCCGCCCTATCTCGTCGCGCTCGCGCGATGCTGCCGCTTGATGCACACGCTCTTGAACGCCACCCATACTAGCAGTGCTACCGCGTACGTTTCCTCTGAGAACGCCACGAGCGAAACGCCGTTCGCTCGCCACACTAGCTCTATCTTCATCGTCGCTAGCCGTCACTGACGCACCTTGCGGAATTCCAGCCTGCGCGTTCTCCGCTACCGGAAGAGAAGGGTGGTCACGTCGCCACCTCGCTCGAATCCCTTCCAGCATTAGCTCATAATCCTTGTCATTAATCTCTCCGCGAGAACGACACGTGTGCAGAATCTCCTCTAGCTCGTGCAGTTCAGTGACGTCAACATTCGTCTCCTCCGCGTTCGCCATTACTGCGACCTTTCTACAGACCAACTATCAGCTAGTATAAACTGCTATTTACTTAATTCCCTCGTCTCGGGGTCACCTCACAAGGGTCCTCAGACGAATGGTAAGTAAATACCAAAAGCCCTATCCTTGGGTCCGAGAACGTAACTGGAGGGAAATTAAATAAATCGCAACTTACACCAATGATAGTCCTTTGCTATAGCTGCAGCCTCCAAGACGAACGAACGAACGTAGTAGATCGACGACGGTGAAAATCGATAACGCGCGCGTGTTCGTTCCACGCTCACCGCACCATGTAGGAATGCTAAAGCGAGAGCGCTTGGGAAAGTGTGGAGCGATTCCGACAGAGTAACACTATTTGAATAGCGTGCTAGGCGCTGGTGGCAATTGGGCAGAGTTTGCCTTAAAGTACTTGGTCGAAATTCGAGTAGAGTAGAAGTTCACTAGAAACATATATATCTCAAGTACAAAGAAGCATGCAAATATATAGGCAAGTGCAAACCCAACCAAAGTTGCGTGGCGCTGCGGGTGTAACCAACCACCCCGAAGTTGCCAAAGGTTTGGGCGAACGCGCCTCGCCCAATTCTTCAACCCAACTCAGCAAGGTTGGGTTTGCCGTGTACGCAACTCCAACCAGCAAGGCAAACACGGCCTTGCTCCTCACGAAAAACCATCGTGATAGCCACGACTACTTATGATTCGTCAGAGTCACTGGTCGTCGTGAGCATCTCTGGACTAGTCTGCACAAACTAGACATAGTCTTCGGACGCAATGGTTAGTCTATGCACCTTGATCACGCCAACCCGCAGCTGCCAGGCAACTGGTGCACCGACATAAGTCGGTCAACGCCTGGCTGCCCGCAGCTGCAGTAGGGCTTCCAACAGTAATGATGGGCCACGCAGCTTGGTGTCGGGTGGCGGCTCCAGTGTGGTCACCTGCCAGTACCAGCTTCAGTCCGGCCCCCGCCGCGGCACCGTCTGCGACCGTCCCGGTCACACCGCTGCTCGCTGCTACCGCCACCGGGACGACCTCTTCCGTCTCCACTTCGGCCCTGCGTAAGACCCCCCCGACTGGTACAGCCTGGTGCGTCGCCGTATGCGTGCCTTTGAGTTGGATATGGATCAGATTAGCTCTGGTATATATGTCATGTATGCTGATGACTCTAGTGTGACAGGACCCTATAACCCTGTGCTGCCTAGTGTAGGTGTGTCCAATGTGTGTAGCCTAGGATCACCTGCTGCATCAGGCATAGGACCACGTGCCTTGTTTAGCCTCGGCTCCACTGTACCTTCTTTGCCTTTGGACGCCACCGCCGTGCTCTGTTTCACGCTAGACTCAGGTTCGTCCGCCGGCTTCTTTTGCGACCACACTGCGCTTACGCTGCTTGCCGCCCCTACCCCTCTAGCACTTGCTGACCCCTCCTCGGGTCCGGTAGTTGAACGTAGCTCCACTACCCTTTCCTGTTCGGCGGTTCCCTCGGGCTCCCTTACAGGCTTGCACATCCCCTCGTTCTCCAGGAACCTAGTTGGTGTCGGCTGTCTTCAGAATCTCGGCGTCACCACTTCGTTTCCTGGACACAAACGGTACAAAGTCTGCACAAAGGCCGCCACTGGTACCCGTCTCACCACGTACCCCCAGGACCCGGTGTCTGGCCTGTTCACTCTAGACACCGCGTCCCCCCCGCTGGGAGCGTCCCCCCAAGTGGTCGCCCCCTCCTAGGTCGTTGCGGCTTGCTCGTATCGGTCGCTCACCCAACTGTGGCAACTGTGGCACCACCGATTGGGTCATCCCGCACTCCCACGTCTGCGTCACATGTCTGCAGAAGCAGGTCTACCTGCGCCGCCCGGCTTCATCGGCACCTTCGCCCCTGGTGCACGGTTTACGACTTGCGACAGGCGCCCCGTGAGTAGCACGACACGCTACGTGCTATGTTAGCTGACTTGCAGTTCTTCCTGTCCTCTGCAGACCCCTCGCTCTTCGTTCGTTCTGGCCAGACCTCGTTCTACATCCTTGTCTACGTAGACGATATGGTCTTCGCTACTGCAGACAGATATGCACTGGCCTCCGTGAAGGCCGAGCTGCTGAAGAGACACACCTGCACTGACCTAGGAGAACTACGCTGCTACCTTGGCTTGTAGATCTCTACGGATAGAGCAGCGCACACTATCACTCTTACACTGTCACACTTGGCGCGCCAGGTCCTTCAGAGGTTCGGTCTTCAGTTCTCCTACGCACAGCCCACACCTCTGCCAGTAGATCACAGGCTCTCGGCTCCAGTCCCTAAGGAGTCTGTAGAGCCTAGTGGTCCTTACGCAGAGCTAGTGGGTTGTCGCATGTACCTGATAACTTGCACTCGTCCAGACCTCGCATACCCTCTTAGCATCCTGGCTTGCTTTGTGGCCACAGGCAGACACCGACCACAGCGCAGGTCGGCCGCTAAGAGGGTTTTGCATTATCTAGCAAGTACATCGGGCGTGAGGCTAGTACTAGGAGGACGCAGGCCAGTGGTCCTTACAGGGCGCACAGACGCTTCGTGGGCAGACGACGCTGAGACGCTCAGGTCCTCCCAGGGCTACCACTTTAGCCTTGGTGTAGTCGCCATCTCGTGGAGGTCCACTCACTCGTTGTCTGTTGCCCAGTCTAGCTGTGAGGCTGAGATCTACGCTGGTGTCATGGGGGCATAGGAGCTCCGCTGGCTGACTTTCTTGCCTACAGACTTAGGTGAACGGCCTAGCTCTGACCTGGTCTTGTACGCCGACAACAACCCGTGATCCTCCTCTATCAGGAGCCTCAACTGGAGCGCAGAATGAAGCACATCGAGATGCGGTACTTCCTCCTGCGCGAGCTACAGCAGCGCTGTCAGGCCCGCGTAGTTCACTTGGCCTCTTGTGCCAACACTGTTCATATCTTTACGAAGGCGCTTGCGCCTAGAGATCATCAGCGGCACTGTGTACAGCTTGGTCTAGTTCGTGTAGCTTCTTGTTGGGCTGAGAAAAGCCCTTAGGATCCTTTTGAGACTAAGTCCCAGCTGTAGAGACTTGAGACCTTGAGTAGTGCAGTGGAAGTTTGAGACAGTTGAACCCTTGTACTAGTATGTGAGAACAAGTGATTGATTAAAGAAACAAGCATACAGCAATATATAGAAGATAGGAAGGCAGTTGTAGAATACAGTTACAGGAACGAGTCGCACAGTGACTCGATTGCCGCTTCGGTTACCATCCGTGATGTTGTAACGGTCAGTCGCAACCTCCAGTTGCGACCTTTTGAGTCTTTTCGCATTCTTTGTCCGCCCCCTCGTGTAACCTCCGTTGACTCGCGTGCTTCCCTGTAATCTTCCTCGAGTACAGTGTTACACTTCAGAAACGTTCAAGTCCTTTGAGATATTTCCAACACTCCCCTTCGTTTCTGGAGTGCTGGAGTGTTCAGATCCGGTGACGTTTGTTTGCCCGGTCAGGAGCATGCAGTAGTCGAATTTTGCTTTCGCCAATTTCTTCGTCAGATAATCTGCGGCCATTTTTGTCGTTGGGCAGTAACTGAGTTGAAGTCTCCCCTTCGCGATTTCATCCTTGACGAAGAAGTACCGCAGGGCGATGTGCTTGGTTCGGTTGGCGAAGCCGTCCTTGTTCGCGATTTTGATCGCAGATTGGTTGTCGCAGAGGAGTGAGAAGGCGGGCAGGGTCGCAATCTTCGCTTCTTCGAGTAACTCCCGTAGGTAGAGTCCTTCCTTGGTCGCAGTACAAAGGGCGATATACTCTGCTTCAGCCGAGGATAGTGCGATTAACTCCTGCTTGCTCGACTGCCAGGAGATAGTTCCGATGGGTTCTAGTCGGTAGATATAGCCCGTCCTAGATCGTCGATTTTCCTTATCTCCCGCGTGGTCGGCGTCGACGTATCCGAGTAGTCGTACGGACGGTGTTGTCGCTTTGCTGTAGGTAAGTCCGATCGTCAGCGTGGAGACGAAGTAGAGTAGTGCCCGGTTGAGCTCCTCGAGATCTTCCTGTTCCGGTTGCTTCAGATGCGTCGCCAGTTGACTCGCACTATAGGACAGGTCGGGTCGGCAGGTTACTGCTGCGAACAGTAGGCAACCGAGCTTCTGTTGATACTCCTGGATTTGCTTCGCGGGGAGTTTTGCGGAGGTGCTGTTGTTGTTCCCGTAGCGGTAGGGAGTTGGGATCGTAGTCGGTGTTAGACCGAATTTCTTCGTGACGGTGCCTGAGTACTTTCCAGCGTGTAGGTGGAACGCCGTGTCGTCTTCGACGACATTCAGTCCTAGGTACTGGGTCACTTCGTCGGACACCGTGAGTGTTAAGTCTTCTTTCATCTCCCCTTCGAACCAGGTGGTGATGTCGGTAGTGGAGCCGATGTAGAGCAGGTCGTCGACGTAGACGATGAGTAGGATATACTTTTTTCCCTTCTGCAGTCGGTACATCCCTTGGTCATGCGGCAGTTGTAGGAATCCGATTTTTGCGAGACGGCCATGGAGATGCTGCTGCCAGAGCCGCGGGGCTTGCTTGATCCCGTATAGGGATTTTGTCAGTCGGCATACTTTCGTGGGGTCGTCGATGAATCCGTGGGGTTGTTCGACGAAAATCTCAGCGTCCACAGGTGCGTATAGGAACGCATTGGCGACGTCGATTTGGCGTAGTGGTAGTCTTCGTGGCCGCGACGGCGAGTAGGATGCGTAATGAGGTGTGACGGGAGACTGGAGCGAAGGTTTCTGTGTAGTCAGTTCCGTATCGTTGATCGAAGCCTCGTACGACCCATCGAGCTTTGAATCGTTCGATGGAGCCGTTTGAGTTGGTCTTGATGCGGTACACCCATTTCCCCGAGAGGACGTTCTTCCCGTTGATGCTTGTTGCAGGTACCAGTTTCCATGTTTCTCGGTCTTGCAGAGCCTTTAACTCATTTTCCATCGCTTCTTTCCATTTTGCCTTATGTTCCCCCACTAGAGCCTGCGACAAGGTCGAAGGCTCTCGCGGAGAAGGCGGCGGCGGATGCTGGACGGAGACCCAGAGGCCTAGAATCTGCAATCCCGTGGGTGTGTGTCGAGGGGAATTTTCATTCCCGGAATAAGCTGCTTCGTCACCGTCTTCTGGGTTAGGTAAGAAGTTGGGACCGATGCGCTCTGAAACATTTGTGTCGACTGGGTGGGGTGTAATGTAACCTTGGTCAGCGAAGTGGTAAAAGGTGTCGAGGTTGTTGCTATCGAGAGGATTGTCTTCGTCGAGTGGAACAGGTACGGAACAGAATGGGAGTGGTCCGGCAGCTTCCGAGGCTCCAGGTACGTCTTCTTCTGCTGCGTCAGCTTCGGCAGCACGGTCGGCGAAGGAACGAAGTCCCGAGAAGCCGTCGGTGGGGTCTTGTGTGTTGGCAATGTTGTCCAGGTAATGCTGCAGCGTCAGTCGCTCGTAGAAAATAACATCACGTGATGCCACGGTGTTTTTGTCTTGTATGTCGAGAATTTTCCACGCGTGAAAATGTTTTGCGATGCCGAGGTGTAGTCCCCACCTAGCTCGTTGTGTGAAGCGTCCTGCTCGGGCTGTGTGGGGTCTATACTGTACCATGCAGCCGAAAACTCGGAGTAATTTTGTGCTGCCCCTTTTTCTTGTCCACAACAGGTGCGGTGATGCGTTGTTGGGAAGTGATGACGAGGACAGCAGGTTGTGCAGGATCATGGCCCTGTTGTCAGCGTACAGGACCGGGGCAGAGCTAGGCCGCTCACCTAAGTCAGTGAGCAGGAAGGTCAGCCAGCGGAGCTCCTGAGCCGCCATGGCACCAGCGTAGATCTCGGCCTCACAGCTGGACTAGGCAACAGACGAGGAGCGGGTAGCTCTCCATGAGACGGCACCTAAGCCAAGGCTAAAGCAGTAGCCATGGGACGACCTGAGTGTCTCGGCGTCGTCTGCCCAAGACGCGTCCGTGTGTCCAGTAAGGACCACTGACCTGCGTCCTCCTAGCACTAACCCCATGCTCGATGTACTAGCAAGATCACGCAAAATCCTCTTAGCGGCAGACCAGTGCTGCGGTCGGTGTCTGCCTGTGGCCACAAAGCGAGCCAGGATGCTGAGAGGGTATGCGAGATCTGGGCGAGTGCAAGTCATCAGGTACATGAGGCAACCCACCAGCTCTGCGTAAGGGCCACAAGGCTCTACTGACTCCTCAGGAATTGGAGCGGAGAGTCTGTGGGCTACAGGCAGAAGGGTGGGCTGTGCAGAGGACAACTGAAGGCCGAACCTCTGAAGGACATGGCGCACCAAGTGTGATTAAGTCAAGGTGATGGTGCACGCTGCTCTGTCCCTGGAGATCTGCAAGCCAAGGTAACGGCGCAGTTCTCTTCAGTCAGTGCAAGTGTGTCTCTTCAGCAGCTCTGCCTTCACGGAGGCCAGTGCGTCCCTATCTGCTGTGGCAAAGACCAGATCGTCCACGTAAACAAGGATGTAGAATGGAGTCTGGCCAGCACGAACGAAGAGTGAGGGGTCTGCGGAAGACGGAAAGAACTGCAGGTCAGCAAGGGTAGCACGTAGCGTGTCGTGCCACTCACGGGGAGCGTGCCGCAGGCCGTAGATGGGACGCCGCAAGAGCCACTGGGTCCCAGGAGGGAAGGTGCCAGTAAAGCCCTGAGGGTGACGCAGTTAGACCTGCTCGTGTAGGCTGCCCTGAAGGAAGGCAGTGGAGAAGTCGAGGGAGTGAAGCTCGTAGTCACGCTGAGCAGCTAGGTGTAACAGAACCCGAAGAGTAGTCATCTTCGGGGTCGGAGCAAAGGTCTGGAAGAAGTCCACCCCCTCACGCTGACTGAAGCCTCGAGCCACGTAGCGCGTCTTGAACACAGGCGGCTCTCCAGGAGGGCGCTTCACCTTGAAGAGCCAGTGACCATCGACTACGTTCACCCCAGACGGGGGAACTGCGTCGACAAAGGTGCCAGTGGATCTCCAAGATGCCATCTCCTGCTCCATGGCAGCTATCCACTACGAGGCCCAGGGTCCCGAGGTCGCCTCAGCGTAAGTGCGAGGGGTCGGGATGTCGAAAGCGTCTGGGTCACCCTCAGGGACTAGCAGCATCGAACAGAGATGGGGAGCAGCCTCGGACAGGAAAGCAAGCTCGAACTGGCGGTCCTCCAAGACATCACTGCCGAGGGCAGAAGCACCCCCGACAGACGGAGGACAGGCAGGGTCGGAGACCAGAGCGGTGGCGTAGTCAAGGCGTTGGGTAGAGGCGAAGTCAGCGACCGCAGCGACAAGAGCGTCAAGACACGAGAGAGGAACAGACGAGTCGGTAACGAGAGAGGCGAGGACCCGAGGAACAAGAGGACGAGCGGCACGAAGGTAGTCAAACAGAGGAGGAGGCGCAACGGTAAGAGAGGACGGAAGAGGCGACGGTAGAAGGGGAGGACGAGACGCATGGGAACGGAGCAACATAGGGTGAGAGCGCGTGACAGTGGAGACAGGACGAGCGCGGGAGGGACGGCGGGACCAGACGTGAGACGGAGGCGTTGGGTCAGGAGACAGAGGAGGGACACAAGGGGGGAGCGGGGGGGGAAGGCGAGCCAGAGACGAGTCCGGTGGAGGAACACAGGCCGAAGACAGGAAGAGGAGGAGACGGCAGGAGAGGAACAGACGCAGGGTCAGGGGATGGAAGGCCGAGCAGGCGAAGGGCTGACACTGGCGGGGACTGCTGCTGCGGCGGCACAACACCAACACCGGGACCGCAAGCTGCTCCTCGGCTACCGCCGGGACACTCCACTCCGGCACCCCCAGAAGGAACACCCCCAGAGCCCGAAACTCCTCGAGCACCAGTGCCAACCCCAGGGCCACTGAGGCAGGCCACAACAGGAACCCAGAACTAGCACCCACCCCAACGCGGGCACCCCCAGAGTCGACGAACTGTTGCTGCGACGGCGGCGGCGGGAACAACGGGTGCGGCGGTGACGGCGGCGGAGACGGCGGCTGCGACAGCAGGGCGACGGCGGCTGCAGAGGCTGTGGGGGAGGAGACACCGGGGGGGGGGGGAGACGGCGAGGACTATGCCGTAGGACTACCAGAGTCAGAGGACTCCTCGACCGGGACAACCGACGGGAGAGGGGTGACGTGGGACACACCAGAGGGGGCAGGACGGGGAGGGGGAGGGGGGGGGGCAGGGACCACGGGGAAGGAGTGACCAGGAACAGGGGGGGAGTAACCGGGGGACTGTGGTGGGGAAGCGACGGTAGAAGGAGACGGACTCGTCAAAGGTGACGTTGCGAGAGTGAAAGAACCGGTGAGACGGCGGGTGGTAGAAGTGCCAGTCGGACGTGTCAAGGGGAAACCTAGGAAGACGCAGGGAAGGGTGCGGGCAGTGAGCTTGTCCGTGCCAGAGGCACGAACGTGAAGCAAGGCAGCCCCAGACATGGAACGCAGACGCGTCACCAGGAGACCTGGTCCAAAGAAGGGTCGGCGAAACCTGCGGCTGCTGGGGGTGCAGCCACTGTTGAGCTGGTGAGTAGCGTAGCGCACGGCGAACGGCCACAGAAAATGGGGTGCACCGGCATGGATCATGGAGGTGCGAGCCACCTCCATGACCAAACTGATGCGTCGCTCGGCAACCCCATTCTACTGTGGCGAGTCCAGCAAGGTGTACGTCTGGGTGATGCCCTCCGCACGACAGAAGCGACCAAGGACACCTGAGGCAAACTCGCCACCACGGTTGGAGTGAAGACGCAGGACAGGGAGACCTCGGTGGACATGAGCAGAGACAAGCCAGGGATGAGAGAGTCAGGCACGTCAGCCTTGCGCTCCAAGGGAAAGACTGTGGTGTAGCGAGTGAAGTCGTCGACAAGCACGAGGAAGTAGCGCTCTCGACGCGGCCCATGGACGGGGGCAGGGCCCCAGACGTCCATGTGCAGGGTCTGCAGCGGCGCACCGGTAGGGGGAAACGAGGAGGAGTGAGGGGCACGCCGACCCTCGACACAAGGCATGCAAGGTGGGGCGGGGGAGGAGGGAAACGCCGGAAAAGAACCAGGGAGACCAAGACGAGACCGTGCTGGGACATGTGACGCAGACGGGGAGTGCAGGGTGACCTAGGCGGTGGTGCCAAAGGAGAGTCGGGCGAGTGAGGACCGAGAGGAGCAAGCAGCAGCAACCTGGATCGACGCAGCCACCTGAGGGGGCGTCCCAGCCGGGGGGGTCACCGGTGTCCAGGGTGAACAGGCCCGGACACCGGGTCCCGGGGAAAGTGGCGGCCTCGGTACAGACAGCATACCGCTCGTGACCAGAGAACGTAGTGGTGACGCCAAGGTCCTGGAGGCAGCCGACACCAACTAGGTTCTTGGAGAACGAGGGGATATGTAGACCTGTAAAGAGAGCCCGAAGGGACCGCCGGACAGGGGAGGATGGTGGAACTGCGAGCGACTACTGGACCGCCGGAGGGGTCTGCAAGAGAAACGGCAGCAGGAACAGGAAGCGGCGTCAGCGTAGTAGAGTCGCGGAAGAAACACCGGGAAGCGCCTAAGTCCAAGGTGAAGGAAAGCGAAGCAGTCGCGTCTGGCGACGGGGCGACGGCACAAGCAGCAAGGCTAAACAAAGCAGAAGCTCCTACACCTGACGCAGCAGGGGAGGCTAAGCTAGGCACACCTACACTAGGCGACAAGGAATAATAGGAGGGGAGCACACTAGAGTCATCAGCATACATCACATGCAGAGCAGAAACAATGGCATCCATGTCCATGTCAAAAATCTGAACTCTACGACTAAGCAAACTGTGCCAGTCCGGAAGGTCAGGCGACGGGCCGAAGCGCTGACGAAACAGGTCGTCCAGGCGACGAAAACAGCGAGCACTGGCGTGACCGATCTTACCGCAAACGAAGCCGCGGCGAGGACTGGTCTGGATCTGGTACTGACAGCGCACGCCTCCCAAACCGCCACCCGGTACACCACCACGCGCACGACCACCACCAGCGCCAGGCCACACGGGCGGGAGGGCACTCGCCTGCCTCGTCTGCGGCGGCTGGTGCGGTTGCTGCGATTGCTGCTGCTGCTGCGACTGCTGAGGCGGCTGCTCAGCTGGACCTGGCAGGGTCCCTCGTCCACTCCACCACCAGACGACCCGACTCCACCACCACCTCCACAGGCACCCCACCACCGCCGCCGTGCCCAGCCTTGGGGCGGCGGCCCTTCCCCGGACGAAACTGCGCTGCAGCGGCGGTCTCAGCCACAGCTGCAGAACCATCGGAGAAGGTGCACTGAGCGGGGGCACAACCCTGAAAGATAGGGACCGGCACTGTACCGCTCGCCTGAGTGATAGAGCGGTGGCGGGTCTCAATAACAGTCAGGGTGTCTACGAAGTCTGTGAGGGTGAGGTCACCCTAAACCCTAAGGAAGCGGTCACGAGCAGCAGCTAGGCGGTCAGGGAGGCGGGTAGCAAGCAGGTAGAGGGTAGAGGTAAGGGGCGGCTGGTAGGCTCTAAGCTGTGCGTCAGTGCAGGCAGCGCGCCAGGTCTCATCTATATGCGCAGGTGGGCAGCCAAGTCAGCGACAGTGGGGAAAGACGTAAGGTCAGGAAAGAGCATCGGTAAGATCAGGCGACCCACCGAGGCAGCAGGCGGGGCGGAATAGCGCCGGATAACAGCGTCGACGAAAGCCTGGGCAGTGGTGATAGACCTATAGCAAGGACGCTCAGACGGGGAAGGGCGTTACTAATGGCAAGCTGGGCGACATCGTCAACGGGAAAGCCAGACAGAGCGAGCGAGAGCAGCGGCCGCAGTAGACTCGCGCTCAGCAGGTGTGGGTCAGCGGGCAGCACAGCAGGGGGTCTGGGCAGGGAAGCGTACCGTCAAGGTGTGCCGAGAGCGGGTGGCCATCCTGCCGCTGACCAGTGAGGTGGCGGCGGAGGTCGGCTAGCCAGGCCTCGAACTCCAGAGGCTGGCCTTCAGCGTCGAAGCGAAGCTCCGCCGCCATCAGGAACAGTGCAGGGCAGGGCCAGGTGAGGCAGCGCAGCTCAGGGACGGAGAGCGGGCCGCACGCAGATCGGCGGCAGTCCGGCGGGAAGGTGAGCACGGGGGCCAGTAGCGGCGGGCGCCGGGCCGGCGTGGACTGGTGCGGGGGCCAGGTAGGACGGGCGCGGGGCCGGCTAGGACGGGCGTGGGGGCCGGTAGGACGGGCGCGGGGCCAGCTAGGACGGGCGCGGGGGCCTGTAGGACGGGCGCGGGGGCCAGCTAGGACGGGCGCGGGGGCCGGTAGGACGGGCACGGGGCCAGCTAGGACGGGCTCGGGGGCCTGTAGGACGGGCGCGGGGCCGGTAAGGTCGGGCGCGGGCGCAGTTCAGACGGGCGCGGGGCCAGCTAGGACGGGCGCGGAGGCCTGTAGGACGGGCGCGGGGCCGCTAGGACGGGCGCGGGGCCGACTAGGACGGGCGCGGGCGCAGCTCAGACGGGCGCGGGGGCCGCTAGGACGGGCGCGGGGCCAGCTAGGACGGGCACGGGGGCCGTGAGGACGGGCGCGGGGGGCCGTGAGGACGGGCGCGGGCCAGCTAGGACGGGCGCGGGGCCAGCTAGGATGGGCGCGGGGGCCAGCTAGGACGGGCGCGGCGGGCGCAGCTAGGACGGGCGCGGGGCCGTGAGGACAGGCGCGGGAGCCAGCTAGGACGGGCGCGGCGAGGGCAGCTAGGACGGGCGCGGGGCGCGGCTAGGACGGGTGCGGGGTCGACTAGGTCGGGCACGAGGGCGGCTAGGGCCTAGGGCGGAAGCATGGGCGGGCGGCGGGACCTACCTACTGCTGATACCATCTTAGAACTGAATAATGGTTGAGTAGTGAGAGAGTACAAGTGAATATACCTAAGTGTTGTACCCTCTAAGAGGTGACCCTATACAGTCTATGCAAACATAACAGATACACATGTTTGACAGTCTGAACTCGCCCACGCGCCTGTAGAAACACGCTCTAAACTCCCCAGTAAATCGGTAGAAAATAATTGAATTTAGACAAGGATTAATCATGCCACAGAGACTGTTGGGCTGAGAAAAAGCCCTTAGGATCTTTTGCAGAGACTAAGTCCCAGCTTGTAGAGACTTGAGACTTGGAGTAGTGCAGCGGAAGTTGAGGCAGTTGAACCCTTGTACTAGTATGTGAGAACAAGTGATTGATTAAAGAAACAAGCATACAGCAATATATAGAAGATAAGAAAGCAGTTGTAGAATACAGTTACAGGAACGGTTTATCGAGTCGCACAGCGACTCGATTGCGCTTCGGTTACCATCCGTGATGTTGTAACGGTCAGTCGCAACCTCCAGTTGCGACCTTTCGCATTCTTTGTCCGCCCCCTCGTGTAACCTCCGTTGACTCGCGTGCTCCCTGTATCTTCCTCGAGTGTGTTACACTTCAGAAACGCTTAAGTCCTTTGAGATATTTCCAACACTCCCCTTCGTTTCTGGAGTGCTGATGTTCAGATCGGTGACGTTTGTTTGCCCGGTCTAGGAGCATGCAGTAGTCGAATTTTGCTTTCGCCAATTTCTTCGTCAGATATCTGCGGCCATTTCTGTCGTCGGGCAGTAACTGAGTTGAAGTCTCCCCTTCGCGATTTCATCCTTGACGAAGAAGTACCGCAGGGCGATGTGCTTGGTTCGGTTGGCGAAGCCGTCCTTGTTCGCGATTTTGATCGCAGATTGGTTGTCGCAGAGGAGTGAGAAGGCGGGCAGGGTCGCGATCTTCGCTTCCTCGAGTAACTCTCGTAGGTAGAGTCCTTCCTTGGTCGCAGTACAAAGGGCGATATACTCTGCTTCAGCCGAGGATAGTGCGATTAACTCCTGCTTGCTCGACTGCCAGGAGATAGTTCCGATAGGTTCTAGTCGGTAGATGTAGCCCGTCCTAGATCGTCGATTTTCCTGTCTCCCGCGTGGTCGGCGTCGACGTATCCGAGTAGTCGTACGGACGGTGTTGTTGCTTGCTGTAGGTAAGCCCGATCGTCGGCGTGGAGACGAAGTAGAGTAGTGCCCGTTGAGTTCCTCGAGATCTTCCTGTTCCGGCTGCTTCAGATGTGTCGCCAGTTGACTCGCACTATAGGACAGGTCGGGTCGGCAGGTTACTGCTGCGAATAGTAGGCAGCCGAGCTTCTGTTGATACTCCTGGATTTGCTTCGCGGGGAGTTTTGCGGAGGCGCTGTTGTTTTCCGTAGCGGTAGGGAGTTGGGACCGTAGTCGGTGTTAGACCGAATTTCTTCGCGACGGTGCCTGAGTACTTTCCAGCGTGTAGGTAGAACGCCGTTGTCTTCGACGACATTCAGTCCTAGGTACTGGGTCACTTCGTCGGACACCGTGAGTTAAGTCTTTCAGCTCCCCTTCGAACCAGGTGCGATGTCGGTAGTGGAGCCGATGTAGAGCAGGTCGTCGACGTAGACGATGAGCAGACATACTCTCTTCCCTTCTGCAGTCGGTACATCCCTTGGTCATGCGGCAGTTGTAGGAATCCGATTTTTACGAGACGGCCGTGAAGTGCTGCTGCCAGAGCCGTGGGGCTTGCTTGATCCCGTATAGGGATTTTGTCAGTCGGCATACTTTCGTGGGGTCGTCGATGAATCCGTGGGGTTGTTCGACGAAGATCTCAGCGTCCACAGGTGCGTATAGGAACGCATTGCGACGTCGATTTGGCGTAGTGGTAGTTCTTCGTGGCCGCGACGGCGAGTAGGATGCGTAATGAGGTGTGACGGGAGACTGGAGCGAAGGTTTCTGTGTAGTCGGTTCCGTATCGTTGATCGAAGCCTCGTACGACCCATCGAGCTTTGAATCGTTCGATGGAGCCGTCTGAGTTGGTCTTGATGCGGTACACCCATTTCCCGAGAGAACGTTTTTCCCGTTGATGCTCGTTGCAGGTACCAGTTTCCATGTTTCTCGGTCTTGCAGAGCTTTTAACTCTTTTTCCATCGCTTCCTTCCATTTGCCTTATGTTCCCCCCCAGAGCCTGCGAAGGTCGAAGGCTCTCGCGGAGAAGGCGGCGGCGGATGCTGGACGGAGACCCAGAGGCCTAGAATCTGCAGTCCCGGGTGTGTGTCGAGGGGAATTTTCATTCCCGGAATAAGCTGCTTCGTCACCGTCTTCGGGTCAGGTAAGAAGTTGGGCCGATGCGTTCGAAATATTCGTGTCGACGGGTGGGTGTAGCGTAACCTTGGTCAGCGAAGTGGTAAAAGGTGTCGAGGTTGTTGCTATCGAGGGGATTTATCTTCATCGAGTGGAACAGGTACGGAACAGAATGGGAGTGGTCCGGCAGCTTCCGAGGCTCCAGGTACGTCTTCTTCTGCTGCGTCAGCCTCGGCAGCATGGTCAGCGAAGGAACGAAGGCCCGAGAAGCCGTCGGTGGGGTCTTGTGTGTTGGCAATGTTGTCCAGGTAATGCTGCAGCGTCAGTCGCTCGTAGAAGATAACATCACGTGATGCCACCGTATTTTTGTCTTGTATGTCGAGAATTTTCCACGCGTGAAAATGTTTGGCGATGCCGAGGTGTAGTCCCCACCGAGCTCGTTGTGTGAAGCGTCCTGCTCGGGCTGTGTGGGGTCTGTACTGTACCATGCAGCCGAAAACTCGAGTAATTTTGTGCTGCCCCTTTTTCTTGTCCACACAGGTGCGGTGATGCGTTGTTGGGAAGCGATGACGAGGACAGCAGGTTGTGCAGGTGAACTGCATGTGTCATCGCGTCTGGCCACAGTGTGGTTGGGCAGCCTCATCCCCAGAAGCAGTTTTCGCATCGTCGTCTGCAAGGTCCGGTTCATGCGTTCTGCTACCCCCTGCTGCTGGTGAGCATAGGGCAGGACACCAGGCGTCTGATTCCTCTTTCCGCCAGATAGGTCCTGAAGCGTTGTGACTGGTATTCCAGTGCACCGTCTGACTGGAAGCTCTTGAGTTTGGTTCCTGATTCTCGTTCGGCGATGGGAAGCCATGTGTGAAGGCTCGAAGGCTTGATCGCGCGTTTGAGATTGAAGTGCCAGACGTATCTGGTTGCGGCGTCGATGAACGTGATGACGTAGTTGAAGTCGGCTTCGGTGTCGTCTCGAGGCATGTTTAAAATATCGCTGTAGACTTTTCCATCGGAGCGTAAGTAGGTGCGCTTGGTTGTGATGGGATGGGAAAGGTTGATGAGGAAGATCTGCTTCGGGGGTGAAGCACCGTGCGCGTGGTCGTCGAAGTTCTTGGCCGCTCGTCGTAGAAGGGCGTTGCGTTCTAACACCTCTGCTTGGATTGTTTGAAGTATCGTGCTGTTTGCAGGATGTCCGAGACGTTGGTGCCAGATGTCGTCGGGAGCGGTGACCGGGCGAGCGGTGGTAGATGTCGGCGTTGGAGAAGAACGCGACGACCGAGGCGGGACTTCGACAAGCTTCTCGTGTGGCGGGCATAAGTTGGTCTGCTTCGGTTGGCGGTCCTCGTGTCGCTGGTGGTGGTACTCGGCTGGGTCCTGCTGCCGATACTGCAGGTGATGGTTTTGTTGGGACACTTGCGGGTACTTGTCTTTCTTGTCTGATAACTGCTAATGCTCGTGTTCTCTCTGCTGCAGGTATGGTGTTGGAGTGCCAGAAGCCGTCACTGTCGAAGTCGGGATCAAGATCCGGCGGGTGAGTCCAGGCGGCGAAATACGATACCGTCGCTGTCGGCAGTCCGCGGTCGGGGACGAAGTCCAACACGAAGACGCCGGACTTCAGGAGGGCACGACCGATGAAGAGGCCGCCCTTCCCGTGGTAAAGTCGAAACTCGTTGGAGTAGGAGTCGCACTCCAGGTGAATCCCCTTGGCCATTAGTTGGCTTACGCTTAGTAGGTTGTATCCCAGATTGTCGACAATGAGCACTTTGTTGAGCTGAAGTATGACGTTTGTCTCCATGATTGTAACTGAACCACGCCTTGTCTGTTTGTCTTCAGGTTTTCGTTGTTGGCGACGGTGATGACGACGTCGCGGTTGAGGCGTTTCTCCTGTTGCACGAAGCGTCCGAGGAGCACATGTGTTGACCGCAGCAGCTGTCCAAGAACCAGGTGTTTCGCCCGGTGGGTTCGGCGTTGGCGACGCAGCGTATGTGGTTGACCTGAAGTCCTTGTGAGCGCGGGGGAATTCTTCTTCGTCTGGTGCGTAAGTGGGTGGTGATCCGGGTGCGCAGTTGTCGATGTGTACCATGCAGTTGATGATGTTTGGTGTTTGTTGTGCAGATGTTGAAGAGCGCCTTGGGGACTTGCTTGAGTGGAAGCGACTTGTGGGTCTGCTGACGGTAAACGCGAGGGCGGTTGCAGTTGACCTTGGAGTGCCCGGAAGTCTGGCAGTTGTGGCAGAACGGCGGCACGATGGTGAGTCCTGTTGTCGCGTTTCTTGCTTGCTGCGTCGGTTGTAGTTGTTGTCTTTCTTCGTTGAGTGTAGAAGACTAACTGCTGTTGCTTCCTTGGTTGTCTTTCTCGAACAGATCCATCTCCTGTTGTTCAGCGTGAAGCTCGGCGCAGAGGTGCATCTCCGAAATCTTCCGTGGGCGCGAAGAAGTGATCGTGTGGTTCTCCATTCTGGCCCGAGCCCGGCGAGGACAAGTGTCACGAAGCTTTCTTCAGTGATGTTCCTCCGCACCGAAGCAGGCGGTCGCGGAGGGTCTGGCAGCGACTCATATACTGCATCGCCTTTTCCCCGGTCTTCATCTGTATTGTTGTCAGTTGTTGCATGAGTCTGCTTTGTGTCACGCTGTCGTTTGCTTGGTAAAGGCACTTGAGATGGTGCCATGCGAGCTCCGCGGAGTTTCCATAACTCCGATGTTCTGATGCTCTGCTGTTCTTGTGGTGACAGGTTTCTCAGGAACCGTATACGCCAGCAGCGACTGATACGTGAAGATTTCTTGTTCCTTTCCAGTGCCGTTGCTTGGGAATGGCAGGGACCCGTTGAAGTATCCCAGAAGATGCGCGGCCTCCATCAGCAGCTCGAACTCGAAGCTCCAGGTAAAGAAGTCGTGTCCGTTGAACGGTGAGGATGTCTGCAGTTTGATCACGTGTGAGAACTGCGCCTGAGACTTAAGATTTCGTTTGGTGTTTGTTGTGATGCAGCTGCTGTTGGTTGGGCACGGGGCGGCATGAACTCGAACGTCCCCGGTGAAGATGATAAGGCGCAAAGGTAGGCGCTTGATTGTGTCGCCCGAAGGATGAGTTGTCGAGGCTCATCGGCGCTAATCCCATGTTTCCTCCATTGCTCTGTGTTGAATGCGCAGGTGTCCTTGTCTGCTGCTGCTGGTCGAAGTGCGACATGAAGCTGAAGAATTTCCATAAGGTTCGGGTCCACGCTTGAAGAGGGAGATGGAGTCACCATCTCTGGTACTCTTCCCGTTGTTTCTTGAGCAGTCCCGGTCTCTGTCTGCAGTCCTGAGGTGTGCAGACCAGAGTTGCCGTGTTGAGTTTCTTGGGCGCTGGGTGAGCCCGTAGAGACTTTCTTGCCCTTGCTGTCCATGTCTTGTAATCAATGAAGTCGTTGAGTTGCAGATTGTTGATGGAGAGTAGTTGCTGGGAGTTTGGTCTCTGACCAGCTCTCATACCATGTTGGGCTGAGAAAAGCCCTTAGGATCCTTTTGAGACTAAGTCCCAGCTGTAGAGACTTGAGACTTGAGTAGTGCAGCGGAAGTTGAGCAGTTGAACCCTTGTACTAGTATGTGAGAACAAGTGATTGATTAAAGAAACAAGCATACAGCAATATATAGAAGATAAGAAAGCAGTTGTAGAATACAGTTACAGGAACGAGTCGCACAGCGACTCGATTGCCGCTTCGGTTACCATCCGTGATGTTGTAACGGTCAGTCGCAACCTCCAGTTGCGACCTTTCGAGTCCTTTCGCATTCTTTGTCCGCCCCCTCGTGTAACCTCCGTTGACTCGCGTGCTCCCCTGTAATCTTCCTCGAGTACAGTGTTACACTTCAGAAACGTTCAAGTCCTTTGAGATATTTCCAACACTTCTCACTTGCTTGGACCTTGATTGCGTTCTATATGATATATTATCCTGGCTGGCCTTGTGGCTCCTATTCCAGTGGCTGGACTAATAGTGCCTCCCTGGGTTACTCTTGTTTCCTTTGTACTCTTGCTGACTGGTCTTCAGACCCTTGCCTCAGAGGTTGGACTAGTAGTGCTACCATGTGCTGCGCTGCGTGTCTCTCTCTAGTCGTTGCCCCTTGTCTAGCCTAGGGGGTGTGTCAACAAATAGTTGTATATGTTATATGCTAGATATGTGCATGCTTATAGAGAGTACAACTCTTTAGGACAAGACCACCCTGTATCACTTATTCTTATTCATTGCGTTATTCTGAGATAATGCATGCGGCTCGTCAAGAGACTACATTCGGAACCGCGATTTGAATTTCATGGCAGAGCTGTACGGCAACCCCGTTATAGCCGTGTACGCCTTACTGACCAAAACCCGAGATAAGGCAATACCATTTCCTTACACCCTAGAAAACTTTCCCTTTCTAGAGCAGGTTGTGGCTTGATGCATCACTCAAACCGAGCCCTTCAATAAGGTTCCAAAGGCAACTTACTACCCGTGTTGTGTTTCGTCACACATTTTATCTCTTATCTCCCCTCCCTAGCACCATACAAGACACCAGACAAATCTCATAGCACTTGAGGGCCTATACATTACAAGGGCGCTCTACAGGGAGCCGTATTGTAGTCATACAACACAACGAAGCACACACTAAATGCATATACGCTGTTAGAATAGCTCAACATACGCTACATGCTCTTCTTTTCAACAGCCACACTGCAGCCACGCTCCTACCACCCCACGCATCGATCTCAATCATCCTGTCGTGAGTGATCCGGAGAAATGGTAAAACTCGACGGCACCTCCTTCCCATCCCCAACCACCACCGGCGCCGACGAGACACCCAAGCCCAAGCCGTCCCCGCCGTCCCTCAATCTGGCTTCCATGAGCCCATCTTCCTCCTCCTCAAACATCTCAAGGAACTTGGCCGTGTTGGGGTCCATGCGACGCCGCATGAAGAGCGGCAGAGTGAAGGAAGTGCAGCCGTTGCGGCGCGCGACGTAGACCAGGAGGGCCGTGAGACCCGCGAGGCACGCCAGCCCTCCGATCACTGCGAACGTTATGAGGATGGGGGACAGGGCGCCGCTGACTGCTGTCCCTTCTGTACGTGTCGGGGAAGGGGGGGAGAGAAGAGGGGTGAAGGGGTTGGCAGAAAGGGAGCGACGAGGTGAGCGGAGGTAGGCATGCTAGCCGCCTGTCTGACTGCGACGGTTATGAGGATGGGAGACCGGGGGGCGCTGCCTGCCGTTCCATCTGTAGGCGCAGAGGAGGGGATGGGGGAGGAGGGGGGGGGGAATTGGGGGTTTAGGAGGAGGGGAGAATCGGGGTGGCGGAAAAGGACACATGAGGAGAACGGTGATGACCGCGAGGCACGCCAGGCCAGCTATCATTGCAAAGGTTATGAGAATGGGAGAGGCGAATCGGTGAGTGGGTGAATGGGTGAATGGGTGAGCGGGTGAGTGGGTGAGTGGGTGAGTGGGTGAGTGGGTGAGTGGGTGAGTGGGTGAGTGGGTGAATGGGTGAATGGGTGAGTGGGTGAGTGGGTGAGTGGGTGAGTGGGTGAGTGGGTGAGTGGGTGAGTGGGTGAATGGGTGAATGGGTGAGTGCGTGAATGGGTGAGTGCGTGAATGGGTGAATGGGTGTATGGGTGTATGGGTGAATGGATGATCGGCCGGTGAGCGGGAGAGCGGGTGAGTGGGTGAGCGGGTGAGCGGGTGAGTGGGTGAGCGGGTGAGCGGGTGAGTGGGTGAGCGGGTGAGCGGGTGAGTGGGTGAGCGGGTGAGCGGGTGAGCGGGTGAGCGGGTGAGCGGGTGAGGGGTGAGTGGGTGAGCGGGGTGAGCGGGTGAGCGGGGTGAGGGGTGAGTGGGTGAGCGGGTGAGCGGGTGAGCGGGTGAGTGGGTGAGCGGGTGAGGGGGTGAGCGGGTGAGTGGGTGAGCGGGTGAGTGGGTGAGCGGGTGAGCGGGTGAGAGGGTGAGTGGGTGAGCGGGTGAGTGGGTGAGCGGGTGAGTGGGTGAGCGGGTGAGTGGGTGAGCGGGTGAGCAGGTGAGCGTGTGAGCGGGTGAGCTGGTGAGGGGTTGAGGGGGGTCTGGGGGTGACTGGGTGAGCGGGTGAGCTGGTGAACGGGTGAGCGGGCGAGCGGGTGAGTGGGTCAGCGGGTCAGCGGGTCAGCCGGTGAGCGGGTGCGCCGGGGAGAGGGTGAGTGGGCGAGTGGGTGAGCGGGTGAGCGGGAACCTGCGCAAGGCTGTCCAAGCCTTGGAGGCCACCCCTGTCAGCCCGACAAATGATGAGACACTTCGGGCTCTACACTCAAAACACCCCGCAGCGGAAACTCCCCTGCCAGCCTTGCTCGCCACCTTCACCCCAGAAGAAGTCCCCTCCATTTCTCTCAAGGACTTCCGCAGGTCGCTGTCCCAGCTGCCTAACGGAGTGGGTGCTGGCCCCTCAGGCACAACCTTCAAGCACCAACGAGCTGCAGCCTTGGCAAACAGCGACATCTGCTCTCACCTGCATCGCCTTTGCAACCTCGTGCTAGCTGGACGCCTCCGCCAGGAGGCCGTCGAGCTTCTCACCTCGTCGCGGCTTCTAGCTTTCACGAAACCGGGGGGAGGGACGAGGCCCATCGCGGTGGGGGAATGCCTCCACTGCATTTTCGCCAAGGCCGCGCTCCTCCTCGCTGCAAAAGCGGCTCGGCTACACTTCACGCCCCTGCAATTTGGGGTCGCGGTACCCGGCAGATCCGAGGCCGTCATCCACCTCGCACGGACCTACCTCGAGACCCACCCACGCCATCTCGCCCTCCAAATCGACCTCACGAACGCGTCCAACGCGGTTGAACGAGCAGCGGTCGTCGAGGGGCTCCGAGGCACACCGCTCGCCTTCCTCATCCCCTTCGTCCGCCTCTCGCACGGCACGCCCTCTGGCCTGTACATCGACCACGGCTTCGACGCGCTGCCGTTCTGAAGCGCTCGCGGGGTCCGGCAAGGAGACCCCATGGGCCCCCTCCTCTTCGCCGCCGGCCTGCACCCTGCCCTCGTCGCCACCGCCGCCGCGCACCCCGCCGTCTGCGTGCTCACGTATGCGGACGATATCACGCTTCTGGGCCCGCCTGAAGAGTGCGTCGCCGCCTTCCACTCCCTCACTGCCGCCGTCACCAGCAGGGGATTGCGCCATAACCTCGCCAAGTGGGAGGTGTGGTCCCCCTCCCCAACCGCTGACCCTGCCCTCCCCGAAGGCCTCTCCCTCTCCCCGAGCGGTCTCCGTGTCCTCGGCAGCCCCGTGGGACCTGAGCGCACCTGCACCACCGCCATCCGCAGCCGCCTCGCTGAAGCAGCCGCTCCCCTCCCCCTCCTCGAGAAGCTGGACCCCCAGACCAGCCTCCTCCTCATCAACCTCTGCCTCTGCCGACGCGCTTCCTACCTCCTCCGCTCAACACCCCCGCACCTCCTCCCGGACACGGACTGGTCCAGCTGGGGGGAGCGCCTCTTCACCACAGCGCTGGCGGCCTGCTCCTTTCCAGCACCGCGGCAGGCAGCGGAGCGAAGGCGGGTCTGGACGCAGGCCTCGCTCCCGCCGACCCTGGGCGGACTTGGCATCTCCGACCCCGCCACCGAGGGCAGCCACAGCTATATCACCTCGGTAGCAGCGGCAGCCCACCTGCTGGGGGACATGGTGGGGCACCTGCACCCCGATCTCGCCAACCTCCTCCCCCTCTTCGAGCCCGCTGCAAACGCTGCCGCCCAGCTGCCACGCCTCCTCGCCTCATTGGAGGCCCTACTGTCAGCAGCTGCCGTCGCCACCCTTCGCGACGCCCGGGTTACGTCAGACCCGCCCAAGGTGCAGCGGGACCTGGCTCTGGAGGTACAAGCCTCCCACTTCACTGCCCTCCTGGAAGAAAGCCACCGCCTCCAACCTAACCCCCTCATGGGGCATACGCAGCGGCTCCTCTCCCCTAGAGGGCGGGGGCCAGGCCTCTGTAGCTAGCTAACACCTGTTATTGGATCGGTTGGTCTGTTTGCCTTGCCTTGAATGTCTTCCCCCCCCTACTAATAAACGATCATTCGGGTGAATGGGTGAATGGGTGAATGGGTGAGTGGGTGAATGGGAGAATGGGTGGGCGGGTGAGCAGGTAAGCGAATGAGCGAGTGAGTGGGTGAGCGGGTGAGAAGGTCATCGGATGGGCGGGTGATTGGGTGAGTGGGTGAGCGGTTGAGCGGGTGAGCGGGTGAGCGGGTGAGCGGGTGAGCGGGTCAGCAGGTCAGCAGGTGAGCGGGTGCGCGGGTGAGCGGGTCAGCAGGTGAATGGTTGAGCGGGTGAGAGGGTGAGTGGGTCAGTGGGTGAGCAAGTGAGCGGGTGCGCGGGTGCTGGGGTGAGCGGGTGAGTGGGTGACCGGGTGAGAGGGTCAGCAGGTGAGCGGGTGGGGGAGAGCGGGTGCGGGTGAGTGGGTGAGTGGGTGAGTGGGTTGAATGGGTGAGTGGGTGAGTGGGTGAGTGGGTGAGTGGGTGAGTGGGTGAGTGGGTGAGTGGGTGAATGGGTGAATGGGTGATTGGGTGAATGGTTGAATGGGTGAATGGGTGAGTGGGTGAATTGGTGAATGGGTGAATGGATGAGCAGCGGGTGAGCGGTAGAGCGGGTGAGTGGGTCAGCCGGTGAGCGGGTGAGCGGGAGAGCGGGTGAGCGGGTGAGCGGGTCAGCAGGTGAATGGTTGAGCGGGTGAACGGGTGAAGTGGTGAGCGGGTCAACGGGTCAGCGGATCACTGGGTCAGCGGGTGAGCGGGTCAGCTGGTGAATGGGTGAGCGGGTGAGTGGGTGAGCGGGTGTGCGGCAGAGCAGGCGAGCGGGTGTGCGGGTGAGCGGCGAGCGGGTCAGCGGGTGAATGGGTGAGCGGGTGAGCGGGTGAGCGGGTGAGCGGGTGAGTGGGTGAGCGGGTGAGGGGTTGAGGGGGTGAGCGGGTGAGCGGGTGAACGGGTGAACGGGTGAGTGGGTGAGTAGGTGAGTGGGTGAGTGGGTGAATGGGTGAGTGGGAGAGTGACACATCTAGGGCCGAAATCAGGGAGCACCATGCACCACACGGCCAGCACTCAACAACCCACACCCAACACCACACACCCCAAACCGCACACGAACCACACACACCTTCGGAGTACAGCGCCTTCCCATTGGGGTTGCAGGCAGGGCAGGAGAGCACAGCAAGGAACTCCCCGCTGAAGTTGAGGTGCAGCTGGCTGGCGGGCGGAGCGGAGAAGGCCAGCGGGCACAGCTCAAACACTGCAAAGGTGTCGTCGCGCGTCCACGTGTCCGCTTCGAACACCCCGCACCGCTTGCACTGCGGCGGCTGCAACTCCGTCAACGGCTGATGGTGGTTGAGGGATGGGAGGAAGGGGGATGGGTAAGGGCAAGGGGTACACGGTACGCCTCAAACACCCGCACTGCTTGCACTGGGGTGGCTGCAACTCCGTCAGGGGCTGATGGAGGACAGAGGGGTTTGGGGGGGAGGTGTGGGGGGTGTGGGGGTTGGGGGCGAGAAGGCAAGCGGAAAGAGGTTGGGTAAGGGCAAGAGAAGAGACAAAAGGCCCGCTTCGAACACCCCGTCCTGGTTGCAGTTCGGCAGCTGCAGGTCCAACTGGACACGACCTGGAATGACTCGTGCTGCGTGAACGCCTCCACGCCCGTGAGCGACTGCTTTTGTGGCGCCTCAAA
>BQMB01000872.1:0-50101 GCA_027943415.1 Closterium sp. NIES-67 | reverse complement strand
TACAATACTGCAAACAGTACAATACTGCAAACCATCCAAGCCGAAGTGTTAGAACGAAACGCTCTCCTTACAACGAGCGGCCAAGAACTTCGACGACCACGCGCACGGTGCTTTACGTGCCCGAAGCCGATCTTCCCCACCAGCCTTTTCCATCCCATCACAACCCAAGCGCACCTGCATACGCACCGATGGAAAAAGTCTACAGCGACATTTTAAACATGCCTCGAGAAGACACTGAAGCCGACTTCAACTATGTCATCACGTTTATCGACGCAGCAACAAGATACGTCTGGCACTACAACCTCAAGACGCGCGATCAAGCCTTCGACGCCTTCACGACATGGCTCCCCATCGCCGAACGAGAATCAGGAACCAAGCTCAAAAGCTTCCAGTCAGACGGTGCCCTGGAATACCAGTCACAACGCTTCAGGACCTATCTGGCGGAAAGAGGAATCCGACGTCTGGTGTCTCTGCCCTACGCTCACCAGCAGCAGGGGGTCGCAGAACGCGTGAACCGGACCTTGCAGACGACGATGCAAAAGCTGCTCCTGGGGATGAGACTGCCCAACACACTGTGGCCAGACGCGATGACCCGTGCAGACCACCTGCACAATCTGTTGTCCTCGTCATCGCTTCCCAACAACGCATCACCGCACCTGCTGCGGACACAAAAAAGGGGCAGCACAACATTACTTCGAGTTTTCGGCTGCATGGTACAGTACAGACCCCACACAGCCCGAGCAGGACGCTTCACTCAACGAGCTCGGTGGGGACTACACCTCGGCATCACCAAACATTTTCACGCATGGAAAATCCTCGACATACAAGACAAAAATACGGTAGCATCATGTGATGTTATCTTCTACGAGCGACTGACGCTGCAGCATTACCTGGACAACATTGCCAACACACACGACCCCACCGACGGCCTCGCGGGCCTTCGTTCCTTCGCCGACCGTTGCTGCCGAGGCTGACGCAGCAGAAGAAGACGTACCTGGAGCCTCGGAAGCTGCCGGACCACTCCCTTTCTGTTCCGTACCTGTTCCACTCGACGAAGACAATCCCCTCGATAGCAACAACCTCGACACCTTTTACCACTCCGCTGACCAAGGTTACGTTACACCTCACCCCGTCGACACGAATGTTTCAGAACGCATCGGCCCAAACTTCTTACATGATCCAGAAGATGGTGACGAAGCAGCTTATTCCGGGAATGAAAATTCCCCTCGACACACGCCCACGGGACTGCAGATCCTCGGCCTATGGGTCTCCGTCCAGCACCCGCCGCCGCCATCTCCGCGCGAGCCCTCGACTCTGTCGCAGGCTCTGGGGGGGAACACAAGGCGAAATGGAAGGAGGCGATGGAAAAGAACTAAAAGCTCTTCAAGACCGAAATACATGGAAGTTGATACCTACAACGAACATCAACGGGAAGAACGTCCTCTCGGGAAAGTGGGTGTACCGCATCAAGACCAACGCGGACGGCTCCATCGAACGATTCAAAGCTCGATGGGTCGTACGAGGCTTCGATCAACGATACGGAACCGACTACACAAAAACCTTTGCCCCAGTCTCCCGTCACACCTCCCTGCGCATCCTACTCGCCGTCGTGGCCACGAGGAAACTACCACTGCGCCAAATCGACGTCGCAAATGCTTTCCTGTACGCACCTGTGGACGCCGAGATCTTCGTCGAGCAGCCCCACGGATTCATCGACGACCCTACAGAAGTATGCCAGCTGATAAAATCCCTTAACGGGATCAAGCAAGCCCCGCGGCTCTGGCAGCAGCATCTTCACGGTCGCCTCGTAAAAATCGGATTCCTACAGCTGCCGCATGACCAAGGCATGTACCGATTGCAGAAGGGAAGAGAGTATATCCTACTCATCGTTTACGTCGACGACCTGCTCTACATCGGTTCCACCACCGACATCGCCACCTGGTTCGAAGGGGAGCTGAAAGGGGACTTGACACTCACAGTGTCCGACTCAGTGACCCAGTACCTGGGACTGAATGTCATCGAAGACAACTCGGCGTTCTACCTACACGCTGGAAAATACGCAGGCACTGTCGCGAAGAAATTCGGTCTAACGCCGACTACGGTCCCGACTCCCTACCGCTACGGGAACAACAGCAACACCTCCGCAAAACTCCCCGCGAAGCAAATCCAGGAGTATCAGCAAAAGCTCGGCTGCCTACTATTCGCAGCAGTAACCTGCCGACCCGATCTATCTTACAGCGCGAGCCAACTGGCGACGCATCTGAAGCAGCCGGAACAAGAAGTTCTCGAGGAACTTAATCGGGCACTACTCTACTTCGTCTCCACGCCGACGACCGGGCTTACCTACAGTAAAGTAACGACATCGTCCGTACAACTACTTTGATACGTCGACGCCGACCACGCGGGAGACAAGGGAAATCGACGATCGAGAACGGGCTATATCTACCGACTAGAACATATCGGGACTATCTCCTGGCAGTCGAGCAAGCAGGAACTAATCGCACTATCTTCGGCTGAAGCAGAATATATCGCCCTCTGTACTGCGACCAAGGAAGGACTCTACCTACGAGAGTTGCTCGAGGAAGCGAAGATTGCAACCCTGCCCATCTTCTCACTCCTCTGCGACAACCAATCTGCGATCAAAATCGCGAACAAGGACGGCTTCGCCAACCGAACCAAGCACATCGCCCTGCGGTACTTCTTCGTCAAGGATGAAATCGCGAAGGGGAGACTTCAACTCAGTTACTGCCCGACGACAGAAATGGCCGTAGACTATCTGACAAAGAAATTGGCGAAGGCAAAATTCGATTACTGCACGCTGCTGACCGGGCAGACAAACGTCACCGGATCTGAACACGTCAGCACTCCAGAAACGAAGGGGAGTGTTGGAAATATCTCAAAGGACTTAAGCGTTTCTGAAGTGTAACACTACACTCGAGGAAGATCGCAACGGGTACGCGAGTCAACGGAGGTTACACGAGGGGACGGACAAAGAACGCGAAGGGACTCGAAGGGTCGCAACTGGAGGTTGCGACTGACCGTTACAACAGCGCGGATGGTAACCGAAGCGACAATCGAGTCGCTGTGCGACTCGATAACCGCTCCTGCAACTGTATTCTACAACTGCTTTCTTATTTTCTATATATTGTTGTATGCTTGTTTCTTTAATTAATCACTTGTTCTCATATACTAGTACAAGGGTTCAACTACTCAACTTCTGCTGCACTACTCAAGTCTCAATCTTCAACTGGGACTTAGTCTCTGGAAAGATCCTAAGGGCTTTTCTCAACCCAACAAGTATCAGCTGAAGGCGGACTCTAGAGTCGTTGGCTGAATTCCTAAACAAACTTGGGCAGTTTTTGTTACATTGTATATTTTGTTATATAATTGGTAGGCTTGGTAGGTGTTACTGAAACCTACTGTAGAGGGTACAAACCCCCTCCTTGTATCCCTCTTTTCTATTCTCAATCCCCTTTTCTCTCCTCAACTTTCCTAGCCTAAAACCTCACGCCATTCCATGGCTTCCCTCAAGGGCTCTGGCTAAGGTTTGGGGAAGCCTTTCTAGTCAGGGCCAGGACCCCCCCTACCCTTGGGCATCAGGGTCGACACAAAGCCTACCCTAGTTTTTACAGGGTGTTTTGGACATTCACCCTTTCTTCCTAGGGTGATTACAATATAGACTCTATCCTCTATTGTGGGTCGGGGTGTTATAGTGTTTGTGCCTTGCATGTAATCTGCTTGTTTGAATCCACAGCCAAATCATTAGTAACATCCAACAACAACACATGACTTAGCTAACACTTAAGCATCCTCTGCAGGCTTGGGGTTGCTGTTGCTAGAGCTACCACGGGAGTAGACTGGGGGGGGGGAGGGGGGTGAGGTCCTTTGCATGTCGTCGGGGCTTGTTGTTATGCCATAGGTCAACCACATCCGGCCAATCAATCTCATCCCTCAGCAGCGAGACAGTCATGAGGTCCCCCGGGCGCGCATCCCCCAGGCATTTGCGGTTCCAGCTCTTGATAAGGTTATGGCGGCTGAAGCCGCGCTCACACTCCACAGTGCTGAGTGGTAAGATGGCGACAGCCGTCCACAACTTCACGAGTTTGGGGTAGGAGGCGATGCGGTCGACTGTCTTGAGCATGTTGGACAGGGACTTGTAGAAGTTGAGCCCGCCATGGTCGTTGTTGAGCACATGGACGAAGAGCGGGAGCTCCATTTCACATGCCACCACCGAAACGCCTGTAGGGGGGGAGGGGGGGTGGGGTTGAGGGGGGAGGAAGAAATACAGAAAGAGAAATTGTAAAGGATTTAGGGGAAACATCCAAGTCCTCCATCAATGGCCACTTACCTGGGAGCCTCCCATCGAACATTGCGTCCATCTTGTGCTGCCACTCCTTTTGTCGACGGGCATGGAGCAACAGGTCCTCTGGGTAGACGTCTAGCTTGAAGAGCTTCGATCCGTCGAGCTTGGACAGGTCGGCCATGCGCACTTTGAGGTTGGTCTTCAGCGCGCCTGCATACTCGCTAGATACCTGGGTGGACGAACCCATCGAGCTGCCTGTTGGGAATTCGTCGAGGTCGCGTTCATGCATGATGAACGTGTGCACCACCGCGTTGCCGTTCTCGTCCACCCCCACCACGGTAACGCGACGGTTGCCCGCGCCGTACTACTCCAGGAACTTCTTCAGCCGCGGGGATTGGCCGTTGCCGAATACGTCGCCGAACACAGCTCAAGCCATGGAAACAAGCCAGACCGGGAATTGGTGAATCTCCTATGAGCCTCAGAGTAATCAAACTCTATGGCCAGCGTTTCAGCCATAGCTTCAGTCATGCAAGAATTACCGTCGGACTGTGGTTCGGTTGGGGTTGGATGAGGCGCAAAAGCAAGTCGCACTTGCTTCCACTTCTACTGCTTGCGCGAAGTCCCCGCGCGCTTCTCCGCTCGCGCTGACGTGAAGAGAAACGGCACAGTTGCGGGTGACGGGCTGTTCACGGCAGGCCGAGGAGCATCTGGCAGAGGAGTTGTCGACGGAGGAACAAGGTCGGCATCAACCGACGTCGGCTCCATCGGCCAGTCGGTAGGCAGCGTACATGTCGCGGCATCGGCATCGTCGCGGCGATTTGACGGTGAGTTTGATAGAGTATATTATTTACAACCCTGCCACATTATTGGCGATGGTAATTGTTTGTTTCGTAGCATGTCCTTGTGGCTTCATGGTACCCAAGATCATTATGGTACGATTAAGAAGCATTTGGTGCATCATGTTGTATAAGAGTGGGATTCATATTCTCTTTTAGCTGTTGCCGGACATGGGAGAAACTTCACTTCATGTGAGGACTATTATGCATATATTTCTACACCGAACAAATGGGGCTCCATAAAGAGGTAAAAGCTTTCTCTGTTGTTTATGACACGACAACGATTGTATGGAGGCTAAGTGGTCATTTTGATGCCTGTTTTCGTGCACCTACGTCTCGGCGTGTAATGCATTTGTTTTTTTATGGAGGTGCGAGCCATTATTATCTGTTGTTGCCGTCCGGACGTGGAACGATATTCGGAACAACGTATGTGTCAATAAAGACGTCCACTAATAAAGTAGAGTCAGTGGACAATACCGCAACACCAATTGATATATCAACATAACCAAGCACAACAATATTGATCATAACTATCTCAAAAGATAAATCCAATATTAGTAAAAATGCAAATGGATCTTCAGATGGCAAAACATTCAAGAAAAGAACAACTTACGGTAGTAACGAGATCGCGTCACAACGATCCTCTGAAGCATCGATAGCATATAGTATCAATGAACTACGATACGAGAATGTTCATATAGTTGGTTTCGAGGTTGGAAAGCAGCAAATCTGTACCCAAAACGGTAGGAACAATCGTCGCCCAAGAAGGCATTCGAGCGTTGAGTCATGGCCTTCGGTTCAGTTACGAAAGGCTTGCTCGAAAGGTATTTCTCACACGACAAGTGACATTGAAGATATCTAGGATATTCACTGCATGCCGGACAACATTAATCGCTCTTCATGTGCGAACTATGTTCCAATTGCATGCAATGCAATATCGATGAAAATTAGTCAACAAAGGACATCGAGTTCTCGTGGCTAAAAAAAAAAACAAAAGCTGAGATCGCCAATGATCATAAAGGTTTATTTTGTGTTTGTGAGGGTTTACTCCCCCAACAAAAACTATGTGAGCGTCACTTTGTCGGGGTAAGTCCGACCGCATCCGCTTTTAAGTTTGTCGTTAGATACAACAGGAAGCCATACATGTATTCTGGTTTCCGGCATGCGTTTGACGGAATATTTTATACGCAAAAAGTTTGGTACTTTGTCTAACCATGTCATGGATGTGGAGCATGGACTGTATGACGAGATGGGTGCGTTGATTTTGAATAAACTCGACACAAAATTCATGAACGCCGTGGTAGTACCATTACCTATAACACTGAAGAAAAATCAACCAATGATGAAGTTTTTAGAAGACTGCAAGAGTGGATCCAACATCGAGTGTTCAGCTTGTGGTACCCTAAATTTTGAGCGTAACACAGTAACGTTGAAATCGACAAAATCGGCACGACGAGTGTGTCGATATTGTGCACGATATGAACGGGAGGGGAAACTATCACCGCTAGCCAAACTTAATCAATATGGCTTCCCTAGCATTCCTTTAGAGCTTCGAGATATTACTACGTTGGAAGAACTTTTGATCAGTCATCGCATTCCATTTATGAAGATACATTCTTTGTCTGTTGGCAAGCAACTTGGCATCCGAGGGGGTGTTATAAATGTTCCCGTCGAAGTGGACAGAATGGTTCAGAGTCTACCAAGACTGCCAAATGATACGCATACGGTAACGGTACGATTCAAACGCAAGATGGTTTATGATAACAACACATTCAAAGAAAATGTTTGCACGACGAAGATTTTCAAAGCCTTGCAGCTCCTATGCACGCAAAATCTTTACAATGAGTATGGTGTTCATTTTAATGTATCGAAAATGAAGATTGTGGAAGAGAAAAATAATGGGCAGACATCCAACGACCACAGAAGCGACGACGATAGCCATGGTGAAGTAACACGATTATCGTCACACGATAGTGAACAATCTAATCATCACAACGTTGGCGTACTCGATACTTTGTTAACTCAAGAGCACTTTTATCAGCAGCCATGGCAAGGCATTCTCCAAATGGCACCTGGTGAGCAATCTCGACCACTGTCTATTATCATTGATAAGGACGTTGAAGAACTAAGCTATCCGTCAATCTACTGCGGTGAACGCAGATTTGGTGGTTCTTCTTATATTGAGGCTTCGTATTCTGACATAGTTAAGTGGGAGTTGAAACACGCCGATGGTCGATGATCTACTAACGTTCCAAACATTTTTTTTTTCAAAATGTATAAAAAGGAAATACTGCAAGTCCAGAATGTTATTGCAACAAGAGTCAGACATGAGAAGATTGAGAATCTGCAATCCTTAACAGCTGCAGACATGTTGAGTGAAACCAACCGTGCAAGTCTGCAACGGAATGATACGTTGTATAATGACTTCAAAGCAATAAGAACAACATACCAATATAGAGATAAATGTAAGCGTGACCTTTTTGCAATATTGCGTGAAATTGGCCGACCGACATTCTTTTTAACATTGTCGATGGCAGATACAAAATGGTATGATCTTCATACGATACTCTTGGAAGTTAACAAATTATGTGGAAATCCATCTAAAATTTCCAATGATGCCAGCATCCCGTTAGACTTCAGTCTCATTTGTACATTAGTTCGAAATGATCCAGTAACATGTGCTCGATATTACGATTCCAAAAAAAAGGCATTGTTCGCGTGTTTACTAAATGCGAGATCTCCCGTTCTAGGTATGATCGATGATTATTTTTCGTTAGACGAGTTCCAACAGCTCCACACACCCATGCGATTTGGAGAATCAATCGGCTAAAGGGGTTGGTATGGACTGTGCTATAGATATTATTAAGTTCGCTGATCAACATATTAGTACATCATCTGAAAGCCTGGATTCATAACTGTTGTCTTTACAAACCCATAGGCATTCTTGAACTTGCCAACGTTCTTCATCTAAGAATAGAAAGTGCAGGTTTGGGTTTCCCAGGTTTCCATTTTTAGATACAATGATTTTACATCCACTACCCACAACATTATCGGAAGACGGCAGAAAGAAGATTAAATGTTATGTTATTTGTATAAAGGGACATTTAGAGGATGCAACATCAAGTCTATCTGGTACGTTTCATTCTTTCATAGAGGACTTAGGTGTGTCATTTTCAGACCATGCGATGGAAATTCGATCCACTCTTAAGCGCGTTACGCTCGTTCTTCGTCGTAAGGTGAGTGACACATATATTAATAATTATAATCCAATGATTTTAAAAGCATGGAATGGTAACATGGACGTTCAGCTCTGCATTGATCCATATAGTGTCACTGCGTACATTGTTTCCTATATCACCAAGGGCACTAAAGGTATGAGTATTCAGATGCATGAAGCAATGGAGAAAGCACGTCAGCCGAATGGTGGTATTAAGACTGTATTACGATTTCTTGGCAACGCGATGCTCAACGCCCAAGAAATCAGTGCGCAAGAGGCATGCTATGTGTTGCTCGGGTTACAGTACCATATGTCAACACGGCAGGTACTATTCCTGAATACAGCACCCCATACCGAAAGAGTGTTGAATCTCAAGACGATGATTGAATTGCAATCATTAAAGCCAGGTAGCACTGATATTTATAAACCTTACGCGATTTTTTGTTCATATTAGCATCGACAACTCTGAATACATGCGTTTAGAGAGTTCTTTGAATGTTGATCAACGTTCAATATGTAACCATATCGTGCATCATGTACGGCCAGGGGCTAAACCATTGCGACTTTTCATAACAGGTGGTGCAGGGGTTGGAAAATCCATTTTAATTAATGTGGTTACTGAAAGGCTGAATCGGATGTTTAATGCATCAATACATACCAAGCCACGTTCGATTAAAGTATTAAAGTTAGCACCGCCAGGTATTGCTGCATTTAATATCACTGGGTATACGATCCATAATGCTTTGATGGTACAAATTCCGCAAAATAGAACTCTCTTAAACCTATCATCAGATCGTCTGAATACTTTGCGTTCTCGTTTTGGCGACGTTAGGGTTGTTGTTGTCGATGAGGTCTCAATGCTCGGTAAGCATATGTTTCACTAGTTAGACTGGCATTTGAGAGAACTACGAGGCGTACAACGTACACCTTTTGGTGGGCTCCATATGATTCTTGTTGGCGATCTCTTTCAACTACTACCCGCTGCTGATCAATATTGTTTCTCCAAGACGGTCTCATCCAACATCCCTATTGAAGGTAGTGTGAGGAGAGTATTTGAAATGGTCGAGCTTACGAGCATTATGCGTCAAAAGGATGAGCAAACGTTCGCACAACGTCTAAATCGTTTGAGAGAAGGTGGATAGACCGTGTCTTGCGTTGGATGGCATGCAACATATTTTTTGTAGAAATGTTGACATTGATGCACACAACAACAAGGTTTTTGACGCATCAACGAACGAGAAGTACGTAATTTTAGCGCATGATTGACATTTGTTTGCTATATCTGCAACCCGTGGGAAAAAACCTTCAACGTACGCACACAAAGATCCCAAGAAGTCAGCTGGTTTGTACTCATATTTGCGTCTGTATGTTAACTCTAAGGTCCATATAGTCATAAATGTCGATACCACTGATGGTATTGCAAATGGTACTCCCGGTCGTGTAAAAGTGTTCTCGAAAGACAAGACGGACGAGATAGTTATTATCTGGGTGTTGTTTGACGATGCTCGTGATGGGAAAAGAATTCAACATGATAATCGTCAATGGTTTCTGCAGTGGAATATTTGTGACTCAAGATATACTCCAATCGTGGGACAAAAGAGAGAGTTTTCTATTAACCGTACACAGACAGTGTCGAGATTACAATTTCCCCTTCGATCAAGTGATGCTACAGTGTGCATCGCAGTCAAGGCTCAACATTTGATTCTGGTGTTGTTCATTTTGACACGCGTTTATTTCATCATACGGCGTACGTTGCACTAAGTAGATTTCGGTCTTCAAAAAGCCTATATTTGGAAAACCTCTCAGAACAATCCATAAATGTGCATAAAGAAGTGATAAAAGACATGGAACGTTTATGTATGGAGCAAACATCGATTGTCCCTATGCCTGTAAATGTCATTTTGTCTAGTTCTGCACAAGCTAAGTTCACATTCCATAATGTACGTAATTTCAGGATGGACTACATTTTTTCTAGCATTCCAACTCTCAAAACATTTGATTTCATTATGCTTCTGGAAACACATCTTTTACACGATCAGTCTCATGGTGATGCATTCAGTGGGTTTTCTGTATTTCGTCAGGATTCCAATTTTGGAGGAATACTTGTTGTATATAATGATGCGATGGTCTCAATACATTCGCACGCTATATACGACAAGATCCAGTTTGGCATTCTTAAATATCAATAATTCCCACGAGCATACATAATATGTGTGTATCGCAATCCGCGTTCATCACTTCTGTATTTTTCGTCTTCATTGCAAGCCGTTATTGGCTCCATTCTAGCTAGAGATTTAATTTTAATTGGTGACCTCAACTTTGATTTCAAGACATCAATTCCAAAACATTTGATGAAACCGTTGAAAGACGCATCTTTGACCCAATGTGTTCAGTCAGTAACTGCCATACGCGGCACATTGATTGATCACGTTTGGCTTGATCCAACCAAGTTTGCTGCAGAAGTGTTTGTTGGTGAAACGTTATTCAGTGATCATTTTCTGATATATGTCACTAATAAATAAAATCACTCGCCCTTACTTCCATACAGGACGCCCTTCGTACGATGAGCGCACATTTGTGGCAGTAAGATTTCTTCATCTTGGTTGTTCCTAATCTTACTCATTTTCAAGCTCTTCCTATTGACACAGATGTTTTTTTTTCTAAGTGTTTGAGCCTATTTTCCAGGTGCATGAAACCTTCCCAAGTGTTTGAGCCTGTTTCCCAAGAGTATGAGCCCACATTCCAAGAGTAAGAGGACGTTCTTCAAGTGTCTGAGCGCATTTCTTCCAAGTTTTTCAGCCCACATTTTCAAGGCCTTGAGAGCCCATTTCCCAAGTCCTTGAGCCCTTTTCTCAAGTGGGATATCTCATATAGTGTGTGTATGTGCCTAGGCTCCAAGTGTCTAAGCCCTTGTCTTGAAGCTTTTGAGCCCGTTTCCCAACTACTGGCTTTTGAGAAGTTTGAGCCCATTTCTCAAGTGTCTGAGCGCATTTTCCAAGTGTCTGAACCCATTTCCCAATTCTTAAGTGTGTGAGTCGAGCTCACAAGTATCGGAACCCGTTCCTCAAGTGTCTATGCCATTTTCCAATTCTTAAGCCAGTATCTCAAGTGTCTGAGCATTTTTCTCAAATGTTCAAGCTCATTTTTAAGGTGCCTGATCCCATTCCCCAAGTCCTATGCCTATTTCCGAGTACCTGATCCCAATTTCCAAGAGTCTAAGCCCAATTTCCAAGTGTCTGGGTCCATTTATAACGTGTCCGAGTCCATCCCTCAAGTTTCTGATACCATTTTTTAAGTGTCTGTGCCCATTTCCCACGTGTCTGTATTTAAATCTCATGAGCCACTGACCAATTCCCAAGTGCCTGAATCTGTTTCCCAAGTGTTTGTATCCGTTTATCAAGTGTTTGTGCATATTTCCCATGTGCTTGAGCCCATTGTCCAAGTGTTTGACCCATTCCCCGGATATCTGATCCCATTTCCCATGTGCCATAGCCTGTCTCTCAATAGCTGAGCTTGTTTTCCAAGTCTTTGAGCCATTTTTCCAAGTTATTTAGCCCACTTCACATGTTCTAAGCCTATTTCTAAGTGTGTGATCCCAATTCAAAGGTATCTTAGTCCACTTCTCAAGTGTCCGAAAATATTTTCCAAGTGTCAAAGCCCTTCTTTACGTTTTCTTACTCCCTAATTTTCTTGCTCTTATCCAGCTCTTTTTTTCCATCCCTAGCCTTACTTCAGTACTTCATTCTCTTGATTTTTGTGTTGTTGCTCTTCATAATTTACTAGGTATTCGTTTTCGTATGGCCGTATGTTTTTTTTTCTCTTATCGTTCTTTTGTGTTTTTGTTTATTATGTCTCACTCTATGCAACCGCCTAAGGTTACTAGCTTCAACAGGCTTGCGGAGATATTGCGCAAGGGTCTTCCCACCTTAAACTTCTCAGTGCACGCCAAGGTTATCGGAGTTCGACCTCCCGATCTTGATAGGTCGAAGCTGAACCCAAACCCAAACCCAAACCCGCCGAAACATCACCCAACGAAGCTGTACCTGATGGACGCTGACCGTGAAGTTATGGAGATGCTGATGTGGCCTGAAGATAAGCCTCCTGCTCCATGGACTGCCGAGAACTGCTACAAGATGCTTGGGGAGTTCATCCTGGGAGCTACCTATGACATATGCTCTGTCAAGTGCAAGCTCTCCAAGAATCCTAAGTATTTTACACATGGCATGTATATGCTAGTGTGTGTAGTACAGCAACATCTAGTCAACTACTTTCTCACGCCATCTCGTGTATCACATTTTATCTTCTTCTATTCCCATCCAACTCTGATATTTCTCTTCTTGTGCAACCTTCATTTGGATTAGACGCATTCTGCCCACTTTTGTTCAGTTATGCGCATTGCCTTGTTTGCTCTCTTTTGCCACCTTCCAACTTCTACCTTGCGCCATAATTCCTATTTGCCTATAGCACCGTGTACTAGGCTGTCACCAAGTTTCTCACTAACTATACCAAAGTTCCAAGCACACTACACTATTTGCTTCCATTCTTTTGCACTATATTGACCAGCTCCAGCACTCATTTTATTTTGACATCCTTCTGATGTGTATATACTATTCAGATGGTCTGTTGGCAGGCTGGGTGGTGTGCTTGTTTGGGAGCACCGAAAACCGCATGCACGGATGTCAATTGAGGACCACAACATTCCTTTGAGTGCATTCACTCCTACTCCCTTGCGTGAACTCTTCTCGTCTGATGAGTCCGCGCGCCGTCAGGTCAGTAACCATGTCACATCATACTATGTAGAATCCGACCACGATAATTATGGCATAGTTGTGATCTAGCATATTTTGCTACCCACCATTTCTTCTCTCTCCACTCAATATCATACTTTTACTCTTCCTTAGTAACCTCTTACACGTATTCACCACAAGTTCCATCATTCTTATTTTCCGCTTTTATTATTATTATTATTATTATTATTATTTATTTATTTTACAAACAGGTTTCCTTGTTCATTATGGAGCTGACCATCTCTGACGTGGATCCTTACTGCAAGATATCGTGTGTCGTGGGTATCCTACGTGATAGGAGCGGCACGTTTGGCCTAATTGCATTAGGCTCCATGGCAGACCGCATTCAGATGATAGTGGAAGAGCAACGGCATAACACCGAGCTGACAAAAACCCCTATGATTGTATGGATTATAGAGATGTACCAGGAGGATGGCCAAATCAAAACCACGAAGAGGTGCACCATTTTTTATCGACTATCATCCTCTCGTTACACCTATTGCTATACGTACACTTAACGTTGGTCTGCGTGTAGTCTGAGGTAGGTTGCATTGTTCTTCTACTCGCACTGAGAGTCAGTCACTTCTTCTAGTTGATTCTCGTAACTCTCCTATTCCTCCTGTCTGCATTGACATGCGTATCAATATAGCCGTCATATCATTTCTTATTCACCTACTCTTATTCTTCATTATACACTTCTTTATTGCCCCTTATTCAGACCCAGGATTATGAAGGTTACGGATAAGGTCGTTGTCGCCCACGTCAAGCAGAGTCTATCGCCTGATACTTTGGATGGCGCTGACCTCGGTCTCGTCACGTCGTAAGTTTGTTCTTGTTCTTGTTTTAAGTGCATTTTACATTTACATTATCGTTGTACTCTACTTGTGTGATGTTATAAACAACATGCTTCTACATTTATGAAACGTCCGTGCAGCTACTATGTATGTGTGTATCACTTTTTACAACAATCCCGTGTTCAGTTTGCAAGCAGTGGAGAACAATGTCCGAGCATTAGGACGAGCTAATACGTGCACAATGAATGTGGACGTAACCTCCACCTGCATCAACATGGCATGGTTCTGCTTGTACAAGTCATCGTGCGAGAGCAGTGCCGTGTGCGGCTTTCCTGTTGGGTGGTGCTGCTCCAATGATGGTTATCTTTATGACTTGGGTCATGTGTCAGAGAGTGTCGTCGAGTGCGACAACATCGTCGTTGTCTTCAACCCGCCAGCAGGTTTTGTTTGTGGTTTGTTACAAGTTCAACCCCATACCATTCTAATTGTGCATTTTATACAGTATGGTTCATGTTCATATTTGCTAAGGATTTCTCTTTAAGCTATCAAAACATGCTCTTAGTTTATATTTTGTTTTATCTTTTGTTTGTTTTCCTATTCTCCTTCGTTTATTAATGATATGTTCCCACTATTATCAATCCATATGAAAGATGGCAAGTTCACACGCACAGGTGTACATGCTACTATAAGCACGAGCGCTCTCAAGGACGGGCTGGATGGTTTCATCATTGCAGCGTGGACACAGGCATGACTGGATGCAAAGAAATCAATGTTGTCAACTTTGGTTGGGAGTTGTTGGCTTATCCTGGTACGAGCACAGCATCATCAGCTTTGTTTAAATGTGCTTAGTGGTTGTACATCTCGCACTTTGGTGGGTTAACCCTGATATTTTCTTTCCGTCTAACTTTCTTAATTATAATCTTATTGTAGATGGAAACGAAGGCAGCATGAGATGGCTTTCAGAGGACTATCAATTCACTAGCTTTTGTTTCCTCGACTGTGAAGGTATGAATTCCAAATTTGTTATATTCAACTGCCCCGACAATTACGCATGCAAGCATGGATAATGCGTACCCTGTTCATGAAGGAGAAGGAGGATGTGTCGGCTAAAACGACAACAAGAAGCGCCCTGCAGAGGACAGGCCACCTGTCATTCCAACAACTCCATCCAAACTCATTCAGCGCCGTAATGGTATTGTAGGAATACTTATTTGCTGCGTGGTCAGCGTGGGTTTTGTCGGCTCTCTTGTTTTTTTTTTTCTTCCGAGTTTCATCCCATGTTCCGCACGAAACCTTAAACCCCGAATGCAATATCTAACACCATGAGTGCATATAAACAAATTATGTGGTCCACTTTTGAACGTATGTTATGTTTCTATTATTCACGGGTGTACTGTGCAGGTCGTGTAGCACGCGCTGTCTGCTCCAACCGCAAGACAAAGAACATCTTCCAACACCAATTTCTTTTGCTTGTTGGAACATCTTGCAGGGACAGATTTGTGATTGCACGGCGTTACCACTGTTCTCTAATTTGGATATAGGGGACTCCAACTATTAGGCTATTTGCGATAATGCATGTGTCTGCTTGACTGTTGTTTGCATGAGAGGGGTGTGCATGGGTTTGATAAATACTGTCTGTTTCGGGGTGTGCCTGCTGCTCTTAGTCTCCATGTGCATAGTGCGTGTGGCTGCAACTGTGATAAGGCGTGGATTGTGTCTGCTTCGGACGTGCTGCTTATATGCAAGGTGTTGCAATTAGAGGTTGTCATCGTGCCCGGGGCAACTCTGTTGTCATCGCGCACCCCATCAATCTCTGTTGCAGCATTGACGCATATATGCAATCGTTTCGTAGCACTCACAATCCTATCGTACATACATGTTCATTCCGTCCACCGTATTTATCGACGCAATGGAGTGGCTGGCACGAGGTGTATTTGGATTGTGTTTGCCTCAAGCGTGCTGCTTATAGGCTAGGTGTTGCAATTAGAGATTGTCATCGTCTCCGGGGCAGCTCCGCTGTCATCGTGCACCCCATCAATCTCTACTGCAACACTACTAATGCCTACATGCACTCGTTTCCTGGCATTTGCAATCCAACAAGATGTTTAATTATATATAAAAATTTGTTGAAATGTGTCATGCGGTCTGATTGTTCCATCCGTTGTACTTATCGACGCGATGGAGCACTTTGGACATTTGGATTCATATTTTGGAGTTGCACCAAACAGTTAACTGAATTGTTAAATTTTTTACTGTTCATATCAATGCTCCGAAATGTGAAACCGATTTTATAGGGTTGCTACGCAACCCATAAAAATTCATGAATGGGAGCATGACCAAGGTAGTTCTATACAGGTGTAGGTGTGACGCTTTAGTTCTACACAAGGAGGCAAGAAACACCTGTTCCCCCCCATTCCCATGGATTTTGGCTCCCTTCCTCCATTGGCTCCTCTCCTCTCCAACCAACATGATCATCACATCAATTGTGGTCTCGTCATTTTCAGACCGCATTCCTAGAAAGCAGCCAACACCAGTGACCTGCGGACACCCAGCACATGTATTCGGGCATCGTGATCCAGAGTCACTATTTAAAGCTCATGTCCTAAATTAGTCAGCTCGGGACCAAACTGGGCCTAGTTTGATATGTTTTTTTGCCCAAAAAAAGTGCCCTAACCCTTGCTTCGCCATAGAAGTGACGCGAAGTTGCTCTTGCTGAATCTACGGTTGAAATCGTACTTTGTAAATTGGGACTCAATGTGTTATAGAGTCTCAGCCGTCGATTGGCCTTTCCAACTCAGGCTCGCGAAATTCAGTGAAGCTGGGTTCCAAATTCCACCTACGGCTATACTTGTGATTCCATTTTGGGACTTCGTGTGTCCCAGCGTCTCAGCCGTCAGATTCAAACTGGACCCAATTTGAACTAGACCCAGTTTTCTCACGAAACCACTCGCGAAATGAACAAAGTTTTTCCTTTTGGGAATTTATATGCTGGGTAACTCTTACTGCTCGTTTTCCCGATTCAGTCACTCTTTTCTCATCCCAGTCAATGTTTTATCGAATCGAAATCAGCAGCGTCAAACTTTTTGTTCAGTTTGATGCCGCATGGCAAAATCTTTCAACACGCGTTCGAAAATGGCGAAATCCAATAAAATAGGGAGTAGAAACTCTATCTGAAAACAACATTCGATTTCACTCACATTCAAATTTCGCGGTTGATTATATTCTCGAAGACTGGCTAGCCATGTGTTGTCTTCTTGTGGCTAAAAACAATGAGCAGACAAAGCGCACACAAATTGCGCAACTGAACGTGTGCGAATTTACCGGTTACGAAAATCCCCGAATGGAAAAAACATTATTTTCGTTGTAGAAATATATGAAGCCATTCTTCAAGTTGTAAACTAGACTTATGTCACTATTTCTGACGTTTTGTTTTTCAGGATGCCCATAAAACCCAAACCCATCGGAGCCCGCATGCGACTCGCGGTGACATCAATCATAAACGCGCAGCTTTGTGCGTCTTTAAGATTGATGCCACCCCAAGTCAAATATCGGGCCGCTGTGGGTTTTATTTTGTTTTAGGCTGCCCTAATTGACATTTTCGTATATATGCGGGCTGCTGCTGGTTTTATTTTGTTTTAGGCTACCCTAATCGATATATCTGCATCTCAATAACGCGTCGCGGAGCTGTGCGCGAATGTAAACCGGGACAGAATCCTCTACTAGCTCTGAAGTATTCTCTACAAATTTTGGACGTTACGTATTTATCTCTCGATGTTTTGGGACATCGCATTTCTGGGACACGTGTTGAAAGATTTTGCCATGCGGCATAAAACTGAACAAAAAGTTTGACGTTGCTGATTTCGACTCGATAAAACATTGACTGAGATGAGAAAACAGTGACTAAATCGGGAAAATGAAGAGTAAGAGTTACCCAGCGTATAATTTCCCTTTCTTTTTTCGCACCCAATCATTTCATTTGTTTTCGCCACGTGCCCAAACCAACTACCTCGTATTGACTTCGAGGAACTAATTTGGGATCTGGGTAGGTAATCCAAACTCACTGTGACATTCCAGAATACTATATGAGAACCATGTGCCTGAATTAAACCCCCACAAGGCCTTCCGGCACCTAGCGCTTTTTTGCCACTCCGATAAAGCCAAGTACCCAGAGCCGCTTCAGAGTCGTTCTTCGCTACCCTAATTAAATCTCGGTACAGACCATGGAAAAACACGGGCAGACACTTTCAAGTTTCGTTTCAACAAAAGTTACAATTAGGACCTGGTGAAAGGTTTGCGTGCCGACGCAACGCATCGCCAGCTGTCACGCCATGCTGGCAAATTACCGAAATTTTCCGTGCCTTGGCACGACCTCGCACGGCCCAATGGTCTTCGGAGCATTAAGTTGAGGCACGGCGTGCCATGCAACGCGCCAAAATCGCGAATGTGACGAATTCATTTCAGGTTTGTAATGTTTTCGCTACGTCCGTAACCACGCCGAACCAAAATTTTCTCGCCGTAGATAATTCGTGAGGAGATGGGTTTCTGTGTGTGCCATGGGTTTGTGTGTCGTGCGTTCGGGAAAATGGTTTGCGATCTGGGTTTTCCTGTTTGTGGAGCATTTGGTAACTCAGGTCTTTGGCGAAGGGTTTTTTTTTTTTTCTTCCTTTTCTTTTCTTTTTTCGCGTGAGTTTCTTGAAGCCTCTGAGTTTCTTGGTTTCTTCGAAGCCGGTGCCAGGCTGGCAGGTGCACCGGCGAGCAGTGAATCGTGCGACCTCGTGCCGTGCCAAGTCGATGCTCTGGATTTTTCAGTGATTTCACTACATCCTTAGCCACACCCAACAACGCAATCCCAAGGCGTGTGCTTGTCTGGAGCAGGCCTGTCGATTCAAGGGAAAATTCGCTTAATGCCCTGAACATTCCGGATAAACCGTCCGTCAGGGTCCGACTTTTCCGTGTTTGATTCGGGACTAGCCCGTGATGGTTAAGGGTTTCGTTAGGCCCTTTCCCGGATTCGTTCAGGGCGGAGTTGAGGCCTTTCCCTGATTTTCGTAACGGGGTATAGACATACCCTGACCTAGGCATATCTTCCTCGCCCACCCACACCACCCCACTTTCCCCTTCGGCTAGTATAATTTGGCTAAGTCCTCCAAACCAGAGACATTCTTCCCATACCCCAACCGAACATTGGAAAATCGATGAAGTTCCCCACACCCGCAGACATTCCTCCCACCCCCCTCGCACCCCCAGAGAATTCGACAAGCCCCCACAGCCCGAGACGATACTCCAACATCCCCTCCTCCCACACCCCCACTTCCCCCTCCCCCATCACCGGTTGTTTTTGTTTTGTTTTGTTTTTTTTGCTGTCTCCAAAGCGAGTCACAAGCCCCTCCCACAAGACACATATGAATAACTGAGAAATGTGCACTACTAACAGATTTGGCATACAGATTCTCATGCGAAAATAGGTTGGCCTCCCCACTCAGCACCTTGCCTATCTTGATGTATGATTACGAAGTTTTTTTTTCTCTCCGGCGAAGTACAGACTCCGGCGCAGCCCTGATTTTAAGTTCTGGTTTGGACCCCAGCCCGTACGCTTCAGGGCTCAGTTAGGTCGCTTTCCGGAAATTTCAGGGCTGTTTTCGGGGGACCTCAGCCACCCAAATATTGGTCCCAAACCAATCTACAGCCCTGGTCTGGAGCTTGACGCAATAAAGCCCGAGTGCTGTCTTTACACCTTCGACTGGTTCAACCAGACAGAGCCGAGACCGAGACCCGCATTTAGGTCGTCCGGCCAGTCAGAAGAGCACAGGGTATCGTTTACTATAAGTCCTGAAAATGTGGAGTCTTTCGGGAAGAAAAGAAAGCATGGTGACGAGAAGATGCTTGCGTGGGACACCCTCACGCTAGACGAGAAGCATAATGCGAAAGCAGGGAAGGGACTGCTTGTGCATTTTTGCTCTTGTGCGCATCCTTCATGTGTGGGTGGGATGGTGAAATCTCTTGTGCGAGGGGGACGTGAGCTGGAAAATCTCGTCTGTTGGTTTGACTGTCGCCACCAAATGCCCCTGGCAATGGCATTTCCTGGAGATACTGTACAGGCCTGATGAGTAGGCGACTGTTGTAAGGGTTCTTCGCACAAGAACTAACCAACCACAGGCTGAGGCTTCGCTTCGTTCCTGCTGGTAACCAGGCTGCACGAATCTGCGTGCTGGACACGATTTTCGCTCCTCCCCAAACCCACCCCACAAAAGACCAGCTCACCGCACGCCAGGCCTTCAACGCATTTCTCATGAAACTGCCGAGCCTAGCTCGGTGAGCCCAACACAACTCCCCTCCCCGCCTCGCGCACCGCCAATTGAAGTTGTTGCCCCGCAAATCCCACAACTGCTGTCCCCTCCCCACCCTCCGTCGCCAACCTGTACAGTGACTCCAGGTGCCCTTCCCGGCCAGGCCATCGGAAGACAGGGTGGTTACCCCATGTCCCCTGCATTTCAAGCTACAGTTTATAAAGCATCGGTTCAGTACGATCTGGTGACAACCAGAGCCCGTGTGGATAGCCGTCATGGGCCTGACAATTTCATGATCCTATGACTTCGGGCATCCAACAAATGTGTGACAGTTTTATGGGGCATCGACATGATTGTATGACAACTACCAAAGCACCGCCTCCGACTACTCTCTCTCAGTCACCACGTGCGGACTCGACACAATTTATACACAAATACATTCCTTTTAGCTCACACCCTCCCACTCACCGTGTCCCTTTGGGACATGACTGCGGAACTCGCAAACCACTATGCACTCCATGGTTCTGGAGGCTAGGCAGCAAAGTGGCTTTGCATTTACCTTGAAGCTGCCCCCGAAAAACGTACACACCTCAACTCAAATCAAGGCTGGAAGATTTAGCTTGTCAGGTCGGTGCTTGGCTGCGACCGTGCGGCTGTGCCACCATGCTCCACCTGCTGTTACGGAGCGGTTCAACACGAGAAGGGAGCTCCTCCTCCCTTTCAAACTCTTCCCCGCACCTCCCCTGAACCCAGGGGCCTGCCCCGACACGACCCCACCCCCACGCCACCGCGACCTCCCCCCTCCCCCTGCGGCTGACAAACATTTCCCTGGAGAGATCGTGGAGGGCCTAGGGGTAGGCTAGCTTGCAGCAGCATTCTGACACCTACCCTCGCCCCCCACCAGTCTGCTGACTCGTCGTGACCATACAGCAACTGTAAAATCAGGCCACCAACCCTAATGCATTCCCTAAGCTCCTAAGCTCGCCGTACGGAAAGTATGTCCGCACCGTCACCCGCGCGCCTCGATTCGCTCCTTACATCGTCCTCTTAGTTACCATCCCTAGCGCTGTTCCAGACGGGTCGCCATCGTGCTGCCAGTGACGTATCCGTTCCAATCTACATCCGTGTAGTTTTCCGTCCGCTAGAGTTTCCATCTGCGGCGCTCTGTCAGCCTAACGTAAACAGAATGGCGTTCGACGGCCGACAAAGAAGTTGACGCGCCGTCAGCGAATTGCCGTTTAGGGTTTCCGCATCCAGTCATCGAACCCTGCTCACCATCTACGCGACTCCTCCGAACCGATTAATCAGGACGAAGCCGTCAACCCTAATAATCTCAGTCAGGCCTCCCGTCGCCCTTCGAGACCCGCCTCTCTCCTCCATTTAATTCATTCGATGGCGTGCCGGCAACAAAGATGGCGACCGTCAGTATCCGTACTCGCTACAGTAGTCGCGCTACTATTACTACTCCAAGCGAGCCGCGTGGAGGCAATACGGAGAGCGGAGCTGCAGCGAGCCATCGGGCAGATCAACCGGCGAGCGGGGTTCGCGACCGTTAAAAACGTCATCAGCCAATGGCGTGCGTTCCCCTTCCCCATCTCATCTCGCTCCCCGCCCCCGCCCCCGCCCCTCCCTTCCCCCCCCACCCCCACCGCAGCTCCACACTTCTTCCTTCCTCATCCTCTCCCCTGTACGAGCCCCTTACAACTCTCCCCGTGCTGCGTATTCCGTTGCTTCCCTTACGTCGACCGCACACTCTGGCTCACTCGCTTTTTCCCTCCCGCTCCCCCTCCTCCCCCTCCTCCCCCTGCCCACACGCTCCGCCTCTGTTACTGCTCATCCCCCTCTCCCGCCCCGCCCTCCCTCTCCCGCCATCTCTCCCGCCGTCTCTCTCGCCACCTCTCCCCATCTCCCCTCGTGGTCCCGCTTCCCTCCCCCCCCCCCCGCCGCTCTCGATGCGGGCCGCTGTCAGCGTCTCGTTTCCCTCGTCGCTCCCTCGCGAGTTTCCCGCCGCTCGTCCGCCCTAGGTCGCGCGGTCGATCCCTCCCATGCACCCCGCTCGCGATTGCCTTCCCCCCGCGTTGCCTCGCTTTCCCCTCCCCTTCCCTCCCCTTCCGTCCCCTTCGCCTACCGTGCTCGTGTCACCTCTCCCCCTGTCCACCCCAGCGCATTTCCTTACCTCCACAACCCAGGCGCCCCCCACCCCTTCCCACCCTCCCCAAGCGCTGGTTTCTCCTGTCTTGAGCCCCGTTTCCGCCCTAAAATGCCAAAAACCTTCAAACAATCCCCACCTGAGATGCCATGCGCTGCGCTCCCTCCTTCCCCTCCTCTCGTCCCACGCTACATCCCCCCATATCACTCTTCCCCCCCATGCTACATCCCCCCCCCCATATCACTCTGCCGCCCCGTATCTCTTATGGCTGATCGGTGATCCCCGGATTTTATTCAAGTCTAGGCTACGCTGTACAAGGGCTCCCCCTCATGCTCCTCCAGGCGGTGCTCCAATGCCTTCAAGGCTCTTCTGGCCATCCCGTCCTCCTCCCCTCTCTCCCACTTCCCTCACCTCTCCTCCCCACCCTTTCTCCCCCCGCCCCCTCCCCCTTCCCCGCCCCCCCTGCAGTATCCGCGCTCACCTCGCTGTCTGACGTCACCATCCTCCTCCCCCTCTCGCCCGAGGTCATCTCCTTCATGTCCACCGCCTTCTCCCCCGCCAAGCGCGATCAAATCCTCGCCTTCCACGTCATCACCAAGCGCTACTCCTACGCCAATCTCACCGCGCTCTGGGGGGGTGCGGAGCTGGAGACCCTTGAGGGCATGCCACTGATCAAACGCGGGCCCAACTTCCAACCGCTGACACTGTTTCAAGGGCGGCAGCTGGTGCCGTCGCTGGTGATCGTGCCGAATATATTTGTCGGGTCTACGTTCACGATCCATGGCATCAGTACAGTGCTAATCCCCCCAGACTTATGACCATAAAGGTTTGTGCAAAAAAGGAGCTTTACCATATACCATAGCTAACACACTAATGGCCTACACAAACGAGTAGCTGTACTATTGCATGAGATTTGTTTGTAGCTCGATTTGAATAGGACTCAACACTTCGTTGGGTTGGGACAACACAGCTTGTGTGAAAGAATAATACCACATCCACCCTTGATGCCATGGAGGAAAGGCACATGTTTGTGTGGGCACGCATGTGGTGTGGAAACAGAGTGGCCCACGGGGCATGCATGCAGCAGACAGCCAGACATTTCAGGTGCGGTGATTGAGGTACTACTGCAGTTGCCTCTTCAGCAATGGAGCATCGTATTTCTCCAGCAACTATACCTAAGAGATCTGCGGAAGAGAATTAAATGGACATTCCTTGAATCAAGCTCACTCTTGTGACGAGGATAATACAACGGATGACTCAGTTTGTTGTGACGAGCCTGACTGACACACCCACCACCAAACCTCAATCGCCGGTATATTCCACCCAGCCAAGCTCTCCCGTCATCGACGCAACTCACCTTGCTCTCTTCCCCGCACCCCGACGTGACCTGACCCACACTTCCATGGTCAATCGCCAGACCGTGAAACGCTCACCACCACACACTGCATTGTAGTCAGGGCGTGTCCAGCGTGTTCTTATACTATTCACTTTGCATATCAGATACGAAATTTCAACCTGGTAACCCGAAATGTCGTGTCCATTCGGACACGCACGAGAAATTGGCAGTTTTGGCGGACACCCTCCAAGTGTGCCCACAGACGTGGGCCGCACATTTCCGAACCGAATGGAGATCAAGCCCAAATTATACACACGGCAGAAACGTCCAGATCCCGGCTGGCGAAAATTTGAACGCTTACAGTCGCCAGGCTTTCGAGAGTCATGCGAAGCACCAGGCGGGGCCTCTTCCGGGGGCGAAATTCGGTTACCCTGCTGTTTTCGCGTGTCAGTCTGTTATGTGCGCGCTGCGCACCCGCTCATTTGTCGAGACACGGGCGGGACACGTGTCCGTGCGTTTTGCTGTTGATACTGTAGGTGTACCTCAACACATTTCCACTTGGCGTTTCAATATTTCGGCATGTTAAAAAAACGTCAAAAACTGGTGTTGGGGCAAAATGAACGCGCTGGACACGCCCTCACGATGTGAAACGGGCTCTTTTGCTGACTGTGTATAGTAGTCAGCCCAGGTATGCGGCGGTCTACGCCAGTCATCACCGTGAGTTTAGGATTCGTAGGTGGTGTACAGATGGATTGCAGAAGTCGTTTGTCTGAGGATTAATCTCGATCGAAGTCCTCTGAGAAAAAGCATGCACCTCGTGTCTACTGAGCCCTCTAGTTCCGTTCTAGTGTCTCTCCCCGTGGTAGTACCTCTCAGTTTCTGCAAAGGCCAAACTTCCTACCATGCGAGCTCAAGAGGGTTCTGAGGCGGATGAAGAGCCGCCGACCTCGTCGGGGTTCGAGCTGCCTCTCACCAGTCAGCCTTTTCTCAATTGGCAATTAAAGCGTCCGCCATGGTGCTTCGCGATACCGACTCCCGTACTCATCGCCTTAGCAGTCATTCTCGCCTGCGAGACTCTCTTTTACGCGGAATTCCCCGTCTCCTTCAGTCGGCCTCATGCGGCTGTTATCGAATTCGTCGGTGACACTCATATCGAGGACCGCGACAGCGCGTGGCTGGCGTCCGTCGAGATGAAACGGACGAAGCTAAACTTCTCGAATTCGTGCGTGGACGTTCTGCGCGGTCACTTCGATACGAAATTCGCTTATGCTCTAAGCGGAAATGACACTGTAGAGGATCCAACGCCGAGAGTTACAGGCTGTGACGCCAGCCTGTGTTTCGCGATGCAGCAATGGGCTCGATTAGCGAGAGAACGGGAGTTACAGAGTAACCGCAGCAGCAGCGATCCCGAAGTCCGCTTATTCGGCTCCGTAGCGAGCTCCTTCTTTCGGGGGATACTTCCACGCACATCAGTAGCCGAAAAACACCTGACCTATCTTAACGACCCGTTAAAAGCCGACCCGCTACCAGAGGAGGAGGTGGAGCGGCAGCAGTCGGCCGGCGTGGGGCAAATCTGCACGGAGGCGTGGAAGCGGGGCGTGCTGGAGCGGCTGGCGAGCAGCAAATACGCGCGGCAGATGCTGGCGGACAACCACACGCGCACGGAGAACATCACGGCTGGCGTTGACGCCGTGTGCGCGCGGGTGAAGGAGGTGGAGGAGGACCTGCTAAACAGGAGTGGCAGTGGCAGTGGCAGTGGCAGTGGCAGTGGCAGTGGCAGTGGCAGTGGCAGTGGCAGTGGCAGTGGCGGTGGCAGTGGCGGTGGCAGTGGCAGTGGCAGTGGCAGTGGCGGTGGCAGTGGCGGTGGCAGTGGCGGTGGCAGTGGCGGTGGCAGTGCCACATCATCATGTGGTGACTGGCCTGAGGAGTGCTGGCCCGTGCCTCACATGCCCTTCTCCCTGCTCTCTGTATGCCCCATGCCTCACATGCCCTTCTCCCTGCTCTCTGTATGCCCCATGCCTCACATGCCCTTCTCCCTGCTCTCTGTATGCCCCATGCCTCACATGCCCTTCTCCCTGCTCTCTGTATGCCCCATGCCTCACATGCCCTTCTCCCTGCTCTCTGTATGCCCCATGCCTCACATGCCCTTCTCCCTGCTCTCTGTATGCCCCATGCCTCACATGCCCTTCTCCCTGCTCTCTGTATGCCCCATGCCTCACATGCTTGCCTCTGATCATGCCCCTGCCTCCTCTGTATGCCCCATGCCTCACATGCCCTTCTCCCTGCTCTCTGTATGCCCCATGCCTCACATGCCCTTCTCCCTGCTCTCTGTATGCCCCATGCCTCACATGCCCTTCTCCCTGCTCTCTGTATGCCCCATGCCTCGCATGCCCTTCTCCCTGCTCTCTGTATGCCCCATGCCTCGCATGCCCTTCTCCCTGCTCTCTGTATGCCCCATGCCTCACATGCCCTTCTCCCTGCTCTCTGTATGCCCCATGCCTCACATGCCCTTCTCCCTGCTCTCTGTATGCCCCATGCCTCACATGCCCTTCTCCCTGCTCTCTGTATGCCCCATGCCTCACATGCCCTTCTCCCTGCTCTCTGTATGCCCCATGCCTCACATGCCCTTCTCCCTGCTCTCTGTATGCCCCATGCCTCACATGCCCTTCTCCCTGCTCTCTGTATGCCCCATGCCTCGCATGCCCTTCTCCCTGCTCTCTGTATGCCCCATGCCTCACATGCCCTTCTCCCTGCTCTCTGTATGCCCCATGCCTCACATGCCCTTCTCCCTGCTCTCTGTATGCCCCATGCCTCACATGCCCTTCTCCCTGCTCTCTGTATGCCCCATGCCTCACATGCCCTTCTCCCTGCTCTCTGTATGCCCCATGCCTCGCATGCCCTTCTCCCTGCTCTCTGTATGCCCCATGCCTCACATGCCCTTCTCCCTGCTCTCTGTATGCCCCATGCCTCACATGCCCTTCTCCCTGCTCTCTGTATGCCCCATGCCTCACATGCCCTTCTCCCTGCTCTCTGTATGCCCCATGCCTCCATGCCCCCCTCTCGTTCTCCCATGCCCTCCCCTCTCTGTATGCCCCATGCCTCGCATGCCCTTCTCCCTGCTCTCTGTATGCCCCATGCCTCACATGCCCTTCTCCCTGCTCTCTGTATGCCCCATGCCTCACATGCCCTTCTCCCTGCTCTCTGTATGCCCCATGCCTCACATGCCCTTCTCCCTGCTCTCTGTATGCCCCATGCCTCACATGCCCTTCTCCCTGCTCTCTGTATGCCCCATGCCTCACATGCCCTTCTCCCTGCTCTCTGTATGCCCCATGCCTCACATGCCCTTCTCCCTGCTCTCTGTATGCCCCATGCCTCACATGCCCTTCTCCCTGCTCTCTGTATGCCCCATGCCTCACATGCCCTTCTCCCTGCTCTCTGTATGCCCCATGCCTCACATGCCCTTCTCCCTGCTCTCTGTATGCCCCATGCCTCACATGCCCTTCTCCCTGCTCTCTGTATGCCCCATGCCTCACATGCCCTTCTCCCTGCTCTCTGTATGCCCCATGCCTCACATGCCCTTCTCCCTGCTCTCTGTATGCCCCATGCCTCACATGCCCTTCTCCCTGCTCTCTGTATGCCCCATGCCTCGCATGCCCTTCTCCCTGCTCTCTGTATGCCCCATGCCTCACATGCCCTTCTCCCTGCTCTCTGTATGCCCATGCCTCACATGCCTTCTCCCTGCTCTCTGTATGCCCCATGCCTCACATGCCCTTCTCCCTGCTCTCTGTATGCCCCATGCCTCACATGCCCTTCTCCCTGCTCTCTGTATGCCCCATGCCTCACATGCCCTTCTCCCTGCTCTCTGTATGCCCCATGCCTCACATGCCCTTCTCCCTGCTCTCTGTATGCCCCATGCCTCGCATGCCCTTCTCCCTGCTCTCTGTATGCCCCATGCCTCGCATGCCCTTCTCCCTGCTCTCTGTATGCCCCATGCCTCACATGCCCTTCTCCCTGCTCTCTGTATGCCCCATGCCTCACATGCCCTTCTCCCTGCTCTCTGTATGCCCCATGCCTCGCATGCCCTTCTCCCTGCTCTCTGTATGCCCCATGCCTCACATGCCCTTCTCCCTGCTCTCTGTATGCCCCATGCCTCACATGCCCTTCTCCCTGCTCTCTGTATGCCCCATGCCTCGCATGCCCTTCTCCCTGCTCTCTGTATGCCCCATGCCTCGCATGCCCTTCTCCCTGCTCTCTGTATGCCCCATGCCTCACATGCCCTTCTCCCTGCTCTCTGTATGCCCCATGCCTCACATGCCCTTCTCCCTGCTCTCTGTATGCCCCATGCCTCACATGCCCTTCTCCCTGCTCTCTGTATGCCCCATGCCTCACATGCCCGTCTCCCTGCTCTCTGTATGCCCCATGCCTCGCATGCCCTTCTCCCTGCTCTCTGTATGCCCCATGCCTCGCATGCCCTTCTCCCTGCTCTCTGTGTGCCCCATGCCTCACATGCCCTTCTCCCTGCTCTCTGTATGCCCCATGCCTCGCATGCTCTTCTCCGAGCACCGTCATCCGTCCAGCATCACCTATCATTCCTCTCATTGGTCGCCTCGCCTGCGTGCCATAGCTTGCCCTCCTTATAGCCCCGCCTGATGTTGCAGTCGACTCAAAAGCGTTCGTATGTCCTCCTCCCTTTTTCTCTTCCCCCTCGCTCCCCGGCCCCCCAGGACTTCCCTTGCCGCTTTTACCTGGTGTCAGAGGAGCTCAGGTCCAAGGCCCACCAACTCGGCTCACACTGTGCCGCTTTCTTACCTCCCATTCTCACTGCGGACTCTCCCCCACCCCCCCCAGAACTTCCCTCGGCGCCAGACCCTGGTGTTCGCCATATCGGACGAGCAGCTGAGCAGCGCACGCGCCTTCTCTTTCTCTCTCTATCCCTTCTCTCTCCCTTCTGCTTCTCTCTCTCTCTTCTCCTCTCTCCCTTCTCCTTCTCTCTTTCTACTCCTCTCTCCCTTCTCCTTCTCTCTCTCTACTCCTTCTCTCTCCCTTCTCCTTCTCTCTCTCTACTCCTCTCTCCCTTCTCCTTCTCTCTCTCTACTCCTTCTCTTTCCCCTTGCCCTTCGTCATTGCATGCTGCCTGGGACTTGCTCCCCGTCCCCCCCCCATCAGGGCATCCCCTAGCGCAAGTACCCTAGTGTTTGCCATGTCAGAGGAGCTCAGCTCCAAGTCCCTCCAAGAACTCGGCTCACACTGTGCCGCATTCTTCTCTCCGCTTCTCCCCCCTTCTCTCCCCTTGCCCCCCCCCCCCAGGACTTCCCCCGGCGCAAGTACCTGGTGTTCGCCATGTCAGAGGAGCAGCTCAGCAACGCACGCGCCCACATCATCGAGGCCGCCCGCCTGGCGCAGATGTCCAACCGCATTCTCGTGCTGCCAAAGGTGGGTTATCTGGGGAGATGGAGAGCTATAGGGTAGTGGGACAGTGGGACACGCGGTCACAGGGAGCAGGCGAGCCACGCCAGAAGCCACATCATCGAGGCTGCTTGCCTGGTGCAGATAGGCCAACGCCGCGCCACAGGGCCACAGGGCGCCACAGGGCGCCACAGGGCGCCACAGGGCCACAGGGCGCCACAGGACGCCACAGGGCCACAGGGCGCCACAGGGCGCCACAGGGCAACAGGGCGCCACAGGGCGCATGATGGGATTGTCCTTGTGCACTGCGTGTGACCTGACGAACAGGGGTGGATGCCTCCATCCACGCCCTGTTTGTGCCACGCCACACCTATTCTCAGCCCCACCAGGCGAGCCGCAGCCACCTGTCTCTCGGCCGTTCTTTCCCCTATGGGCCTACTGGGACCTGTCCAAGCTAGCAGCCACCTCCGAGTGGGCCTCCATCTGTCTCGCCTGTACCGCATCCCACCCTGCTGCACCCCGCCCCACCAGGCGAGTCGCAGCCACCTGTCTCTGGGCCGCTCGCTCCCCCTGTGCGCCTACTGGGACCTGTCCAAGCTGTCAGCCACCTCGGAGTGGGTCTCCCCGCAGTTCTTCCTGCTGCTCGCCCGCGCTGCTCTCCCCAACCCCTCCGTCGGCTTCGTATGGGTGCAGTCGCCCTACCTGGGGCGCACGGCCTTCCACTACGGTGCGTTCCTCTGCATCTTGCCTTGTGCTGAGGCGCCTCAAGGCAGTTCTTCCTCCTGCTCGCCCGCGCTGCGCTCCCCAACCCTTCTGTTGCCATTATGTGGGTGCAGTCGCTCTACCTTGAGTGAACGGCCTTGCACTGCAGTGCATTCTTCTGCCCCTTGTGCTTGCTTGAGGCACCCCAAAGCAGATCGTCCTCCTCCTGCCCGCCCGCGCTGCGCCTCCCAGCCGTTCAGCGCTGCGCCTCCCAGCCGCGTTCAGCACTCGCCTCTGAGTTCCTGGGGCAGCTTCTGCCCGTCGCCGTGGGTCGTGCATGTGCCTCTGGAAGCCAACACTCACGTGCCGTCCCTCTCGCTCTCCCCGTCCGTCCTCCTCTTGCTCATGTGTGCCTCCCATTTTAGAGCTAGCCTCTGGGTTTCTGGGGCAGCTGCTGCCCTTCGCCATGGGCCACGTGCCTCTGGAGGCCAACACTCTGGACGTGAAGATGCCTGCGAGGGACGACACCATGGAGCTCATGCTCAAGGCGTGGTATGTGCTTGGTATGGTATGGGATGGTATGGTATGGTGTGGTGTGGTATGGTATGGTATGGTGTGGTGTGGTATGGTATGGTATGGTGTGGTGTGGTGTGGTGTGGTGTTGTGTGATATGGTATGGTAGGGTGAATGTCTGAAACACTCTATGTACCTTAAGAGGTCCCCAGCACTCTGGACGTGAAGATTCCCGCTAGGGACGATACGATGGAGCTCATGCTCAGGGGGTGGTAAGGGATGGCAGGGTGGTGGCATGGCATGAGTCGAGTCACGGTGTGTTGATGCTTCAGCCGTATGCCAGGAGGCCGACACTCAGGACGTGAAGGTGCCTTTCAGGGACGGCATCATGGCGCTCAGGCTGAAGGCATGGTATGTGTGCGGTATGGCATGGTATGTGTGCGGTATGGCATGGTATGTGTGCGGTATGGCATGATGTAGATGGCATGATGCGAAATGGCATGATGCGAGATGCCTTGATGCGAGATGGCATGATGCGAGATGGCATGATGCGAGATGGCATGATGCGAGATGACATGATGCGAGATGGCATCATGATGCGACATGGCATCATGATGCGACATGGCATGATGCGAGATGGCATGATGATGCGAGATGGCCTCATGATGCGAGATGGCATGATGCGGGATGACACGATGCAAGATGGCATCATGATGCGAGATGGCAGCATGATGCGGGATGACACGATGTGAGATGGCATCATGATGCGAGATGGCAGCATGATGCGAGATGGCATGATACGCGATGACATGATGCGAGATGGCATGATGCAAGATGGCATCATGATGCGAGATGGCATCATGATGCGAGATGGCATCATGATGCGAGATGGCATGATGCGAGATGGCATGCTGCGAGATGGCATCATGATGCGAGATGGCATGATGCGAGATGACATGCTGTGTTAGCCCCTGAACACTCTGGATGTGAAGTTGCCTGCTCGGAACGACACCGTGGCGCTCATGCCCGACACGTGGCAAGGGATGATGTGGCAAGGGATGAGCATAGAGTCCACATGTGAAGGGGTCGACATTCACTCCGCCACACCTGCACGCATCCACAGCTTGCATTGGCATGACCACGCCTGTATCAAGGCCTTGCCCACAGCACCAGGCGCCACAAGCACTTGGCGCTGTGGTTAGCTTGAGACCATGGGGGAGCGAGTGCAGTTCCGCCTCTTCCCTCCTGCTCTACTGTGACATCCCCATACCCACATCCATACCCACATCTATACCCCCACATCCATATCCACACCCATACCCACATCCATACCCCATACCCATACCCACGTCCATACCCCATACCCATACCCACATCCATACCCCATACCCATACCCATACCCATACCCATACCCATACCCATACCCATACCCCATACCCATACCCATACCCATACCCCATACCCCATACCCATACCCATACCCATACCCATACCCATACCCATACCCATACCCATACCCATACCCATACCCATACCCATACCCGCCTTAAGACAGGAACTCCATGGCACAAAGATGCCACCTATCCATCGCCATGCCCCCAACCATGCTCCCATGAGCGCCGAGGACGTGGTAGTGTGGTTCTAGACGACGTGAGAGCGAGTGCAGTTCCACCCCAGCACGGACGACGTCGCCCTCCCCCTCCATGCATGCTCAGTCTAGCATCAACATGCCCATGGCATGCCTGTACCCCATGTCCCCATGCCCATGCTATCAGGAGCGGCAAGGACGTGGTAGTGTGGTTCAAGACGACGTGGGAGCGAGTGCAGTTCCACCCCACGACGGACGACATCGCGCTGCCTCTGCTGCCCTACCAGCAGCAGCTGCACGCCCAGGCCCAGCTCCTCCTGGCGCTGCTACCCCGCCCGCTGGTTGCTGTGCACTTCCGCTCCGAATTCATCGCCTTCAGAGTGGTGAGTCAACGAGGGGATAGAGGGAAGGGGGGACAGAGGGAAGGGGGGACAGAGGGAAGGGGGGAAAGGTTGTAAGGGGGGAAGGCGGGACAGAGGAGCTGCACGCCACGGCGCAGTGCCTGCTCGCCCTGCTGCCGCGGCCCCTCGATGCCGTGCACTTCAGCTCTGAGTTACTTGCGTTCAGAGTGGTGATTTGGGCAAGGGATAGAGCACGAGGGAGAGAGGGATCAGGGGTGCAAATTATGGAAGGAGCTGCATGCGACGGCCGCCGCCTACTCGCGCTGCTGCCCCGCCCGCAGCCCGCTGGTGGTTGTGCATTTCAGATCCGAGTTTGCTGCCTTCAGAGGGGTGAGTAGAGCACGTGAGTGGTGAGAGGGGGGGGGAGGGGGTATGGTACAGAGGACCCGTGTTTAATCGACTCATTACACGGCCTTGCATTGAAAAATCGACTCATTACACGGCCTTGCATTGAAAAATCGACTCATTATACGGCCTTGCATTGAAAAATCGACTCGTTACACACGGAGAGGGGGGGGAGGGGGTATGGTACGGGGGTATGGAACAGAGGACACGGAGAGGGGGGGGGAGGGGGTATGGAACAGAGGACACGGAGAGGGGGGGGGAGGGGGTATGGAACAGAGGACACGGAGAGGGGGGGGGAGGGGGTATGGAACAGAGGACACGGAGAGGGGGGGGAGGGGGTATGGTACGGGGGTATGGAACAGAGGACACGGAGAGGGGGGGGAGGGGGTATGGAACAGAGGACACGAAGAGGGGGGGGGAGGGGGTATGGAACAGAGGACACGGAGAGGGGGGGGGAGGGGGTATGGTACGGGGGTATGGAACAGAGGACACGGAGAGGGGGAGGGGAGGGGGTATGGAACAGAGGACACGAAGAGGGGGGGGGAGGGGGTATGGTACGGGGGTATGGAACAGAGGACACGGAGAGGGGGGGGGAGGGGGTATGGTACGGAGGTATGGAACAGAGGACACGGAGAGGGGGGGGGAGGGGGTATGGAACAGAGGACACGGAGAGGGGGGGGGAGGGGGTATGGAACAGAGGACACGAAGAGGGGGGGGAGGGGGTATGGAACAGAGGACACGGAGAGGGGGGGGGAGGGGGTATGGAACGGAGGACACGGAGAGGGGGGGGGAGGGGGTATGGTACGGGGGTATGGAACAGAGGACACGGAGAGGGGGGGGGAGGGGGTATGGAACAGAGGACACGAAGAGGGGGGGGAGGGGGTATGGTACGGGGGTATGGAACAGAGGACACGGAGAGGGGGGGGAGGGGGTATGGAACAGAGGACACGAAGAGGGGGGGGAGGGGGTATGGTACGGGGGTATGGAACAGAGGACACGGAGAGGGGGGGGAGGGGGTATGGAACAGAGGACACGAAGAGGGGGGGGGAGGGGGTATGGTACGGGGGTATGGAACAGAGGACACGGAGAGGGGGGGGAGGGGGTATGGAACGGAGGACCTGCACGCCACGGCCTCCCGCCTGCTCACCTGCTCCCCCCGGCCCCTTGTTGCCGCGCACTTTTGTCCGAGTTCATTGCGTTCAGCGTGGTGAGTGGCGGAGGACGGGGGGGGGAAGGGGGGGGAGAGGGGGGGGGAGTAGAGGGGAGTGGGGACGAGTACTCATCTGCCCGCTCCCTCATCATGGTCGGGATGCCATCCCCTTTTCTCCCGTCATGGAGGGACCTTTGAGTTGATTCAGAAATCACCCGGTTGTCGTCACGCTCCCCTCCCCTTGTTCTCCCATCACGCACCAGCACGAGGGCATGGGGGCATCAGCTCGAGGGCATGAGGCATGAGGGGGGCAATGCCAACCAACTCGTTCCAACGAGCCTTATATCCTGCCAGTTTCCCCCCTCCCGTTTAGTTTTGAGGCGCCTCAAAACTGCCAGTCTCCCCCCCCCGTTTAGTTTTGAGGCGCCTCAAAACTGCCAGTCTCCCCCTCCCGTTTAGTTTTGAGGCGCCTCAAAACTGCCAGTTCCCCCCTCCCGTTTAGTTTTGAGGCGCCTCAAAACTGCCAGTCTCCCCCTCCCGTTGAGTTTTGAGGCGCCTCAAAACTGCCAGTCTCCCCTCCCGTTGAGTTTTGAGGCGCCTCTAAACTGCCAGTCTCCCCCTCCCGTTGAGTTTTGAGGCGCCTCAAAACTGCCAGTCTCCCCCTCCCGTTGAGTTTTGAGGCGCCTCTAAACTGCCAGTCTCCCCCTCCCGTTTAGTTTTGAGGCGCCTCAAAACTGCCAGTCTCCCCCTCCCGTTGAGTTTTGAGGCGCCTCAAAACTGCCAGTCTCCCCCTCCCGTTGAGTTTTGAGGCACCTCAAAACTGCCAGTTCCCCCCTCCCGTTTAGTTTTGAGGCGCCTCAAAACTGCCAGTCTCCCCCTCCCGTTTAGTTTTGAGGCGCCTCAAAACTGCCAGTTTCCCCCTCCCTTTTAGTTTTGAGGCGCCTCAAAACTGCCAGTTTCCCCCTCCCTTTTAGTTTTGAGGCGCCTCAAAACTGCCAGTTTCCCCCTGCCATTTCGTTTTGAGGCACCTCAAAACTGCCAGTTTCCCCCTCCCGTTTAGTTTTGAGGCACCTCAAAACTGCCAGTTTCCCCCTCCCGTTTAGTTTTGAGGCGCCTCAAAACTGCCAGTCTCCCCCTCCCGTTTAGTTTTGAGGCGCCTCAAAACTGCCAGTCTCCCCCTCCCGTTTAGTTTTGAGGCGCCTCAAAACTGCCAGTTTCCCCCTCCCTTTTAGTTTTGAGGCGCCTCAAAACTGCCAGTTTCCCCCTCCCTTTTAGTTTTGAGGCGCCTCAAAACTGCCAGTTTCCCCCTGCCGTTTCGTTTTGAGGCACCTCAAAACTGCCAGTTTCCCCCTCCCGTTTAGTTTTGAGGCACCTCAAAACTGCCAGTTTCCCCCTCCCGTTTAGTTTTGAGGCGCCTCAAAACTGCCAGTCTCCCCCTCCCGTTTAGTTTTGAGGCGCCTCAAAACTGCCAGTCTCCCCCTCCCGTTGAGTTTTGAGGCGCCTCAAAACTGCCAGTCTCCCCCTCCCGTTGAGTTTTGAGGCGCCTCAAAACTGCCAGTCTCCCCCTCCCGTTTAGTTTTGAGGCGCCTCAAAACTGCCAGTTCCCCCCTCCCGTTTAGTTTTGAGGCGCCTCAAAACTGCCAGTTTCCCCCTCAAAACTGCCAGTCTCCCCCTCAAAACTTCCATTCTCCCCCTCAAAACTGCCAGTCTCCCCCTCAAAACTGCCAGTCTCCCCCTCCCGTTTTGTTCCACCGCTGTCCCCTCCGTCAGCAAGAGGACCTCATGCATGAGATGACGGCGGTAAGGTCGAAGCGCCCATGGTGCAGCGGCCTCCTTTCTCATGCGCCTCCCGGCCTCTCTCATGCGCCCCCCGGCCTCTCTCACTCGCCCCCATGGTGTGTCTTGATTCCCTTCTCTCTTCTCCCACTGTGCCCCAGCAAGAGGACATGCTAGGTCAGGGTGGCTATGCGAACGCGTCGATGGTGCAGCAGCGGCTGGACTGGTGCGTGGGTGAGGCGGAGCGCCTCATCGCCACCGTCCGAGACTCGCTCTCCCACCCCTCCCCTGCTGCTCCTGGGTCCGCTGATTCACACGCAGCTGACAGCAGCAGCAGCAATGCCACAAGCACCAGCAGCACTGGTGGCAATAGCAGTGCCACCAGCAGCAACAGCAGCAGCACCGGTCCATCCGTGTTCATAGCAGCGGATGTGCCGTTCAACGAGTCAACGGCGCCCGCGCGGTCGGACTCGTGGGGCGAGATGGTGCAGTGGTACGGCGGGGACAGCCGCGTGCTCCAGTCATCCTCTGCTGCCTTGCACCGGTTGAGGAGGAACGTGACTGGCACTGTGATGATCGACGAGCTCATGCCTGAAGTCAACGCGTTCGACCCAGGTGAGCAATGGGCAGAGCTACTCTCGCTCTCCCACTCAAACTGCTCCTCCATTTGAATGTGCATTTCACAGTGGTACGGCTGGGACAGCTGCAGACTCCAGTCGTCGCCGGCCACACTACACCCGGTGAGGGCGAGCGGGAATGGCACAGTCATGATGCCAGGGGAAATGCGCTCGACCCAGGGGAGTGATGACTGGACAGAGCTCCAAGCCTCTCTTTGCAACAGCACGTGCGAGGTGGGGGGGAGTGCCACACGTCCTTGAAGGGGGATTCTAGACAAGCTTGTGTGCCCTCAAGCGGCCATCCTCCTTGCATTCTGTGCTCAGCACTCCTCTCCTTCCCCACCCCCTTCCTCGCCTTGCTCTCCTTCCTCTCCTTCCTCTCGCTCGCTCCCACCAGGCATCGTGGCAAGTCTAGACAGGCTTGTCTCAGGCAAGCTCACATCCCCCTGGCCTCGCCTCTCCTTCCCCTGGCCTCGCCTCTCCTTCCCCTGGCCTCGCCTCTCCTTCCCCTGACTCCCCTCGCCCTCGCTGCTCCCGCCTTTCATCTCCCTGGCATCGTGGCCATCCTAAACAAACTGGTGTGCGCCCATGCGGACATCCCCCTTGCCCCATCTCTCCTCCCGCTTCTTGCTCCTCCCTCTCTCCGCTCCCTGCAGGCATCGTGGCCATCCTCGACAAGCTGGTGTGTGCGCATGCAGACATGTCTCATCCCTCTCACTTAACGCTGCTCCCGCTCTCTCCGCTCCCTGCAGGTCTCGTGGCCATCCTCGACAAGCTGGTGTGCGCGCATGCAGACATGTCTCACCCCTCTCACTTAACGCTGCTCCCGCTCTCTCCGCTCCCTGCAGGCATCGTGGCCATCCTCGACAAGCTCGTGTGCGCCCATGCGGACATCTTCCTAGCGGGGTCGTGGAACTGTGGGGGCGGCCGGGGGTATGAGAATGACATAGTGAGGCACAGGAGGCTTTTCAACTACTCGGATGACACGATGCAAAGGTGGGCAGAGAAGCGTTGAAAGACGAGGAGGCAAGGCCAGCGAATAAAAGACGTGGAGGCTCAAACTAAGTTGGCCCACCAGGCTCTTTCTTTTTGTGTTACTGTACGATGCTTGCATTGGGGAGCAGCAGGCAGGCCACATGAAGCCCAATCGGTGATAGTTGTTAACGTGAGAAGGAATGATAACTAGAGATGGAAACCTAGAACAAATACTAGTTGGTTGTACTCACTAGAAGCATACTTTAGTCTAGCCTATAACTTCTACATAGCTAATATGTATAAGTTGACAATAGTATGGTATTATTAAAACCACATGCTAGAATAGCACACCTGAGGAGCTCTTGAAAAAATGTTTCGTTTACGGGCAGACCCTTGGGTGCGTTTTCTATTTCCGAAATGGTATGGGACCCGAAATTGTCTGTAATGCGAAGTAGCTTTGCTACGTTATTGATGCGCGACGATTGATTTGGCGTCAGATGCTCGGCGGATGAAGTTGCGACTGACCGCTCACACAGCTCAGTTTTTTCAAGAGCTCCATAGGTGTGCAATAGGTTTTTAACCCGAGGTTCAACAAGGTCGCATTTCGCGCAACCCATGTGGCTGTTCGGCTCACAAGTTGCACAGTTCACCTTTGCCCTAGTCGCAAGTCGCGGTCGAGGGTGCCTCGTAATGTGAAGCTTGAACACGAACGCCGAATATATCCGAGGTACAATATGTTTTTTTCGTTTCACCAAGCTGGCGAAAAGTCAAATGAGTCGCGCACGCGTTTCCCGCCTCGTCGCACAATCGTCAAATCGGTACCACACTACGATTGTATCATTGTTCAGCTGCCCAAAAAACGCACCTCGCAAAATCATACTGGGAACCCGTTTTTTTTCAAAAGAACCATCTTCAAGAACGGCGCTCTTGAAGCCCCCCCTATGCTATTTTAGCCTGTGGTTTTAAGTACCGTGTGTTTAATGGGTAGTTATACATGATGCACTTACTATTCGTCACTCTGGTGTTACCGTACGTAGTGCGTGTATCCTCTATTGTATAAAGCGTTTTATTTTCTACCCTAGAGTGTATATCATTATGGCAAGCTTGTCAAATATGTGTATCTGTTATGTTTACATAGACCGTATAGGGTCACCTTTTAGAGGGTACAATACTTAGGTATATCCATCTGTACTCTCACTCTAATTCATCACTTCTCTCATTCCGATATGGTATCACGCGTAGGTTAGGATCCCCCACCTACCGCTTCCGCTTGTCACCTAGCTAGGCCCCGCCGCGCCTCCCCCCTGGGCCCCGTCGTGCCCCCTCGCCTAGCCCCGTCGCGACCCCCCCCTGGGCCCCGACGTGCCCCTAGCCCTGCGGCGCCCCTCCTGGGCCCCGTCGCGACCCCCTAGCCCCGTCGCGACCCCCTAGCTCCGTCGCGATCCCCCTGGGCCCCGTCGTGCCCCTAGCCCTGCCGCGCCCCTCCTGGGCCCCGTCGCGACCCCCTAGCCCCGTCGCGACCCCCTGGGCCCCGTCGCGACCCCCCTAGCCCCGTCGCGACCCCCCTGGGCCCCGTCGTGCCCTTAGCCCTGCCGCGCCCCTCCTGGGCCCCGTCGCGACCCCCTAGCCCCGTCGCGACCCTCCCAGGCCCCGCTACGCCCCTCGCCCTGTAGCGCCCCTCCTAGGCCCCGTAGCGCCCCTCCTGGGCCCCGTCACGCCTGCAGGCCCCGTCGCCCCCCCTGCCCGGTCTCGTCGCGCCCGGCCGGCCCCGTCGCACCCGCCAGGCCCCGTCGCACCCGCCCGGCCCCGTCGCACCCGCCCGGCCACTTTGCGCCCGGCCCGGCCCCGTTGCGCCCGCCCGGCCCCGTCGCACCCGCCCGGCCCCATCGCACTTGCCTCAGGTGTCCTTGGTCGCTTTTGTCGTGCGGAGGGCATCACCCAGACGTTCACCCTACCGGACTCCCCACAGCAGAATGGGGTCGCTGAGCGACGCATCGGTTTGGTCATGGAGGTGGCTCGCACCTCCATCATCCATGCCAGTGCACCCCATTTTCTGTGGCCGTTTGCTGTGCGCTACGCTTCTCACCAGCTTAACTTGTGGCCGCACCCTCAGCAGCCGCAGGTTTCGCCGACCCGTCTTTGGACTGGGTCTCCTGGTGACGCGTCTGCGTTCCACGTCTGGGGCTGCCTTGCTCACGTCCGTGCCTCCGGCATGGACAAGCTCACTGCCCGCACCCTTCCCTGCGTCTTCCTCGGTTTTCCCCTTGACGCGTCCGACTGGCACTTTTACCACCCGCCGTCTCACCGCTTCTTTCACTCTCGCGACGTCACCTTTGACGAGTCCGTCTCCTACTACCGTCGCTTCCCCCACCGCGGTCCCCCGGTTACCCCCCCCCCGTTCCTGGTCACTCCTTCCCCGGTAGTCCCTGCCCCCCCCTCCTCCTCCCCGTCCTTCCCCCTCTGGTGTGTCCCACGTCACCCCCCTTCCGTCGGTGGACCCGGTTGAGGAGTCTTCTGACTCTGGTGGCCCTGCTGCGCAGTCCTTGCCGGCCGCCCCTCCCCCGGCGTCCCCTCCCCAGTCCCCTCCTCCACCGCCTTCGCCGCCGCTGCAGCCGTAGTTGTCGCTGCCGCCGCCGTCGCAACACCCGTTCGTTGACTCTGGGGGTGCTACTGTGGAGTGTGCCGGTGGTAGCCGAGGAGCCGCTTGCAGTCCCCGTGTCGCCGTTGTGCCGCCGCAGCAGCAGTCCCCGCCAGTGTCAGCCCTTCGCCTGCTCGGCCTTCTGTCCCCTGACCCTGCGGTTGTTCCTCTCCGCCCGTCTCCTCCTCTTCCTGTCTACGGCCCTGTGTTCCCTCCGCCGGACTCGTCCCCGGCCCGTCTTCCTCCTCGTTCCCCTCCTGTGTCCCCTCCCCTGTCTCCTGACCCGACTCCTCCGTCGCATGTCTGGTCTCACCGTCCCTCCCGTGCTCGTCCTGCCTCGCCTGTCTTGCGCTCCCACCCTATGTTGCTTCGTTCCCACGCGTCTCGTCCTCCCCTTCTCCCGTCGCCTCCTCCGTCCTCCCTTGTTGTTGCACCCCCCCCCGCTGTCTGACTACCTTCATGCCGCGCGTCCTCTTGTTCCTCGGGTCCTTGCCTCTCTCGTTACCGACCCGTCTGTTCCGGTCTCGTGCCTTGACGCTCTTGTTGCTGCGGTCGCTGACTTCGCCTCTACCCGCCGCCTTGACTACGCCACCGCTCTGGTCTCTGACCCTGCCTGTCCTCCGTCTGTCGGGGGTGCTCCTGCCCTTGGCAGTGACGTCCTGGAGGACCGCCAGTTCGAGCTTGCTTTCCTGTCCGAGGCTGCTCCCCATCTCTGTTCCATGCTGCTAGTCCCTGAGGGTGACCCAGACGCTTTCGACATCCCGACCCCTCGCACTTACGCTGAGGCGACCTCGGGACCTTGGGCCTCTCAGTGGATTGCTGCCATGGAGCAGGAGATGGCATCTTGGAGATCCACCGGCACCTTCGTCGACGCAGTTCCCCCGCCTGGGGTGAACGTAGTCGATGGCCGCTGGCTCTTCAAGGTGAAGCACCCTCCTGGAGAGCCGCCTGTGTTCAAGGTGCGCTACGTGGCTAGACCGTGGTGGGGGAAGCGACGGTAGAAGGAGACGGACTGGTCAAAGGTGACGTCGCGAGAGTGAAAGAAGCGGTGAGACGGCGGATGGTAGAAGTGCCAGTCGGAAGCGTCAAGGGGAAAACCTAGGAAGACGCAGGGAAGGGTGCGGGCAGTGAGCTTGTCCGTGCCGGAGGCACGAACGTGAGCAAGGTAGCCCCAGACATGGAACGCAAACGCGTCACCGGGAGACCCGGTCCAAAGACGGGTCGGCGAAACCTGCGGCCGCTGGGGGTGCGGCCACAGTTTAAGCTGGTGAGCAGCGTAGCGCACGGCGAACGGCCACAGAAAATGGGGTGCACTGGCATGGATCATGGAGGTACGAGCCACCTCCATGACCAAACCGATGCGTCGCTCAGCGACCCCATTGTGCTGTGGGGAGTCCGGCAGGGTGAACGTCTGGGTGATGCCCTCCGCACGACAGAAGCGACCAAGGACACCTGAGGCAAACTCGCCACCACGGTCGGAGTGAAGACGCAAGACAGGGAGACCTCGGTGGACACGCGCAGAGACAAGCCAGGGGATGAGAGCGTCAGGTACGTCGGCCTTTCGCTCCAGGGGAAAGACTGTGTTGTAGCGAGTGAAGTCGTCGACAAGCACGAGGAAGTAGCGCTCTCGACGCGATCCATGGACGGGGGCGGGGCCCCAGACGTCCATGTGCAGGGTCTGCAGCGGCGCGGCGGTAGGGGGAAACGAGGAGGAGTGAGGGGCACGGCGAAGCCGACCCTCGACGCAAGGCGTGCAAGGCGGGGGGGGGGAGGAGGGAAACGCGGGGAACGAACCAGGGAGACCAAGGACGAGACCGTGCTGGGACATGTGACGCAGACGCGGGAGCGCAGGGTGATCTAGGCGGTGGTGCCAAAGGAGAGTCGGGTGAGTGAGGGACCGACAGGAGCAGGTAGCAGCAATTTGGGTAGACGCAGCCACCTGAAGGGGCGCCCCAGCCGGGGGGGTCACAGGGTTTAGGGTGAACAGGCCGGACATCGGGTCCCGGGGGAACGTGGAAAGGGGGGCACCAGCGGCGGCCTCGGTACAGACAGCATACCGCTCGTGACCTGGGAACGTAGTGGTGACGCCAAGGTCCTGGAGGCAGCCGACACCAACTAGGTTCCTGGAGAACGAGGGGATATGCAGACCTGTGAGAAAGCCCGAAGGAACCGCCGGACAGGGAAGGGTGGTGGAACTGCGGGCGAAGACTGGACCGCCGGAGGGGTCAGCAAGAGAAACTGCAGCAGGAACAGGAAGCGGCGTCAGCGTAGTGGAGTCGCGGAAGAAACACCGGGAAGCGCCAGAGTCCAAAGTGAAGGAAAGCGAAGCAGCGGCATCCGGCGACGGGGCAGCAGCGGAAGCACCAAGACTAAACAAAGCAGGAGCTCTTACGCCTGACGCAGCAGGGGAGGCTAAGCTAGGCAAACCTACACTGGACGACAAGGAGTAATAAGCGGGAAGCACACTAAAGTCATCAGCATACATCACATGCAGGGCAGAAACAATGGCATCCATGTCCATGTAAAAAATCTGAACCCTACGACTAAGCAAACTGTGCCAGTCCGGGAGGTCGGGCGACGGGCCGAAGCGCTGACGAAACAGGTCGTCCAGGCGACGAAAACAGCGAGTAGTGGGATGACCGATCTTACCGCAAACGAAACCGCGGCGAGGACCGGTCTGGATCTGGTACTGACAGCGCACGCCTCCCAAACCACCACCCGGTACACCACCACGCGCACGACCACCACCAGCGCCAGGCCACCCGGGCAGGAGGGCACTCGCCTGCCTCGTCTGCGGTGGTTGATGGGGCTGCTGCTGCTGCTGCGGCTGCTGCGACTGCTGCTGCTGCTACGACTGCTGAGGTGGCTGCTCAGCTGGACCTGGCAAGGTCCCCTCGTCCGCTCCAGCACCAGGCGGCCCGACTCCACCACCACCCCCACCTGCACCCCCGCCTCCTTTGCCACGCCCAGCCTTGGGGCGGCGACCCTTTCCCGAACGGAACTGCGCTGCAGCAGCAGTCTTAGCCACAGCGGCAGAACCATCGGAGAAGGTGCACTGAGCGGGGGCACAACCCTGAAAGATAGGTACCGGCACAGTACCGCTCGCCTGGGCGATAGAGCGGTGGCGTGTCTCAATAAGAGTCAGGGTGTTTACAAAGTCAGTGAGGGTGAGGTCACCTGGGTGAATGCTAATGAAGCGGTCACGGGCGGCGGCAAGGCGGTCAGGGAGGCGGGTGGCAAGCAGGTAGAGGGTAGAGGTAATGGGTGGCTTGTGGGCTCTAAGCTGTGCGTCAGTGCAGGCAGCGCGCCAGGTCTCATCTATCGTGCGCAGGTGAGCGGCCAGGTCAGCGACAGTTGGGAAGACGCAAGGTCGGGAAATAGCATCGGGAGGATCAGGCGACCCACCGAGGCAGCAGGCAGGGTGGAATAGCGCCGGATAATAGCATCTAAGAAGGCCTGGGCGGTAGTGATGGACCTTAAGCGAGGGTGCTCAGACGGGGGGAGGGCATTGCTAATTGCAAGCTGTGCGACAGCGTCTCGGGAAAGCCAGACAGAGCGAGCAAGGGCAGCGGCTGCAGTAGACTCGTGCGCAGCCGGTGTGGGGTCAGCGGGCAGCACAGCAGGGGGGTCTGGGCAGGGGAGCGTACCATCAAGGTGTGCCGAAAGCGAGTGGCCATCCTGCCGCTGGCGAGTGAGGTGGCGGCGGAGGTCGGCTAGCCACGCCTTGAAATCCAGAGGCTGGCATTCAGCGTCGAAGCGAAGCTCCGCCGCCATCAGGAGCAGTGCAGGGCGGTGCAGTGCGGTGCAGTGCGATGCAATGCGGTACAGTGCGGTACAGTGAGGTGCAGCGCGGTACGGTGCGGTGTAGCGCGGTACAGGGCGGTACAGTGAAGTGAGAGGTGATGGAGAACCGTACCAGGGAGGGTGCAGTGCAGTAGCAGGCACGAAGAGCGGGCCGCCCGCAGATCGGCGGCAGTCCAGCGGGAAGGGAGCACGGGGCCGGAGGTCGACGTGCAGGGCGCGCGCAGGGGCCGGCAGAACGGGCACGGGGGCAGGTAGTGGCGGGCGCCGGGCCGGCGAGGACGGGCGCGAGGGCGAGGTAGGACGGGCGCGGGGCCGGCGAGGATGGGCCTGGGACGGGCGCAGGGCCGGCTAGGACGGGCGTAGGGGCCGGAAGTACGGGCACGGGGGCCGCTAGGACGGGCGCGGGGCCGGCTAGAGCGGGCGCGAGGGCCACTAGGGCGGGCGCGGGGTCGGCTAGGACGGGCGCGGGGGCCGCTAGGACGGGCGCGGGCCGGCTAGGACGGGCGCGGAGGCCGCTAGGACGGGCACGGGGCCGGCGAGGACGGGCACGGGGGCCGCTAGGACGGGCGCGGGGTCAGCTAGGACGGGCGCGAGGGCCGCTAGGACGGCCGCGGGGCCGGCTAGGACGGGCACAGGGGCCGGTAAGTCGGGCGCGGAGGCCGCTAGGACGGGCGCGGGGCCGGCTAGGAGGGGCGCGGGGGCCGCTAGGACGGGCGCGGGGTCGGCTAGGACGGGCGCAGGGGCCGCTAGGAGGGGCGCGGGGCCAGGTAGGACGGGCGCGGTGGGCCGAAGAAGACGGGCACGGGGCGAGCTAGGACGGGCGCGCGGGCGCAGCTAGGACGGGCGCGCGGGCGCGGTTAGGTAGGGCGGCTAGGGCGCGGGTAGATCCTAGAGCGGAAGCGTGGGCGGGGGCGGGACCTACCTACTGCTGATACCATCTTAGAACTGAATAATGGTTGAGTAGTGAGAGAGTACAAGGGGATATACCTAAGTGTTGTACCCTCTAAGAGGTGACTCTATACAGTCTATACAAACATTAGAGATACACATGTTTGACATGCGCTAGGCTCGTTCCGGATTTTGAACGGGTAGAGTTATTGGGGTTTCCAGAATTTATAGAAGTGGTGTTGCGGGGGGCTCCAGGAAGATCAGAATATGCTTGGGGGGCAATCCGGCTGCAACTGCCAAGAAATACCCCCCCCCACCCCCTTCCCCTTTCCCCCTCCTCGCACCCAGAGTGGCAGAGAAATTTTTCCGGCGAAGTCCCCACCTTTCAGAAACAATCCCACGGAGCCCGCGAACCCAGGAAATTCGGCTAAATCCCTCACACACATAACTCCCACACCAGCAAAACTCAGAAAAATCGGCGAAGTCCCCAACTTCCAGCAGCATTTCTTCCTTAACCCCGCAACCAAGCAAATGTGGCGAAGCCCCCCCCACACAAACATACCGTGCTCCTCCCACCCGCACCACCCGAAACCCAGAATTTTCGGCTAAGTCCGTCACAGTCAGGAACATTCCTTCCTCGATCATAGTTGAATTCGGCTAAGTCCCTCCCAAACAGAGATAGTCCTACCCACACCCACGAAACCTCGGCTAGTCCTCATTGCAGGAAAATTCCTGCACTTACCCTATAACATAGAGTATTTGGCTAAGTCCCCCTTAAACCTAGAGAATTTTATACAAAGAGACTCCTTCCACCCAGGCCACCCTAAACCTTGAATATTTGGCGTGCCTCACAGACTGTAAAATTCCTCTTACAGCCCCGCACGCCCACGGAGCTAGGAAAATTTGGCTAAAAACGTTTAGCCACGTTTCCCGCCTCCCCCTTCCCGCAACCCCGAAAGTTGCGAAAGTTGCTGACACATATTCTACCCTACTTTAGCGGGTTTGTCAGAGAACTAGCAGAGGAAATTCACACTCCTAACATAGCAAGTCCAAAAGTACTCTCTTTTTCTGGCACTCCGCAAATGTTCTCAAAGAGGCTTAGGACACTAGCTAGGTAGCTAGGATGAAGGAACGTAGGTAGGCAGCCACTAGGAAGCTATGAAGGCCGCCATGAAAATGGCGGCAGGGTTTAGCTAGAAGGTAGGCGAGAGTGTCGAGAGAGAAGGGGTTGGACTAGGAAGAGAGATGCATACAAGGAGGGGTTTGTACCCTCTACAGTAAGGTTCAGTTACCTACCAAGCCTACAAATTATATAACACACTACATAATTTTGACACACCCCCTAGGCTTGGTAGTAGAAAGCCCACGACACACACAGCAAACACACACACACACACACGCACGCACGCACGCACACACACACACACACCCCCTAGCCTAGCACCCCAATACTCAGCAACAGCCACGGCCATTCCAGCATGGCCAACCTCACGGCGCGAGAGGCAGGGCGACGGTGCAACAAGGGCTGCAGGGACACCGTCAGCATCGAGTGCGGCATCGACAGCGGCGGTGGCGGCGGCGTGCGGCGGAACGCCCAGCGGCATCAGCGGCGGCGGCGGCGGCCGCTTCGGCATCATTCGGACATCCTGCCGCCGAATGCTGAACATCTTGACATGTCCGAGTCAATGTTTGTTGAAACTCGGCTAAAAGTAACTTTGTACCCGAATCCGGATGAAACAGAAATCAACTACCCTGAAATCCGGACGAATCAGGGTGCAGGGTGGTGGGGAATCCGAGAGAAACAGAGTTAAAAATAACCTTAGCATGAGCCCTGTTCCTGACCAGGCAAATTCTGGAACTTGGGCTGGTCACACGTCTTGCAGCACATTGTGACACGACTTTCAGAGGAGTGTGCAGTGCAGTCGTCATAGCATTTCATATCTCAATAATACAGCACACTCGTAGTTAGAAGTACATGGATGTTCTAAAGGACAAAGCTAAACAGGCAGATGCCGACTAGGAAAATGGGGAGGGGGGGTGGGAGCAATCAGAGAAGAGAAATGAGAATGAGACTAGGTGGCAGGTCCATCGGACCTGCAAGGAGCTTGTCTCCTTTACAGCAAAACTCCTCTTCAAATCGAATCACAATCTGTTGATTTTGTATTCCAAAAAAATTATTCATATTTCACCTCAGCTTTGCGAATCCCCCTCCGGTCAAAATCTTCGCCGATTGCAGGGTTGCAGAACTTCGGGTTCCGGAACAGTAAGGCACAGACCCTGACGTGCCGCAATTGGACAGCTTTATCAGAATGAGAGAAGTGATGAATTAGAGTGAGAGTACAGATGGATATACCTAAGTATTGTACCCTCTAAAGAGGTGACCCTATACAGTCTATGCAAACATAACAGATACACATGTTTGACACACCCCCTAGACTGGCATAGGGGAATGACCTGAACAAGCAGCTCAGGGCGGCACTACTAGTCCAACCTCTGAGACAAGGGTCTAAAAGACCAGTCAGAAGGAGTTGAGACAAGGCAAGAACAAGACCAGGGCGGCACTACTAGTCCAACCACTGGGAGTGGACACAAGTCCAGTCTGAGTATAAATATAAACGACAGTACAAAGTCAAGGCCCTAGCAAGTGAGAGGCTACAGGAACTAGACCAAGCTGTACGCAGTGCCGCTGATGATCTTTAGGCGCAAGCGCCTTCGTAAAGATATCAGCTATGTTGGCACCTCAGGCCAAGTGTACTACGCGAGCCTGGCGTCGCTGCTGTAGCTCGCGCAGGAGGAGTATCGCAGCTGAATATGCTTCGCTCTGCCCTCGAGTCGAGGCTCCTGACACAGGAGGATCATGGCCCTGTTGTCAGCGAACAGGACCGGGGCAGAGCAAGGCCGCTCATCTAAGTCAGTGAGCAAGAAGGTCAGCCAGCGGAGCTCCTGTGCCGCCATGGCACCAGCGTAGATCTCAGCCTCACAGCTGGACTGGGCAACAGACGAGGAGCGGGTAGCCCTCCACGAGACGGCACCTGAGCCAAGGCTGAAGCAGTAGCCCTGGGTAGACCTGAGTGTCTCAGCGTCGTCTGCCCACGAAGCGTCTGTGTGTCCAGTAAGGGACCACTGGCCTGCGTCCTCTTAGCACCAACCCCATGCCCGATGTACTAGCAAGATAACGCAAAACCCTCTTAGCGGCAGACCAGTGTTGCGGTCGGTGTCTGCCTGTGGCCACAAAGCGAGCCAGGATGCTGAGAGGGGTATGCGAGATCTGGGCGAGTGCAAGTCATCAGGTACATGAGGCAACCCACCAGCTCTGCGTAGGGGCCGCTGGGCTCTACCGACTCCTCAGACACTTGGAGCAGAGAGTCTGTGGTCTAGAGGCAGAGGGGTGGGCTGTGCAGAGGAGAACTGAAGGCTGAACCTCTGAAGGACCTGGCGCACCAAGTGTGACTGAGTCAGGGTGATGGTGCGCGCAGCTCTGTCCCTGGAGATCTGGCAAGCCAAGGTAACCGGCGCAGTTCTCCAAGGTCAGTGCACGTGTGTCTCTTCAGCAGCTTTGCCTTCACGGAGGCCTAGTGCATCCCTGTCAGCTATGGCAAAGACCAGGTCGTCGACGTAAACAAGGATGTAGAACGTAGTCTAGCCAGCACCGAACGAAGAGTGAGGGGTCTGCGGAAGACGGAAAGAACTGCAGGTCAGCAAGCGTAGCACGGAGAGTGTCGTGCCACTCACGGGAAGCCTGGCGCAGGCCGTAGACGGGGCGCCGCAGGAGCCACTGGGTCCCAGGAGGGAAGGTGCCAGTAAAGCCCTGAGGGCGACGCAAGTAGACCTGCTCGTGTAGGCTGCCCTGAAGGAAGGCAATGGAGAAGTCGAGGGAGTGAAGCTCGTAGTCACGCTGAGCAGCTAGGTGTAACAGAACCCGTAGAGTAGTCATCTTCGGGGTCGGGGCGAAGGTCTGGAAGAAGTCCACCCCCTCACGCTGACTTACCCACCCCCTGTTCCTGGTCACTCCTTCCCCGGTGGTCCCTTCCCTAGCGGTCCTGCCCCTCTGGTGTGTCCCACGTCACCCGTCTCCCGTCGGTTGTCCCGGTTGAGGAGTCTTCTGACTCTGGTGGTCCTGCGGCGCAGTCCTCGCCGTCTGCCCCTCCCCAGGCGTCTCCTCCTCCACCTCCTCTACAGCCGCCGTCGCCTCTGCTGTCACTACCGTCGTCCCCGCAGCCGCCGCCGCCGTCGCCGTAGCCGTTCGTTGCCTCTGGGGTGCTGGTGTTGGAGTGTGTCCTAGCCCCGGTGGCCCTGGGGGTGGTGCCAGTGCTCGAGGGGTTTCGGGCCCTGGGGGTGTTCCTTATAGGGATGCTGGAGTGGAGTGTGCAGGTGGTAGCCGAGGAGCAGCTTGCGGTCCCGGTGTCGGCGTTGTGCCGCCGCAGCAGCAGTCCCTGCCGGTGTCTGCCCTTCGCCTGCTCGGCCTTCCGTCCCCTGACCCTGCGTCCGTTCCTCTCCTCCCGTCTCCTCCTTTTCCCATTTACGGCCCTGTGTTCCCTCCGCCGGTCTCGTCCCCGGCTTGTCTTCCCCCTCCCTCTCCCCTTGTGTCCCCTCCTCTGTCTCCTGACCCGACTCCTCCGTCTCACGTCTGGTCTCGCCGTCCCTCCCGTGCCCGGTCTGTCTCCCCTGTCTCGCGCTCTCACCCTATGTTGCTTCGTTCCACGCGTCTCGTCCTCCCCTTCTCCCGTCCCCTCCTCCGTCCTCCCTTGTTGTCCTGTCCCCCTCTGTCTGACTACCTTCGTGCCGCTCGTCCTCTTGTTCCTCGTGTCCTCACCTCTCTCGTTACCGACCCGTCCGTTCCGGTCTCATGTCTTGACGCTCTTGTCGCTGCGGTCGCTGACTTCGTTTATACCCGCCACCTTGACTACGCCACCGCTCTGGTCTCATACCCTGCCCGTCCTCCGTCTTTCGGGGGTGCTCCTGCCCTCGGCAGTGACGTCCTGGAGGACCGCCAGTTCAAGCTTGCTTTCCTGTCTGAGGCTGCTCCCCATCTCTGTTCCATGCTGCTAGTCCCTGAGGGTGACCAAGATGCTTTCGACATCCGACCCCTCGCACTTACGCTGAGGCGACCTCGGGACCCTGGGCCTCTCAGTGGATAGCTGCCATGGAGCAGGAGATGGCATCTTGGAGATCCACTGGCACCTTCGTCGACGCAGTTCCCCCACCTGGGGTGAACGTAGTCGATGGCCGCTGGCTCTTCAAGGTGAAGCGCCCTCCTGGAGAGCCGCCTGTGTTCAAGGCGCGCTACGTGGCTAGAGGTTTCAGTCAGCGTGAGGGGGTGGACTTCTTCCACACCTTCGCTCCGACCCCGAAGATGACTACTCTTCAGGTTCTGCTACACCTAGCAGCTCAGCGTGACTACGAGCTTCACTCCGTCGACTTCTCCACTGCCTTCCTTCAGGGCAGCCTACACGAGCAGGTCTACCTGCGTCGCCCTCAGGGCTTTACTGGCACCTTCCCTCCTGGGACCCAGTGGCTCCTGCGGCGTCGCGTCTACGGCCTGTGGCAGGCTCCCCGTGAGTGCACGACACGCTGCGTGCTACCCTTGT
>BQMB01000871.1:0-47145 GCA_027943415.1 Closterium sp. NIES-67 | reverse complement strand
AACAGCATGCGACCCTTCAAAAACTCACTTGCTCTTGCGTGCTATGCGTAGGATACCCTCTGAAGGATTCATCAGGCACAAGACAGAGTAACACAGCGTAAAATCCTCCAAAAAAAAAGAACTCAGTTCAGATGTTACCCGACAAAAAGGCCGAACTTGCATGACCTATTCCTTAGGAGCGGTAGAAGCTTCCCCAACGAACTCTTTGTTACCATGCTCCTCGCTGGCCTTGGGACTGACTAGCACACATACAAAGCCATCCTGCACACTCAAGGAACCATCTCAGATAGCGCATTCTTCACGACGCCCATTGCTGAACAGCAAGACATGAATCTGTACAGCACGCGCAACAAGACAAAAGTGGAGAAATTCAGATTTTATGCGGGATAGAAGAATGACTGTGTTGGACAAGGGGAGAATCGCAAGCTGCCCTTCTCCAAATCTTGCAAGAAGCCAGGCCACTTCATCGATGATTGCCGAAAACTGAAGGATCATCGTTAAACAAAAGTGCAGCCACGTCGCTCTGGAAGCTTTGCCCATGCGCCACGATGTACCATCTCCCCACCATCCATTGCCTCTTCCTCATCACGCCTTGCATACAACACACGACCCTTCGTCAACTGTATGATTTGCGCACATTGGACCGCTGGCATACGATACCATGCACACCATGGCGAAGTGAGCCATCCTGATGGAGACCGTCGCTCACTTGAGCCTCTGCCGTATCTAACTGAGTGTCAGCGCCCATGACCAAAGAAGCCCTCACAGCCGATGGAGATCGATGAAGAAGAAACTGAAGCTGAGGGCCAAGCCGTACCACGCACCCTCAACATCAAGCCATAAGCCCATGTCATGAAGCACAACTACCCTACAAGATACGCACATGGTTCCTCGACAGTTGCTGCGGACATTCACACCGGCGTCCTCCACTGCTACCTTCTTAACTGGAAGGTTCCTTCTGGAACCTGAAAGGTACCACCATCACAATAGCAAGCAACCAAGAGTTAACTGCAGTGGCACTCGGCAACTTACTATTGGAATCGGATGACACAGGGGTTTCGTTACATTTAAATAAGGTCATTGTTGTCGATGGCACCACCGATTTGGTCACCCGTCAGTCAAAGCCCTAAACAACTCAATCAAGGCCAGCGTATTCGACAAAGACACACCATCCTTGCCCAACGGGCAATAACTTTCGACCAACATCTCGACAGAATGGCTGCACCATCTGTCCAATCGCTGGACTACCAAAGAGTCAATTTACCTCCGAGTTTCCTCAGCGCACAACAATACCCGAAACTTGATGTTTCTCTCAGCGACATCTTGTTTATGAACGAAGAAGCTAGCAACACCAGCGGCGATCAAGCAAGGCCTTCGATGCCTTTAGTCTCTGGGTTTGCTTGGCGATAGACAGAGCGGGTTGAAGCAAAGGAACCCCACACAGACAACGCACAGGAATACGAGAGTGACGTCTTCCAAGAGTAGGACTATCCCTTATGCTCATCCAGCAGAACTGAATGGTGGGGAGAATGAGCCTACTCGCTCAAGCCACCCCTGCTAGCTGAAATTTTGGACTAATGGGATGGCACAAGCTGTCATCATGCAAAACGAGCTGCCATGCACCGCCCTCCCACATCACTTCTCTCCACATCTTCTATGGACAGGGCAGCCCCCCGACACTAGACTTCTTTGAGTGGGGATGCTTAGTATAGTGCCGACCTCCAAGTGCCGCAGTGGGCAGATTCACTTACAAGGCAAAGTGGGGCATTCATTTGGGCATACCAAAAGATGCTCACACATGGATCATAATGGACTACGACAGCAACAAGGTTTTGTATGCCCTTGACTGCATCTTTTGTGATAAACTTTTTCTTTACGACTTTTCAACGGGACAGGAAAGCTGAAGCAAATGCACCAGAATGCTGCATTGGTGAAAGGAGCTTTGCCAACCCCCCAGGATGAAGCCGATGCTACCGGAAGAATGTTATCCACAGCCGCCTTCTGCCAAGATCCCACCTGCACCATCTTTACCTACTGTTCCAGGTGAAACCGTTGGTTCCTTCCGAACCATGACGACATGAACCACCACTATTCGGGCAATATACGCCAAAGGATTACTCTGGCATGCAGCCAACACCACTCTTCATCCCCGCTATCAAATCCACGTAACCCCCAATGCCACAGTCGAATCTGTCTATCACTACAAAGATGAGCCTCGACACATGCACGCGGATGCCCCATCAAACGAGACAGTATGCCACTTGCCAGCCAAAATTACAGATGAGGACGACATCAAAGGGCACAGCCACCCACATCCACATGTTGCACAATTGGCCCTCTACATCCTCGATCGCTCTGTCGTCGTTTAATCTTCACCGGTCGTGCTTGAACTGAAATTTATTTTGCCAAGCTCTACACTGATGCATCCAAATGGCATGTTGCAATGGATGCCGAAACGAAGGCCCCCGAGCATCGGAAAACCTGGACAATCGTTCCAAAAGTTGCCGCCCGAGGAAAGCATACGATTGTCTTCAGATTCAAGAGTGTCCCTGTTTGGTGTGGTCGAGGGCCTAACCTGGCAACAGTGGGGTGCACTACTTTGCCAACATTTCGAGCATGTATCCACATGCGAGAACGCGTGTGTGAAGCTGCACGGAAGGCATCAGATGGGATCTGTCCAAGAATACACATCATCCTTCCTCGCCATCTGCGACAAAATCGGCAATCTATATGAGACAGAGAAAGTGAATCGATACATTGTAGGGCTGAAACCAGAGGGGCAGCGAGAAATTCGCATGCGTTGCCCGACAACGTTAATGGAGGTATAGCATGTCGTAGAGGTGTGGGATGAGAACAGTGTCCTTATGAGGGCACGTTTTCGAGAGGGAAACCGTTTTCAAGGGAAGAACATCTACCCACCAATCAACGGTCTAACAGCATCGTCAGACCTGAAATTATGGGGACTGTGTTTTTGCTGTAACCACTTGGGCCACATTATGCGGGACAGTCCTCAGTCAAAGAAATTGGGAGCTAACGACATAAGGAAGTCGGGAAATGGACATAGTCAGTTGCAGCTGGGCCACCTACTAACGCGGATTCGTCGCCCGAAATTCACCAGTTCCACCGAGAAATAGTGTCCATCTATGCGATCGACCACACCCGGTTAAAGGGGAGTGAACCTGTTGATTGCCCTGTTCGGGTGGAAGGGAACATTGGCAACACTCGACTAAATATTTTTGTGAATGCAAGAGCGTTACGCGGTCTGTTTGATGTGACCGAGACGAAGAAATTGCGACTGTAAATGGAGTGGTGCATGCCCGAAATGGACGCGCGATTGGTTGACGACACACAACTTGCAATCCAGGAGCGCGTGGAGCATGTGAGGACCGACTGTAACAGTCGAGTCGACTTCGCCTTGAAAATGCTCGCGACAATGCTGGACTCCTGGGGCACGATTGACAGGAGGAATGGCGACATTCTCTTGAAATGGGGAGACAAATGACGACGACTGTCGAAGTGGAAACCACCTGACCCCCAATCAACACTCATGAATCAAGTGACCATAAAACGAGTGATGGCTAGCGTATACGCCGTCCGATGGATCACATCTACGGCTAAGGCGGAGCAGACTGACCTCGAGAAGTTGTGTGTTGGAGTTACTGTGGACCACGCGAAGATCATGTGCAATTGCGAGAAGATATTTCCTGATGATGTACCGCCCGGCCTGCCACCTGAATGACCACACGATCATACCATCGAGCTGGAACTTGGAGCAAAACTGACCATCCTATCGAAATGGAGGCGAAGTCAGCCAGGATTAAGGGAGTTGCGTGAGCAACTGAATTGTCTCTTGGAGAAAAAAATTCATCTGCCCATCCACGTTACCCTATACTGTCCCCATTCTCTACACCCCCATTACCATGCGCTGAACAGTATCACTAACAAACCCCGTTACCCTATTTCGCGAGCCGACGGTCTCATCGACCAACTTCGCGGGGCCAAGATTTTCTCCAAAATTGATTTGCGAGGGGGTTACCACCAGATTCGTGTCGCTGAAGCTGATTTTTGAAAGGCTGCAATTCGTACCCACTATGGAAGTTACGAGTGACCGTCGGGCACTGACTACCAAACAACGACATTATTACCTAAAATCTGGTACTGATCAAATTTGGGTTCTCTCTTACTGCTTATTACAGGAGCTACTGATGCATGAGGTATACGACGCTACAGTGACGGAAGAAACTGTCCATATCTTGACCCTTTGAGATGTTAAAATGCATGTGTTTTTTCTATACCGACTCTTTAAAATAGGAGGCTTTAATTTACTAGTAGACTGCCTCCAGAGCAAGAAGAGCACATGTCATGCAGCCTGAAAGGGCATGTTTATTATTCAAAACCAACAACTACATTCACCAAGTAGTATTCGGACAATTTTGGCCAGATTTAAAGAAAGCATTTAACAATCCAAAATTGGTACCTATTCCACCTCCCCTTAGCCTTAACCATTGCCTTCACCCTCCTTGGCATACTGTTAATAAGCCCCCTGGACACATCCGCCCCAATCCCATCCCATGTCTCTTGCACCCGTTCCCAAGTCTGGAGCATCCCTGTGCGGGGAAGCTCATACTTGGCAAGCTCTCTTTTGAAATGTGCCCACAAGTGCTCTATGGGGTTGAGATCAGGGGAGGAGGAAGGCCACTTAAGAACTGAGTATTGCTGCTCAGACAGCCAAGATTGCACAAGGCGGCTCTTGTGCTTGGGGTCGTTGTCATGCTGGAAGATGACATCCGAGGGGGTTAGATGATAGAAATCGATGGCTTGTGCAAGCTCATCATGCAATATGCTTCTGTACAGCTCCCCATCCATGCGGCCGTCAATCTTACACATATATTCCGGGCCATCATATGTCATGCAACCCTATATCATTAGTGACCCACCCCCATGCTTGACGGTTTGCTGCACTTGGTGACCTTGCAGGGCTGCCCCGTCGTGTATCCACGCGAACTTGCGGCCATCATTGGAAAGGCGATTGATCTTGGTCTCGTTGGACCAGATCACCCGCTTCCAATCTTCCGTAGTCCAATCAAGGTGCGCCTTGGCAAAATCGAGGCGGTCTCTGATGTTTCGGGCAGAAAGACGCGGCTTCTTCGGTTTCTGCACGGCTACTAAACCAGACTGCTTCAGGGCGTTGCGCACGGTTCTAGGATAGATCTTGATGCCGCGCTCTGATTCTAGTAGTTCCGCGGCTTCTATGCTAGTCTTTGCATGGCCGGAAGTGACTGCTCGAACCAGTGAGCGCCTATCACGTACCGAGAGCATGCACGGTCTGTCGTTCGTAGGAACAATCGGCCTGACCGCTAGGCTGCTCGTGCGCTGGGCGGCTTCGTGAGCGTATTTCTAGACTGTGCTCTTCCCTATTCCTAATGCCCTTGTGATTTGTCGGAAACTCCGACCCTGTCGAAGCAGGGTCGCGATCCTATATTTCTGGCTCGAAAGAAGCGATCGCATCGTCGCTAGGAGCTTGGCGTACTATCGAGAGGAAAAAAAAAGGTTAGGTTGCGAGATCGCGAAATGCAGACAGGAAAGAGACTTGGACTCTAAGTTGGCCTAAAGTGTCCGCATCGAGTGACAGCAACATATTACTGTACGCTTTACAAGAAACTCGATTTAAATTTCAACACCCAACTGCATAAACCAGCTAAGGTCAAGAGGCACACTATGCAATCTGTTGTTGTCGAGTTTTGACAACATATCACGCCTAAATCTCAATGTCTATCTACTGCAATGGATTTTTAAGCCCATTTATTTCCGTCACTGTAATTACAGTGGACATTACGAGGTTGATAAAGCTTTGAAAATGCTCCAACATCATTATACTGTCCAAATGCCAGCCATGACGTGCAGCAATACGTGGCCTCATGCCCCACCTGCCAGCTCATGAAATCCTCTAGCCAAAGGCCAGCTGGATTACTACAACCGCTAGAACCGCCCACAAAGCCCTTCACACAAGTATCCATGAACTTCATAACATGAGTGCTGTGGTCATGGTCGTTGATCGACTCACGAAAATGGCTCATTTCGCGTCATGCCGAAAAACGATCTCAACCGAGCAAACTGTCAAATTGTTCATCTCGGTCGTCGTTCGCATGCACAGAATCCTGAAGGCGATCTTGAGCGATTGTGATCCCAGAGTCACGTCAAATTTCTAAACAAAAGTATGGGAACAGTACGGCACATGTCCCCAACTGTCCACGTCTTACCACCCACAGACCGGCGACCAGACTGAACGTACCAACCAGACCATGGAACAACTGAAACGGACTTGTACCAAGTGAGATGATTCTCTCCCATTCATCGAGTTCGGGTATAACAATGCCCCATCTTCCACGACTTTCCAATCCTTGCGATTTCTCAACTAGGATCTCAACCCCATGACTCCCACTACTCCCTTAGTTGGGAGTCTCGCCCCATAGTTACAACATTTCATTAACGATTTATAGAGAGCACAAAAAATGTTAGTTAGGCTATTTCCAAAGCCAACCTGACTGCCCGACGATACGCCGATAAGCATAGATAAGATTTGTCCCTGTCTCATAAGCAACTAAGCCTGCTTGATACTAAGAATTTATGGGTAAAGTTTGCCACACAAACTTCGTCCAAGATCTGTGGACACGTCCGAATTGTTTCGATTGTGACACCAGTTACAACGAAATGATTGTTACCTAACAATTGGTGCATCAACGATTCCTTCCACGCCAGCCTCCTCTGACAGTTTGCTACAACCACATCTGATCTCGACCATCAATCCATCTATATGTTGATCAGACTCGTTCCTGAGCTAACTAACGAACCTCAACAATTTCTCTCCCACAAAATCTGTCGTGACCACAGTGAACGGGTTTTGGAGTTTCTGGTTCGCTGGGTTGACCGAACGTGCGACAACGAAATGTGGGTCCCAGCAGCTACCCTCAACAACGAGCCTCTAGTGCAAACCTATTTACAAGATTGATATGCCTCAGATGTGGGTAGTCTCATATAGGAAGGGGGAAGGTGTAAGGAAATTCAATTTGCTTAGCAAATCTTTGCTAACACCGCGCACATTCATGAACTTCAGAAGTTAAGGCTCGACCCGAAAACCAGCATCTCGAATTACATTCGAAACCCCCGAGCCTACACGAAGAGTCGCGTCCGACACTTCAGAGCCCCGAGGCGCCCAAACCATCTCGCGTGCATTTCATGGCCATCCTCGAGGCTCCCTTGATAAGTACTTTGTGCCTCGCTTATATTCAATACACTAAGATCACTACCTTTATTGACTCCCATCCGAAGATTATCAGAACATTTTGATTTCTCTACATTCCTACTCCACTTGGCCTACGATATTTTCTACGGTAGTATTTAAACGTCCTTGTCGGGAAGTGCCATTCTCAAGCCGGAATAGCCAGAGGCACACTCATTACGAGTCTCGGAAGTAGGTACAGCGGGTGCTCCGTTATCTCCAAATCCGCGATTCGCAAATATAGAGTATGGCTAATAGGGGCAGTGCGCAATGAACAAACTGGATAATAGAGTAGCACAAGGGATTTTAGGTGGGGTGGCGTAGGCCGTTTTGCTCGTTTTGTTCACGACAGGTGCCTTGGCGTATTGGCCATTTGGGCCATGTTACCAGCGATTGCGCCGCGTGTCATGTGAGGGGTTATGTGGACTCGTAAAAAACACTCAACGAATCTGTCGTCTTGTTAGAAACAGGCGGACAAAAAAAAGTCTCACCTCGTTCTCGAACTTCCCGCAAGAAGCGCAGGCTCAAAACGTGCAAAACAAATAATAGGGAAAACTCTTTTTGTGGTCTGACGAACGGGGCTAAATGGAACGAAATTTTGACGACTTTATTGAGGGAGTTTTTTTTAACCACATTTTTTTACGAAACCGAAAGAGACCCCCTTGAGAAAATCATTCTCAAGATGTACAGTTATTAATGGTGATTGAGGGAACAAGGGTCGTGTTTTTGTATTCGAGACGGTCCTGTTCGTGTCATGCGGGAAGCCAGAATATTTGAGGGATTGGTTATATAAAATGGAAAATACCTTGAATGCTCTTAAAGCCGTTGGCTCAAAACGTGCAAGATTATTAATCATGACCGGGCAAATAGCGGGAAGGCATGACACGTCACTTACAACATGGCCGAGAGAGAGATGTGCAATTCTGGTTGTGCAGGCCGTGGTACAACTCAGATCCCAAAGGGTAATTTCGAACAAATGTTCGAACTTTTATGCGGTGGTAGACGGTTTGAATGTTTTCACAACGACCAAGCGTACTCGATAAGGTTTTTTTTTGCTAGTTCAAGTCTCTAACCTCAACTGATCCGAGATGTACCACGCCCTAAAAAAACTCTCGTGTACAGTGCGTCCTGCTTTCGTAGCCTAGGGCGTAATGGCGCTGGGCTGAGTTTGCACTTCAAAAGTCCCAAAATGTATGGGCGGAAGTTTCAAGTTTCTTTCCGCTCATACCCATTGTGTGACGGGGGCAGGGACAGAATCGGTTAGGGGTGGCGCAAAATCATGGGCTGTTTCCCGTCGTTTTGGTGCATGACTTAGGTTATTGCTCTCGCTTTAGGGAACTGGGTTACCAATCGGAGGGTTTCAAGATTATTAATCTTGAAAAGCAATTTCTGCATATTGGGTCAACGGCTTTAAGACGAGGATTTGAGTCGGACTGTAATTGTAAGACGGAAGCTTTGCCTACTTAGAACTTACTGGTTGTCCAACTGGCGATATTTTATTAGCCGTTGGGTCGCCATCTGGATTGTGACACTAGTTTATTACGACGGAGTATGGCGGTATTGGACTTCACGAAAAATTATATGGACTTTCGTCCAGCCACTCTCAAATCGCAAGGAGCCTCGTCAGAAAATTCATTGGAGACGGGGCATTTTCCGACGTTGACATTACGTACCCCATACGATCGGAGTACAGCGTGCTGGATCCTACCGAATTATGGACAATGAGATCGTATCTGAACAAAAATTTCGAAGATTTAATGGCATATCCGCTGTATGGGGTGCAGTGTTCGCCAAGCGCATGTGCTGCGGTTCACGTTACGCATTAAATACAAACAAAACAAAATTACAGCATAGCAAAATTACTGTGAGACTCGGTTCGCGCTGTCTCGGTGATGGCCCTTCACGGTCTGGTGGTTTGACCATGTGAAAATACTGGGGGAAATGTTTTACTAGTATTTTAAACCAGCCCAATTTATCCAAAACGTTGCCATCCATTTCAGGCATTTAAATTACCATGGGCCAGGTGTAGGACCCTTCAAGCGACAGGGCTGTTTTTAAAAGTTTTAAACCCGAAATAGTGACATCCGAGAATAATAGGAACCTATCGTAACCGTTGAAGTTTTTAGATAACGGTTGCGATGAGTTTCCAGCATTCTCGGATGACACTTTTTCGGGATAAAACATAATTCAAACACGCGTTTACCCTTGGTCACAGAATCAGGGCAGGTTTTTGTGTCGTGTCAGCCGGGGGTGTCATAACAAATTTGCCTCTGCGCTAGGCTCGGCCGAGCCTATCTTACAGGCACATGTTGTACTGTAGGACATTTGTGGATGACACGACACAACCACCAGTCCTCAGATGTGGGGCTAAGCAGAGTGGGCCATGATGACTAATGAGCCTGAAGGTTAACACGTGTAAATCGTCTGCAGGACAGTAATTGGTTCGTCAGCGTGGTCCTTCTTCCGTTCGAGGGACCCGCAAGCCAATCATCTTGGTCGCAACTTTTCACTTGGCGAACGCCCTCGTCACCCTATTTTTGGGCCCATAACCCCTGATATTTCTTGCGTGACAGAGTGGCACGATTTGCAATCGTATCAGAGCCTCTCACATGTGTGTTATGCAACTCATGATAATGCTGCTCCCTGAAGTCAAGTAAGCCAAATCTGACAATTAGTGAAGACAAACACTTGCTGCTCCATTTTGGGTTCGCCTTGCTTTGCTGTACAACTGACGCCTTCTAGAGTTTCAGCTCAATTTTGGGCGGGTAATCCTGTGTCGGACACAAACAGCGATGCTGCTCAAAAGGGTGGTCTGCGCTGTTGTGTGTGTGAATATTGGTACAAACAATACTCAATTGATGCAACAACACGGAAGAAACAAGCTAGCCAGTCGTCGCAGGCCATGAGCATCGCCGCATGAACCGAACGCTGACTTGGCAGCGAAATTGAGTCGCGATGTCCCGATGCCAGGGGCGTTCTCAAATTTTGACAGCCAACCCAGGAACAGACTCGAGAACGAATTCCCACAATCGCTACAGCAGTTATTTTCGCGACACGAACCTTCAGTTCGTAATGTAAGAAATCTTTAGGACACGCCCCTAACGTTTGGAACTGAAATGCGGCTCCAAACCCCCGCCACATTTCACTGAGTATAAAAGGGAGCAAACCAAACCAGAGAAACTCACTCAACATCTCACCCACCAACCACCACTCCAGTGCTACACCAGAGAAACTCACTCTCGCATGAAAGCACCGAAAATTAACAGGGTAACTAAGTGAACAATTGCTTGCCAAAATATTCCACACAAACTTACCTCGCAAAACATCAAAATGGTAACCTTCGTGCCCGTGCAAAAGGCACGTATGCCCATAACGATGCATTGCGAAACCCCTGCGCATTTTGGTCTACCGGCATTCTGAAAAGTTGTGTTCCTCTGTCCGGCTCAAGGTGTATAATAGGTTTAATTTTTTCCTGCGTCCATCGTTGCCTGCGGGCAGGTGAGGAAACTACACACGAACGGCATGGAAATATTTTTTTACACCTAGCCCGCGTTATTTTCACACCCTGTATTTTCATAGGGGGAACCTACGAGAGGGTATTAACCCCCCTGAAAGTAGCTCCTGAAGACCGGATCCGGATACCCTTGAAAAACATTTGAACTTGAAGTTCTATACGAAATGTTTACTGCTCGTTTTAGTATTTCTCGAGGCACGAAACTCGACGTCATCTTAGGCAGTGCTCAAAGTTTTTTTCTTGTATGGATTCTGCCATGCTTAGGCCGTATGGACAAGGGGGTACTGTCTACGCACTCAGAAATGGTATGGGTGGAAACAGAAAATGTTCTGCCGTCTATTTGCAGGGTGTAAAAGTACCGCTGGCTAGGTGTACAAGCAGTTGGTTCGGACTTAGTACAGTTTGACCGAATATTACATTTTCGTCGTTCCTAAGTACAGTTTGACTGAAAATGACATTTTTACATGCTACCCATCAGATTTTCACGTGAAACTGTACGACAGCAGTTGCGGCGGGGGGGTGGTCGAGCGCTGAACACATGTCAATAGGGTAATTTTCCCAAATTGATTGAAAATCTAAGATTGTTTCGCTGATGACCCTTTGTTTTAAAAGAGTTTTTCCAAGCCAGCCCTGAGAGAATCAGGGGGATTTATATACTGACTCGTAGGAGTTTGGGGTGGTTTTAAGGGGGCCGGACATCTAGTTAGCCTCCAGGGGGTGTAGGACTCTGTCAAACTTCCCGTTCCCTTTCACCCTTAGCCCAACTCTTTCCTCCCATTTTCCCTTAGTTTAGCTGTTGGTTTTAGAATGAGATGACAGGAACTATTGTTCACGCCACTTTAAATGGTCCCATCCCTCACACCCAGAACCCTATCTTCCCAGCCCCCAGCCTATATATAGTACCTTCACTTGGGTGATTTATCTGTAGCATAGGTGCTGGTGAGGGTGTGGGTTTCCTATCCCACCGCGAAGTCGCCCACTGGTACTCTCACTATCTTGTCCAGCAAAGAAGGGTTCTAACCTTGCAGGTTTTAATCACGGACCCTGAAGAATCAGGGTAAGTTTCTGACGAGGTCGGATTTTACAGGAAAAGTTTCATTGTGGCCCGGATCGTCCGAGATGGCGAAAAACCTAGCGAGAGCCCTGGTCGAGAGATCCTACGCGGTTATAGCGGATTGCAGATTACAGGATGCAACTGGTTCTGCATTTGTTCCCTTACCCACCTTCAGTTGTCAGCCATTTGGCCCTCAGGATGCTGCTTCCTAGAAGAGTTCCCACTTTCCGTTCAGCCGCTCCCTCCCGAGCCTGCGTCAATCCTTGATCAGTGCCTGTGCAGCCTGGCTGGGCCTTTCACCGAAGGAAATTCCTTGGCAAGGGTAGCGGTGGTAGACGGCGACTGCACAAGACCAAAACGTCAATCAAAGAAGCCAAGTGCGAAGCGAGTGACTATGGATGCAAGATCCGCGTCTGCTCTTAGCAGCATTTTTCATCACGAGGTGGCTGTTTTTCTGTGATAGCGTGCTAGTATTCACCTAACTACTGCTGGGAGCCGCCGCGGCCATGCCGCATTCCTTAGACGCGGTCGGCTCGCCGTCCCGATCCCAATCCTCCTCGCTCGCCGTCAAGCCATGGTCGGCAGAGGTGAGTCCCCCCTCTCAACTGGGTACCAGTCCTGGCGTGCCCAGCAAATTTCGGTTCGGAACCCACATCTGCGTGGGGGAGTTCTCGCGAGCAGATGGGCTCTGTCAGATCCGCCGGATTGTTTTGGAGTAAGCCGTGGTCCGCCGCAGAGGCGACCACCCCCCCCCCCCCTCCCCCCCCTTAACCCGGTACTTGTCCCGTCATCTGCGTGGAGCGAGCTGCTGAGCTTCTGTCAGAGACCCGGCGAATTTTTTCCGGAAGTGGGATTGATCCATTCTTGAGTTGCATTTCGCCTGGAAAGAGCTGCCAGCTCTTAAAAATGTGGATCTCTCCTATATTGTATGTATAGTTGTTCGTATAGCAAGGCTACTCCGTAGCAGACGTATACCTATGCCGTAGCTACTGTATACCTACTCCGCATCCTGGAATTTTGGGATGTGCTCAATGCGCCGCAAGACGCGTTGAAAGTTGATATTTTAGAATTCGCAAGAATCAAACCCGCCTCGAGACGCGTTGAAATTATGTGCGTCAAACTCGCGCTCCCTGTGTCTCAAGATACGCTCGTGGCCTCACATGCAATGTTCATGGCCGGAAGACGTCATTCTGTGCCATGATGCTCGGGGCTCAACGTCCATGGTTCATCCCAATGTCGATGTCTCCGTGGTCTCAACTTTGTCTCACCATTTCTTCCACGCTACTCATCATTTCTCCTCATCGTTGCCGACTAAACACGATCACCCACGCATGGCAGGAGGACGCGGTTCTGCTGCGCCATGCGCTGCTTTGTGGCACGAGGCAGTGGGGCGAGTTGGGGAGGAGCGGTCAGCTGAGGAGAAACAATAAGTCGTGCTGTAACCGTTACATCTTTCTCAGAAGGTTCGTTTCTATCACTTCGGGTTTCGGCAGGGCTGAGCCTTTTCTGAGCGCCTGTTCTGTCGCCGTGTCTCTCTGCTTGGTGGCAGGAAATTCGTCCAGCGCTTTCAGGAAGATCTCCTGAGAGAGCACTTGGGAGGCGGTGCATTCCCCCAGACAGCCTTGGAGACGCACAGCCAGTTGCTGCTGAGGCGTGACGGCCAGCAGCAGCAATACTGGCACCAGCAGCACCAGCAGCACCAGCGGCACCAGCAGCAGCAGCGGCAGGAGCACCAGGAGCAGCAGCACCACCATCACCCAGAGCAGCAGACTGGCGTGGGTTCACTCGGGTCAGCATCGCCTGCTCTTTCTTTCGGTGGGCTGTCGTTTGACGAGTGCAGGAGCGTCTTCCTCTCGCCTAATGCCCGCCGCCCTACAGCCCAGGCGAGCCTCGCGACTGCTTTCTGCGCTGCTGCTGCTTCCCATGCCGCTGCTCTCTCCATTGATGCTGCTGCCCCACTTGCCGCCACCTCCACTGCTGCTGCTGCTGCTGCTGACTTCAGTGTTGCTTCTTTCCCCAATGCTGCTGCTGTCTCCAGTGCTGGGTTATTCAATGCCGCTTTTCCCAATGCTTCTGCTGCCCGCCAGCTGCCCGTGAAGCGGGCAAGGGAGGACTACGGCAGGCTTCTGGTGTCAAGTCGGGCTGGGAGTGGGTGGGCCAGCCGCACGCTGCACCACTCGCAGTCCTTGGAAGACCATTTCCAGCAGCAGGGGGGAGAGAGCAGCGGAGTGCAGGCAGCGCTGTGGTCTCGCGTGGGTTCAGAGAGCGCCCTTCCAGATGATGTGCTGCTGGGATTCAGCAGCGAGGACCCTAGCGTCAGTGTGCCGTTTGCAGCACTGCCAGCGCCACTTCCAGCCGCTCTCTCTGCCCAGGCAGCTCTGCCAGCGCCTCTTCCAGCGCCTCTGCCAGTGCCTCTGCCCACCCAACTCACAGCTCCTACTGGATCTGTTCCCAGGGGAATTCGCAGCTGCTTGGGAGGGACGCTCTCCTTTGAGAATGGTTCTGCGGGACAGGAGATGTTTCCCTTCATGGGCGCACGCAGCACAGTGCCAGAAAATGACCCTCTGTTTCTCGACACGCCCGTGGCTCTCCTGTGGCTGCATGGGACTGCCTCCTACCTGCCCACTGAGCCCAGTGAGGCCAGTGAGGCCAGTGAGCCACAGGGACGGCCACTGGCAGCCTGGCTTCCTGATCCAGCGCTGCCCGAGTGGGCGCTGGAGCAGGGAGGGACGAGGGAGAAAGGTGGTCAAGAGCACAAGCATCAGCACCCAGTGGGGGAAGAAGTGGGTGTGGAAGGAGTCAGTTTTCCGCAGAGGCACCACCAGCAGCAGCAACTGAATGGCCATCAGCATCTGGAGTTCGAGGGGATTCCCTCGATGTCATCATACCAGCCACTGCCAGAGCCACACCCCCAACCACTGCCAGAGCTGCTGCCTCAGGCATTGGGCCTGGCACCGTCACAGGCATTGGTACAGGCGTTTGCACTGGCACCATCACTCACATCAGAACAGGCATTGGCGCTGGCACCATCACAGGCTTTGGAACAGGCATTCGGCACTGGGACCGTCACAGGCCCTTGGAGCAACCAATACTAACCCTAGGATCACACTACATGCCCTCAATCCCCAGGGGCTCATACATGTTTGCTTCCAAACGACCAGGCCCTGTTTGTCAGAAACTAAAATTTAACAAGTGTAGAATACAGAGGGACAACAAGGGTATATACCTATAGAGTGTTGTACCCTTTACGAGGTGACCCTATACAGTCTATACCAATATATGTTCTACATATGTTTGACACACCCCCTAGACTGCATAGGGGCAAATCCTGAACAAGCAGCTCAGGGCGGCACTACTAGTCTAGCCACTGAGACAAGGGTCTAAGGACCAGTCAAAATGGGGTACAGACAAGACAAGAACAAGACCAGGGCGGCACTACTAGTCCAGCCACTGGGAGAGGACACAAGTCCAGTCTGAGTACATATATATAGATATATATATAGGACAGTACAACGTCAAGGTCCTAGCAAGTGAGTGGCTACATGAACTAGACCGAGCTGTACACTGTGCCGCTGATGATCTTTAGGCGCAAGCGCCTTCGTAAAGATATCAGCTGTGTTGCCACCAGAGGCCAAGTGTACTACGCGGGCCTGGCGGCGTTGCTGTAGCTCACGCAGGAGGAAGTACCGCAGCTGGATGTGCTTCGCTCTGCCCTCAAGATGAGGCTCCTGACACAGGAGTATCATGGCCTTGTTGTCAGCGTACAGGACCGGGGCAGAGCTAGGCCGCTCACCTAAGTCTGTGAGCAAGAAGGTCAGCCAGCGGAGCTCCTGTGCCGCCATGGCACCAGCGTAGATCTCAGCCTCACAGCTTGAGTGAGCAACAGACGACGAGCGAGTGGATCTCCAAGAGATAGCACCCGAACCAAGGCTAAAACAGTAGCCCTGCGACGCCTTCCGCCCGTCCTGCCCCTCTCCCCTTCCCTCAACAACTCCTAGCCCCCCTCCCGCCCGTCCTCCCCCTCTCCCCTCCCCTCCGTGGCTCTTCAGACCGCCTCCCGCCCGTCCTCCCCGTCTCCCCTCCCCTCTGTGGCTCTTCAGAGCGCCTCTCGCCCGTCCTCCCCCTCTCCCCTCCCCTCAACGGCTCCCAGCCCGCCTTCCGCCCGTCCTCTCCCTCTCCCCTCCCCTCAATGGCTCCTAGCCCCCCTTCCGCTAGTCCTCTCCCTCTCCCCTTTCCACAACGGCTCCTAGCCCCACTCCCGCCAGTCCTCCCCCTCTCCCCTCCCCTCAGTGGCACTTGAGGCCGCTTTCCGCCCGTCCTCCCCCTCTCTTCTCCTCTCAGCGACTCCCAGCATCCTTCCACCCGTCCTCCCCCTCTCCTCCCCTCAGCGACTCCCAGCACGCCTTCCGCCCGTCCTCTCCCTCTCCCCTCCGCTCAGCAGCTCTTGAACAGGCCTTCCACCCGTCCTCCCCCTCTCCCCTCCCTTTCCCTCAGCTGCTCCTTAACCCGCTTTCTGCTCATCCTCCTCCTCTCCCCTCCCCTCAGCGGCTCCTTAATCCGCCCTCCGCCCGACCTCCACCCACTCCCCTCCCCTCAGCGGCTCCTTAACCCCCCCTCTCCGCTCCTCCCGCCCCCCTCTCACCTCCCTACCTCTTCCTTGGGGCCCTCCAGCCACCCCTCACACCTCCCTTCCCCCTGCTGCAGCTCCTCCTCCGGCGGCAGCAGCACGTGCCGCCCGTAGCAGCTGCACCTCTTCCTCTGGCGGCAGCCGTACGCTCCGCCCGCAGCAGAAGCAGCACCTCCTCCGCCGCCGGCAGCCGAACACGCCGCCCGCAGCAGTAGCAGCACCTCCTCCGGCGTCAGCCGCACGTGCCGCCCGCAGCAGCAGCACGAGCACCTCCTCCTCCGGCGGCAGCAGCACGCGCCGCCCGCAGCATCGGCAGCATCTCCTCCTCTGGCTGCAGCAGCACGCCTCGCCCGCAACAGCAGCACCTCCTCCTCCGGCGGCAGCCGCAGCCGCTGCTTGGAGCAGCAGCAGCAGCAGCAGCAGCAGCAGCACCTCCTCCTCCGGCGGCAGCAGCACACGCCGCCCGCGTCCTCCTCCGGCGGCAGCTTCATGCGCCGCCCGCGCCCTCCTCCGGCGGCAGCTTCATGCGCCACCCGCGCCCTCCTCCGGCGGCAGAACCACGCGCCGCCCGCGCCCTCCTCCGGCGGCAGCTGCACGCGCGCCCGCGCCCTCCTCCGGCGGCAGCACCACGCGCCGCCCGCGCCCTCCTCCGGCGGCAGCACCACGCGCCGCCCGCGCCCTCCTCCGGCGGCAGCACCACGTGCCGCCCGCGCCCTCCTCCGGCAACAGCCTTACGCGCCGCCCGCGTCCTCCTCCGACGGCAGCCGCACGCGCCGCCCGTGACCTCAACCGGCGGCAGCTGCACACGCTGCACGCGCCCTCCTCCGGCGGCAGCACCACGGGCCGCCCACGCCCTCCTCCGGCGGCAGGTGCACGCGCTGCCCGCGCCCTCCTCCGACGGCAGCAGCATGCCTGCGCCCTCCTCCGGCGGCAGCACTATGCGCCACCCGCGCCCTCCTCCGGCGGCAGCCGCACGCGCCGCCCATGACCTCCACTGGCGGCAGCTGCACGCGCCGCCCGCGCCCTCCTCGGCGCTGCACACGCCGCCCGTGCCCTCCTCCGGCGGCAGCACCACGTGCTGCCTGCGTCCTCCTCCGGCGGCATCACCACGCACCGCCCGCGCCCTCCTCCGGCGGCAGCTGCACGCGCCGCCCGCGCCCTCCTCCGGCGGCAGCACCACGCGCCGCCCACGTCCTCTCCCGGCGGCAGCACCACGCGTCGTCCGCGTCCTCCTACGGCGGCAGCACCACCCGCTGCCCGCGTCCTCCTCCGACGCCAGCACCACCCGTCGCCCATCCTCACGGGGGACTACCTGATTCAGGGGTTGCGTCTCCTCACCTACCCAAGACTTATGCCACTCTGTAGGCTAAGGGGTTGTGTTAGAGTATTCTACTTTCATTCTATTAGCCTACATCGTTTCCTTGTCTTAGGTATTTATACGCACCCCACTAAGGTGTATACACCCAAGTTGGGGGTTGGGTTCCCAACCTTGTTGAGTTCCCAAATTGGTAGGGCTCCCAATTATTCGAACCCACCAATAATCCCAACCAAGATTATTGGACCCACCAATAATCTTGGCTAGGATTATTGGACCCCCAATAAGTTGGCCAACCCAACTTATTGGATTGACCAATAATCGTGGTCACCTCCCAACCAAACCCCCCCTCCTACTCCTCACCTATGTATACCCACTCCATTCCGAATACAATTAACTGCTTTTTCACATACGTAACATCACTCTGTACGGAATGGCAAAGCCGCAACGACAGGGTGACAATAACCTGGAATGATGGGAAATGAAACTGTGAATAGCGAGGGAAACAGTACGAGGAGGAGCCATCAGCTCACCTCCCACCCAGTGACCCCATCGAATGTTGTTCGTACGATGGCATCCATGTACTGTGCACCCTTCATAGGAGAACCCATCAATGATCCCAACCAATGATCATGAGAGAGGGCTCAGCTCAGCTCAGCCTACCAGCCAGCTCACCTCCCAGTGACCCCATCGAATGTCGTTCGTACGATGGCATCCATAAGCTTTGCACCCTCTGAAGGAGCTCGCACCACACACATGCAGACATGCACAATGCACATATGCATGCACACACAAGTAGGGCGCAAAGAAATATTGCATGAGAGACCAAGATAGAGGGAAACACATCAGCAGATAAGAAGGCAGATAGGAAGTAGATACAAAGACAGCGAGGCTTGAAGACCTATGAACAGGGATAGGAAACCAACTCACCGAGATTCTCTTGCAATTTGGCTAGATCGGAAGAAGCACCTCCTCCCTTTGGTAACCTCACTGCTTGCCACTGCTCAAGCCCCTGCACCCCCGCATTCGTACTTTCCACTCCTGCCCCTGCCATTATCCCAGCGATACCCATGGCACTTGCACTGGCGTTGCTAGCAGGAAGAGGAGGAGGGGAAGGGGAGGAGTAGGAGGAGGAGGGGGAGTTGGGATAGAGGACGGAGTGGAGGCCGCGGGCGATGAGGGAGAGAGAGTCATGGGCGAAGAGAGCGTAGAGGGTGGTCTGCAGGGGGGGAGAAAGGGAAGAGACACAGAAGAGGGGGAAAAGAGGGGGGATGGGGGAGGGGGGGGGGATAGAAGGAATGTGAGAGCTGATTAGAAACAGGAGGACGGAGCTGACTTGTGTGTGATGAGGAAGAGGGAGTCATGGGCGAAGAGGGCGTAGAGTGTGGTCTGCAGGGGGGAGTGGGGGGAGAGAAAGAAGGGGAGAGAGAGGGGGGCGGGGGGAATATTTGGAGGGAGCCAGTGCTGTGTGCGACGAGGGAGAGAGAGTTATGGACGAAGAGGGCGTAGTGTGGTCTGCAGGGGGGGGGAGAGAGACAAATGAGGGAATACGTGCCTTTGAGTCGACTCAAACGAGGGAATCCGTGCCTCTGAGTCGACTCGAAGAAAGAATCCGTGCTTTTGAGTCGACTCAAAGAGAGTATCCGTGCTTGACTCGACTCAAAGAGAGTATCCGTGCTCAAGTCGACTCAAAGAGAGTATCCGTGCTCGAGTCGACTCAAAGAGAGTATCCGGGCTCGAGTCGACTCAAAGAAAGTATCCGTGCTAGTCCACTCAAAGAGAGTATCCGCGCTCAGAGGTACAAACACCCGCATCCCAATGCACCCCTCGGTGAACAGCTCGTCTCGCCCTCACCTCTTGGAACAATGCTGCAGCACCAGCTGTTGCATTCCCGTCCCCATCCGCCTGCCACGCCCGCTCAAACTCTGACAGCTGCGCGTTGGGCGGCACGAAGACGCGCGTCCCAATGACCCCCTCCGTGGAGAGCTCTGGTAGGTTCTCCAGCTCCGACACCACTCCTTCGGTGGCGATCCACACATATCCGGGGGTCATCATGCCCACCTCCAACGCTGGTGGGAGGGAGCAGGAAACAGACAGGGTACGGGGAGAACAGGGGCAACAATGGAGCACAAAGCCTTCAGTGAAGAGCTCTGGCAGGGTCTCCCGCTCAGCCATCACCCCCTCAGTGAGGATCTACACGTACCCAGGGGCCATCATGCCCACTTCAGACGCTGTTTTGAGTGAGAGGGGTGGAAGGTAGGGGCATGTGGGGTGGCATGGAATGGAGAGCAGGGGCAAGGAGGAAGGAAGACGCCCCCCTCCGTGGAGAGCTCTGGCAGGTTCTCCAGCTCCGCCTTACGGCCTCTGTGGCGATCCATACGTATCCAGGCGTCATCATGCCCACCTCAGACACTGATGTGCGGGAGAGGGAAACAGGGTATGGGGAGAATAGGAAGGCAACAATGACGCATGACCCCCCTCCGTGGAGAGCTCTGGCTGGCAGGTTCTCCAGATCCGCCACCACCGCCTTTGTGGTGATCCCCACACTTCTCCAGGAGTCATCATGCCCACCTCCGATGCTGGTCGATGGAGAGAGAGGGGAATATGGAGATGGAGGGTATAGGGGTGTGAGTGAGCTAGGGGCACTTGACCCATTTAATAGGGGTGTGTGTGAGCTAGGGGCACTTGACCCATTTAATAGGGGTGTGTGTGAGCTAGGGGCACTTGACCCATTTAATAGGGGTGTGTGTGTGCTAGGGGCACTTGACCCATTTTATAGGGGTGTGTGTGAGCTATGGCAGGGTCTCCCACTCAGACACCAGCCCTCAGTGGCGATCCACGGGTAGCCTCTGGCCATCATACCCACCTCAGACGCTAGGGAAAGGGATGGTGCGGGCGGGGCGGGGCGGGGGAGAGAACCAGGGGGGATACGAATGGGCGGGGAGAGCTCAAAGGCAATAGCGTTCTCCGGCTTTACCATGACCCCCGTGTGGACCCCTGTGGCGATCCAAGGCACCCACATGTAGCCAGACGACATCATACCCACCTCAGATGCGTCACCTCACCGTGGAAGACGAAGGAGGGAGGGAGGGAGGAAGGGGCTCAAACGATGCCAATCTTTTCCAGGCTCAGCTGGAGGATTAGCACAGTAGACTCCAGCTTCTGAAGGGCAAGCAGTCAGGATTGGGAACATAAGCCATGGAACGTACCAGCGGCCAGCATACCAGCACTCAACCTACCAGCACGATCAGCTCAAGGTTCAGCTGGAGAATGAAAATGGTGGACTCCAGCTTCTGAGCCGCAATCAGGATGTCTGATACCCCTTTCCCCCCCCCCCCCAAAAATAACCTACCAGCTGTGAGCACCGGCACAATCAGCTCAAGGTTCAGCTGGAGAATGAAAACAGTTGACTCCAGCTTCTGAGCGGCTAGCAGGCGCACGATGATGTCTGAGAGGGAGGCGTCGAGCTGCACGGGGATGCTCTTCACCACGTCTATGGACAGCTGGAGGGTGGGAAGGGGACGGTGGGAGGGGTGCGGTGGGTGGGAGGGGGTCGGGTTGAGGGGATGAGGGTGAAAGAGTCGGCACATGGTGATGTCTGAGAGGGAGGCATCCAGCTGCACGGGGATGCTCTTCATCACGTCTATGGACAGCTGGAGGGGAAGAGGGTGTTGGGATAGGGAGGGAGTGGTTGGGATTGCGGGGAGTGTTGTAAAATATATATCTATACAACATGCATGCCTAGATTAGAAGGTGTAGTCATTATAATTATTGGGGGGTTGTTGGTTGGATTGACCAACCCCACATTTGGATTGGTCAAGATTGGATTTGGTCCTAGACATTTGGTTGGCACTATTCCAACCAAATGGTCCTTGGTCCTAAGAACCAACCAATCACCAAGCACCACACTTTGTGGTTGCTTGCCTTCCAAGCAACCTCTCCCATTGGTCCACATTATGCCCAATAGGAGAGCACCACACTTTGTGGTTGCTTGTCCTCCAAGCTACCTCTCCCATTGGTCCACATTGTGGCCAATAGGAAGAGCTTCCCCTCCACCTCTTCCTTGCTCCTTGTTTGTACAACAGAGCCTCTTGGCTCCCTACTCAATTATTCCTTTCTCCTCAAAGCTAGTTCCTTCAGGGAGGACTAAAATGTTTGAGCTGAGAGCGAGAGGGAGGCGTCCATTTGCACGGGGATGCTCTTCACCACGTCTATGGACAGCTGGAGGGGAAGAGGGTGTTGGGATAGGGAGGGAGTGGTTGGGATTGCGGGGAGGACATAGGATGTCTGAGCTGAGAGCGAGAGGGAGGCGTCCAGCTGCACGGGGATGCTCTTCACCACGTCTATGGTCAGCTGGAGGGGAAGAGGGTGTTGGGATAGGGAGGGAGTGGTTGGGATGGCGGGGAGGACTAGGATGTCTGAGCTGAGAGCGAGAGGGAGGCGTCCAGCTGCACGGGGATGCTTTTCACCACGGCTATGGACAGCTGGAGGGGAAGAGGGTGCTGGGATAGGGAGGGAATGGTTGGGATTGTGGGGAGGACTAGGATGTCTGAGCTGAGAGCGAGAGAGAGGCGTCCAGCTGCACGGGGATGCTCTTCACCACGTCTATGGGCAGCTGAGGGAGAAGGGAAGGGGGCGGCAGGGAGTGGTTGGGGGAGCAGGTGGGACTGTGATTTGATTTCGGAAAGCAGAGGTGTCTAGCGGCGCAAGGCGCCTGGAAGGTGGGATGGGAGGGGGATTTCATTCAGCAGGTGATGGGCGCCCACAGGTGGCTACTTTTGAGGCGCCTCAAAAATAGAGTCCACAGGTGGCTACTTTTGAGGCGCCTCAGAAGGAATCTCATTCAGCAGACGATGGGGCCTGCTAACGAAGAAGAGGCGTCCACAGGTGGCGATTCCTGTGAACGCCCCCTCGAAAAGGTTTCTTCAGTGCTCAGAGGCCAAAACGGAATCAGAAGAAGAAGGATACAAAGAAGAACGAGCATTGAAAGGAACAGTAGCGAGGCCGCTGACCTTATCGAGCAGCACGGTGAGCTGGTTGACTCCGTTCCTGCCATAGTCGTCGTCACTGTAGATGGTGATCACCTCAAGCCAGCTGAAATGCGCCACCAGGTCTGGAATACGGGGAGTGGATGGGGAGGAGGAGGGCGGGGGGGGGGGGGGGGGATGGGTGGGTCGGGGAGCAGAATGAGAGGTGTGGGGCATGAGCACCAGTACCACTCAGGCACAGCTACCTACCTGACACGGAAGGACTCAGGTCTCACCTGCTATGGAGAGGAATCGGGTCTCTCACCCGGTGTGACGAGGACTCACGGCTTGTTAGAAACTGAGAACTTGATTAATTCAATGAGCAAGAGCATACATCCTTAAGTACCGAGCATCGGAGAGGATGGGAAGGGATAAGGGAGAATCGGAGGGAATCCCAAGGGAATCCTCCCAAATCGTGGCGATTTGGGATGGATTGGGTTGGGATTAGACATGAGCAAAACCGGGTAATTACCCGACCCGACCCGGTTTTGCCCTACCTGCAGTCGGGTCCGGGTCGGGTCGGGTCGGGTAATTTCCGGGTAATGTTTGGAATTAGGTTACCCGACCCGGTATTTAAATTCCGGGTAATTCAGTACCCGTGTGGCGGGTCGGGTATACCCGACCCGGTTTTTATTAAAGTCGGGTAATATTACCCGACTATCCCTAGGTGGCTGTACAACTTAGCAGTAAATGCTACTCTAAGCTAGAACCTGATGAGAATGCATCTTAGACCCTTTTGACCGCGTTGTTCAAGTTTAGGGGAATGAAGCAACTCTACCAAGATGCATTACACTCTACCAAGTAGTGTTCGAGTGTGTTTGTAGCTCGCTTCATGAAAGCGTTCGAGGTAAGTAGCATGCAAACCAGCACACCTGTCACTGCAACAAACATACCAAGGGGAGTTTAAGCAAACCCACTATGTGACCAATGCCCCTCCTCCCTCACAGCCCCTCGTCATCACCCTCAATACACACCTCCCCTGACCCCCCACCCTGATGTGCCATTGGGAGTTTGGCGTCTGCGTGCTGCGTCATCCATGAATTGATAGTCATGGATGCGCGCACCTGAGCAGGGCTCAACCGATGACGCTGCCAGCTGACAATGTTTCGGCCCTGGCTAAACGCCCGCTCACTCGGTGCCGAGGTTGCAGGGATGGCAAGGTAATCGCGAGCCATGGCTTGCAGCCCCGGCAGCGAGGTGCGCGAGCGCCACCATGTGAGAGGGCATTTGTCCATGGCCAGCCTCTGCTCACCCAGATACCTCTCCACCTCATCCACCTCCTGCACACCCGCCTCCTCATCCATCAGGTCCATCTGCGAGCCAAGCAAGTCCGTCAAGCGCCCCCCAGTGGCCCTCCTGTCACCCTCCTGTCCGAGCCTACTCTCCCCCTCCCCACTCGTAATGCCAGAATTCGTGCCCTCGTGCCCTGTGCCCACGGCTCGGCGGCGCTGCTCGTCTAGGTACGACTGGAGGCGAGAGCGCACCAACGCCTTGACATCCGCCTCGCTCACATCCTTGACTACCCTAGGTCCATCAGCAACCGCCGCCACCAGTGTCGGGTTCGCCCCCTCCCACCTCTTCAGCTTGAAGTATGCGTTCTTGAACCGAGGGTCCAAGAACGTCGCCACAGCTAACTCGTCACTAATTCCATACAAATACTTCTTCAGGACCACCAGCCCCTCCCTGTCCATCTCCTTGCGCAGCGCGTTGGTGCTCGGGTTGTGGAACGAGGCCTCGAGGGTATCTATGAGGAGGTTAAACTGTGGCACCACCGCAGCGGCCGTGGGGTACAAGGACCCCTCTGCCGCCGTGGTGATGTCATTGAATGGTTTCGGGAACTCGGCCAGAACCTCAGCTACCTCCCAGTGCGCATCCCCCAGCTTGCACCGGGCCGCCTGCACCTGTGCCCGCCTGGGAACACCAACCTGTGGGGTGCGGGCGGAAGGGTGGCCGGGAGGGGTACAATGGGGCGAGGATGTGAGGAAATCAGCAACACCATGCAGATAGAGGACTACAATTGAACCGGGAAAGAGCTTGGACTGTGGAACGATACGAATGATGGGGAAATGGTAAAGTCAAGTACCTCAGGCCGGGAGAAGAAGAGTGTGAGCGCTGGTTTCAGCTTCAGTGCGCGGGCAACCATCTCGTAAGACGACCCCCAGCGAGTGGGGGTGTCATTGACCAATCGGAGAACCGGGGTGCCGGGCGGGAACACAAGCGCCTGCTCCGCCTCAAACATGGGGGACCTGGTAGATGACCAGCCAATGTAAGACGCGAGCTCCCTCATGCGGCGGAGTGGCTCTGCCACTGCTGGCAACCCCAGAGCCCGCTGCACTGCAAGGTTTAGGATGTGCGCCAGACACCTTGGGGTGGGTCGGGGGGGGAGTTGTTTGGGGTGGGAAGATAGGTATAAACCCATACCATGGTGCACATGTGGCATGTCATGCCATGGTGCACATGTGGCATGCCATGCCATGGTGCACATGTGGCATGTCATGCCATGGTGCACATGTGGCATGCCATGCCATGGTGCACATGTGGCATGTCATGCCATGGTGCACATGTGGCATGCCATGCCATGCTGGACATGTGGACATGTGACAATAACATGCCATGCCATGGTGCACATGTGGACATGTGGCATGCCATGCCATGCCATGCTACGGCGACCCACCTGAAGAAGAATCGAGGGTTGATGACGGCGACAGCTCGCGCCTCGGAGGTGTTAGGATCGGCAGTGAGGATCTTCAGGGCCTTCACGTTGTTCTCGGCATTGTCCGTCGTGATGCCGAGCACGTGGTCATTCAGGCCCCAGTCTGCAATGATCCGCTCCAAGGTTTCTGCAATCATCACGCCAGTGTGGGACCCCTGCAGCTCCTCGAACTCCAGCAGCGCCACTCGCAGCTGGAAGTCCGAAGTGATCCAGTGGGCTGTGACGGCCATGAACGAATCCTGGGCAGGGCTAGACCAAATGTCTGTGGTCAGTGACACCTTCCCCGTTGCCCCGTCCCCGATGATCTCCTGGTGCAGCTGCTCGCGCGCACCCTCCCCAGACAGTAGCATGTCACGGGCCAGGCGGAAACGAGAGCCTAGCAGTTCTGCGGCCGGCGGGTTCAGGAGTGCAGTATATCGACGGAACTGTGGGGTGGGGCGGGATGGGGTTAAGGGCAGGTACACGCGGATGAGGAACCCCGAGTCTCTGTCGTAGGCATGGAGTCAGCGCACACGACGGATGACGATATGACTAGGCACAAAGGGCTGGTAAGCACCACCAAGTGTTATGACTCACCAAGGGCCGGTCGACGAGGCGGAAGGGCAGGCATGCGTCGGCGAACAGCTCAACCAACGCCTGCCGGAGACGCTCCTGGGACACCCGCCGCGTGAAGAACTGGCCGATGACGCGCTGCCCACGCTCGGCCGTGGGTGTCCCGGTGCCCTCACGTAACCCCGGGATGTTAGGATACGCCGCCACATGCTCCCACAGCTCGGGCCCATCTGGAGCACCCGTGTATCCGCCGGGGGGGAACTCAAGGCCCAGCTTCTTGTCCGGGGCTGTAAACTCGCGATGCCATATCTGGAGATGAGGCATGTGCTTCGCTCGCACATGCTTCCATCCGGTCGACGTACTGCTCCGGTCCCAGTAGAACTCCTCCTCGCATACCTTACAGACACGCGAGGCATCACCCTCCTCCGACTCATAAAACATCCCTTGCATCAAGCCAGGAATGGTACCCCAGTAGCCTGGAACAGGTTCGCCATCCTCCCCCACCCGCGTCCGCTTCACCCGCCCTGCACCGGTCCCTGCAGCCCCTCCCCCGCGCCCGGTTGCGCCCGCCCGACGGGGAGTCACCCCAACACCCCCATCTCGGGCATCCTCCGCAGCTACCATTTCACGTCCCTCTGCACTCCGCCAAAGACCCCTTGCGGCCCCTCTGGGACGGCCGCGCGCAGCACGCCGCCCTGCTTCCGCATCCCCCCCCTGGTTTGCGGCTCTCGGGCGACCCACCGCCTGCGTGGCAGGGGATGCATCCTCTCCTGAAAGATCCACCACGTCGTCGGCACCCGGCTGCCAATCCTGATCACCACCACCACTGGGACGCTGCTCAACCCGCTGCCCTCCGCCCCCACCTGGCAGAGCGCCTCCCTCACCGGGCTCCACCGCTTGCACGTTCCCCTCCTCTCCGACCCCACGAACCCCACTCCCCAGAGCAAAGCTCTGGTCCTGTGCGGGTACAGGGAGACCTCCAAGGGAGGCGCCTTGTATGCGATTGCTGGACTGCACTCCCCCCTCCTCAGCCGTGGCGACTCCTCCTTCGGCGGCCAGATCCTGGTCAGCCATAGAAACCCCGTCCCAACTGTCGTACAGTAGCACCATGACCGAACTGTCCGTCAATCCCTAAACGCGATTTCAGTGTATTCTACGCTCTAACTGGAAGAGGGGGTGACGAAACCCTAAAACGGACGGCTAGGCAGCTAAAATCGCCAAGGTGTAGCCCTTGTCTTCTACACTACCCTAGGATTCGTTAAAAATTGAAGCGGTTTGTAGTAGACCCGCTGCGGAATGCTCCTACGTGCACGTTAGGGTAGGCTTAGGTTGAACGAAACTGAGAAACAAAATAGTCGCGGGAAATTTTGACCCTATGGTCGAAATTTCCCAACCACCGCGAAACTTGACGTGCTGGTTGCCGTCGGGTAATTTTGTGACCCGATATCGGGTCGGGTACCCGCGACCCGATCTCGGGTAATAAACCCGATGTCGGGTAATGCATCCACTACCCGGCGGGTAATAAATTACCCGACATTTCGGGTAATTTCCGGGTAGCGGGTATGCATTACCCGGCGCTATTACCCGACCCGACCCGGCCGGGTAATTTGTCAGAATCCTATTACCCGACCCGGCCAAAATGTCGGGTCGGGTCGGGTACCCGCGACCCGACCGGGTAAAATGCTCAAGTCTAGTTGGGATAGGTTGGGGATGAAAACATAGCTACACCCAACCTAAGAAATATGCGTATCCCTAACACCAACAAATTGCCAACACACAAAGTTGTGCCAACCGAATTGCAGCCTATCTGTAACACGGCTCACCTGCTATGGCTTGCATCTCAAGGGCGTCGCTGCAGATGGTGCGGGGGAAGAAAGGGCATGGCGCGGCAGAGAGAGAGAGAGAGGGGTCTTCGCGTCGACTCAAAAGATGATTCAAGTCTCGTCTCACCTGCTATGGCTTGCATCTCGAGGGCGTCGCTGCGGATGGTGCGGGCAAAGAACGGGTAGGAGGCGGCGGAGAGAGAGGGGTCTGTGGCAGAGTAGGAGACTGTAGGCAGCTGTTCGGTTCGGGGGTGGGGGGGGGGGATACGAGAAAGTGAGAGGGGGGTGAGAGAGTGGTGGACAAGTCGTATTGCTAGCATTGCGACCTTTCAGCCGACTCAAGAGTCACCTGGCTGGACACGTACACCTACCTGCACTTGAGTGTGGATGGCTGAGAGCACGTGCGCCTGAGAGGACGTCATCGGCCCAACTGCTGCTACCACCCTTTCTGTCAGCATCGTCTGCACCACTGCGGAAGGAGGAAGATAGAGAGAAAGAGAGCAAAAATGCCTCATTGTATTTCCAGAACAACACAACAACTCGAGAATGTGATGAAAAAGGCTAGTGCTGACCATTTTTTTGGAGCCCCAAAAATAGTACTAACCGCCACGACCTCAGTTATGTATTTCGCCGGCAGCTGCTCGTCCACGTCGATCATACGTACGCATTTGAGCTCACTGAAAGTATAACTCCCGGCCTCTTCGTCGACTTAAGAGGGTTACCTGCCGCTGCAGCCTGCGTGGTGGAGAGGCTAGTGTTGCTGACCGGCACGACTTGAACGGAGTAGTCTGGCAGCAGGTCGTCGTTGGACCTGAGCTCAGCCGAAATATACCATATAAACCACACAGAAGCTCAGCAGCGTTACCTGCCGCTGCAGCCTGGGTGGTGGAGAGGCTTGTGTTGACCGGCACGACTTGAACGGAGTAGTCTGGCAGCAGCTGGTCGTTGGCGTTGATCTGGGCCTCGGCCAATCGCACAGCTACACGTGTACAGGGTGGCAAAGGGGGTGGAAAGAGGGAGGAGAAAACGAGAATGTGTTGGAAAAAAGCGGGATGCTTGAGATAGAAGAGGGGGTATGAGAGGGTGCTTCTCAGTCACCTACCTCCTCCCTTTCCACTCGGCATTAGCTGCTACAGTGGCGAATGCTGCTTAAATTCTCACCTTTAAATATGGCCTGGCCGAAAGGGACCTCCAGCAGCACGAGGCACGCCGTATTTCCCCCACCCATTCCCCTCGGAATTTGCTGCTACAGTGGCGAGTGATTCGAAATCTCTCACCTTTGAAAACCGCCTGGCCGAAAGGGACCTCGAGCGGCACGAGGCACGCCACTTTGATGACCTACTTCCCGCCATTCCCCGCCATTCCCCGCCGCCGCCACCGCCGCAGGCGCTGCTGCTGCTGCTGCTGCTGCTGCTGCTGCTGCGTTATCGACTGCTGAAGTAGCGACTCCTGTGAAAGCGACTGCTGACGAAACAGACAGGTTCTCACCTTTGAAGATGGCCTGGCCGAAAGGGAGCTCCAGCGGCACAAGGCAAGCCACTTTGATGACCTGCTTCCCGCCATTCCCCGCCACCGCCGCCGCTGCTGCGTTATCGACTGCTGGAGAAACGACTGCTGATGAAGATGCTTCCGACGACGAGGCGATAGGAGCACGGGAATCCGCTGTCGTAATGGCTGGTAGCCCTAGAAGAGATAACGCGAGAGCTACCCATAGAATAGCCAACGGTAGGAGCAGCTTTCGCGGACGGTGCGTACTGGAATCCTCGACCAGGGCCATCACTAGCTTCTCAAGTGAACGGCGGAGAGAATCCTGGAGCCTTCTGTGTAGTTCAACCAGCTATTTTGCCTATCAGCGAGCTGACATTACGGTCCATGTCACTACAGCCGGATGCACAGCCCTCCCATCGCTGCGGATGATCAAGACTCCTCGGCCTACGCGTGCAACGTGGAGGAGCAAATGATAAGGAGAAATCGGCCGTCTCAGCAGTCTCAGGTGTCCGGGCAGCAGTTCCCCAACGGACCGACCATAAGTAACGAAACCCTAATTTGACGGAAGCAGCAAGTATAATTTGTACACTTAACCCGCGGTATTTTCACACCTATTATTTTCTCACCCTATGTCGCGTAGTGGCGTGGTCAAACTTCAACAGTTCGGACCGCACTGGTTTGTGCGTCCCCAGGCTCGCGAGAGAAGGAGCCCCCTGAATAGGCTCGGAATTGGTGACAACCTATCAATTTGTGTGGCCCTGCGCACAGGAGCGCGTCACTAGGGGGGAGCAGAAACGAAACTTGTCTCTGGAAGCACCGACAGAACTGTAGAGCTGCCACATCGGAGTTGGCCAATTCAAATGAAATGTGCAGCATGGTTTGTAATTGGCTTGAACAAAATACACCCAATGAACGCACGAAATTGAGGAACCAGGCCGCGCAGCAAAAGAACAGCACATCGAAAAGGAATCCCATACTCTGAAATTGAGACACGATACAGAATGTGCTCACAAATTCCCGAATAGGAATTCCCCGCGCGACATGCAATCACAGCCCAAAGGCAATACGAAATTAGCTACTCAAAGCCCCCGTCTCATAATTCCGGAAGCTTTCCAAGCGTTAAACGCTTGGTACCAGGTTACACGGCCGAAACTAGGAGGAGAGGTTAGGGAAAGCCCGTGAGAGGGTGGAAGCAACCAGGGGCGAAAGCGAGTGTAAAATCAGGGGCACCACGGTTCTGTGAAATATGAGACTGCTCAGAACCTGGGAAGCAGCGCGCAACTGGTACTGTGGGCCGTTAGATCTGTTCCAATTTCAGATCTGACGGACAGCTCCCTAAGCAGCTGAATCGACGGTTGGTAGCAAAGTAGAAAGTGAAAGCAAAACAATTGGATTGTCAGCCGTTGGATTTCCGAAGTGTGACTGGCTCGGTGCGGAAACCAAACGGCCGACAACCCAAGGCCCTTTGCCCGAACCAGGATTTCGGTTTGGGAAGTTTGTCGAAACAAAAGGGCCTCGCTACCTGCGTTTCGTTTTCTCCAATTCTTCAGCACCTCGCCCTCCAATCACCGAGTGTCTTCCTTAGCCAAGTGTTAAATAGTTGGAATTATGAGAACCTGGCTTTAAGGATGTACTTAAGCATGCGAGGCAGCGATCAACGGCTTGCACAATGCCGACCAGGCTTAGAAATGTAGCTTTGACACGAGAAGAGAAACGACGCCTCTGCTTGGACCGGCAGGAATGCCCGTTGGACAACCACAACCGCCTTGCTGCATGGTGTCAGTCCGAGTTCGGCAAGAGGCCAGGCCGCACTACAATCGTCAAGATTCTTAAGTACCAGGCCCGATGGTTGGCTCAGACTCCGTTGCCTGCCTTGCGTAAGCGTCTCCGGTCCGGCAAGCAGCCCAAGCTAGAGGAACGGTTGAAGGAGTGGGCTATGAGTCACATTAAGGGAAACCGCCCTATTTCCTTCAACGTGTTGCAAACGAAGGCGGTAGAGATCGGTCGCGAAATGGGGATTGTGCAGATGGGTCTGAGTTGATGGCGCAGATTGTCATTGGCACTGCATTGCGTCCTTCATCGTTCGGCTGAGATTTCAACGTTCACGACTTCGTGTGGTACCGTTCGAACAGACGTGGATGGATGACTTCAGAGGTATGACGTCCATTTTTTTAGGCTCTGAAATGTCCATATGTGAGCCAACTGGTTGATGTTTTTAAGGATTTTTTGCTAACAACTCTGATTGGTATTGCAGGTTTTCTCGAAGTGGCTTGCCGAGAAGAATGTGGACATGGTCTTGGCTGACCGAAGGATTGCTATCCTTGTCGACAATGCCTCAGCCCACAATGTTATCAACATCGAGGGCGCAGTTAGAGAACGCCGGCATGGCTTCAAGGTTGTAACACTTAGCAACATTCGTATCATCTACTTGCCACCCAATTGCACTTCTCATGTGCAGCCGATGGATCAAGGCATCATATCGACCGTGAAGCTGCGATACAGGAAACTCCTTGTGGAGTGGCTCATCCGGAAGTTTGACAGTCCCGATACTAATCAGGACCCGAAAGATGTTCGTCCAGGTTTGAGGAATGCCATCCTCTGGATGCACGGCTGCTGGCTTGGGATGGTACAAGACATCGTTCGGTGGTGCTGGAGGCGAGCGGGAATTGTGCCGCAATCGTGGCTGGAATCTTGGGGCATGGGCAGGGTGTATGAGGGGCCTGCCCGTGACCCACCTCGACCCGAAGTCGTAGCGCTCCAGCGACTAATTAGTAACCTGTCTTTGGATGAGCCAGCTATGACCGCCCTGCAATTTGCACGGTACGACAACCATGCGGCTTCGTGCTCGAACATCCAAAACGATACTCAGTGGGTAGGCCGTAGCCTCTGGGCGCCAACCCGCATCGGTGCTCCTCTACCCTTCGACCTTAACGACGCCCCCCCCCCCCGGGAGCCGACGCTCCTTGTTGAAGCTCTCACGAGGGCCGACATTCGTGCCGTCGAGGAATGCGCCCAAGATAGCAGGTTTGCGCCGTACATATTTCCTGCTGTCCTTCGGTCAAGACGTGGGCGCCTGGACGACTCTATCAACCAAGATCACGTGGAGTGGGTTCGTGCGGGTCAGCTTAATCGCTGTTAAATTATGACTATCGGGTTTAGGTTCTATAGCGCTGAACAAAAACAGGTTTACTAGAGGCCTCTGCTGAGGGAAGTTTTTCTTTGACTTTGTATCGCAATTCAGTTGGCTTTGTGTTCCCAATTTCACATTCCATATTTCGGTTTGAACAATTGGACGGTGCATTCAAATTCCAACACAGCGCGACCTTTCGACCAGGGGAGCCTCGGTTGGGTGAGTTAGCGTTGTCAGGCTCGGGTTGCGACAGCGTGGCACCTTTTTCGTTTCGGCGGATTACCCCTGTGAAGATACTGGGGCGTTTCGCGCCCCAGTAACTTCACACCTTCAGGATACGCCAAACGCCTGCTATCCATTTTCAGGGTGTGAAAATACCGCGGGTTAGGTGTACTGGCAGAAGGCTGGAATGGAATTCCCAATTTCCCAGTTTGGAGGAGAACCTGTACTGCACAGTACAGTAAACACGTTCAGCACCACCCCCACCTCTGACCTCAACTCTGGCAAGTAGCTCACCTCACCAACAGCTCTACGACAGGCCACCTTGCAACTCCGCGATTTCGTTCGTATTCGCAACTCAGCGAATTCGTTCGTACACATGAAGTCCATTGCAGGTCCAGCTGTTTTTCGAGCGGGTGTTCCAAAGTCGAGCACATAACTTTCACGCGCGTATTGGGCCAATATAGGGTAGTTTGGTTACTTGATTGGCATTTTACAGTGTAAAGCGGGTAGCCACTGTTGTTTCTTTTGCGTTTCTCGGGCAACAGTACAAGGTCTGAGAACGTCCCGTCTGCATGTTTGGACGTCTCTGTATCAAATGTGGTAAAATTGGGGCTCTGTAAATATGGCCGCTGACCATGATTTTGAACAAGAGGCTTGTAAACACATATGTGGCATCCAGTTAATAAACTTTTACTGGAATAAATGTGTACAGAGAGCCATTCGTTGTGTTGGCCATTCAAGTCACTCGACAGTGCAGCCTCGATAATGACAAGTGCAGCACCAAGCTCTGCCAAACCAATGTCGGTGGCGCGGAAATAAAGGGGCAATTTAATGAATGGCTACACTCTATAGCTACCTATAATAGTTTTAATATGTCATTAGTATCTCGTTAACAACATTCTCCTAACCCTCACAACTTCATGCCTAACCATTTTAAGGCAAACGGCTCCTACAAGAAAACATATGTTTCCTCATTTTCTCGTTGTACATGCGCAGGTCAAAATGGTACTGTGGTAAAACTTGTGTTGCACAACCATGTACTCGGAACAATCCACATAGACTTTACAGCAATATGTACAAATGCAGTGTAGCCAAAGGAGGACAGATCCCAAGACTCTAGTGGGCATAGCCATAACCACAGGCAATCCATTACCAGTCGGACGAGTTCCCCTTAGTCAGGCCAAACAAAGAAATTCAGATTGCACTCGAGAATCCCAACAAACCTGTGGAACCTCTAGTGCGATCAAAACCCCGTGGGTGGTCTCTCATCAGTAACAACAATGGGGCGCGGTTCTATCTCCCGTGGCGTCAGGTAAGGTCCTCTGCGCACCGCTTCGGCTAGCTGGTGTGATGGAAGGGGGTTGGGTTGAAAGGTTGGAGGAGAGGGAAGGGGAGATGAAAGGGGGGGGGGGGGGGGTTGGACAGCTAGAGAGAACAGGGAGGCATCAGGTAAGGTCCCCTGCGCACTGCTTCGGCTAGCTGGTGCGATGGAAGGAGGGAGAGAAAAGGTGTAAAGAGCAAAAGAAAATGGGTGGAGGGTAAGGGGTGGTAGGGTCCCTTGCACACTGCTCCGGTTAGCTGCACGCTGCACTCATCCCCACACAAAACCTGTCGGGGGGACTGACCTGCGCAGTTGGGCGAATAACATGGTTAACTATACAACACGGGGCTATTGTAGGGGGCAACGCTGACCTGAGCCGAGCAGTTGAACGAGATGGACGCATGTTGTGCCTCTGCCGCTGTTGCCATGGCCACACAGCACGAGTGCCTCCAATCCATGGCTGCCACATGGCAAGGGCGGGAGTAGCGAGGGGTGGGAAAATCAGCTCTCCTGTCCCTGTCAACCTGCCACCATCAAAACTAGAATCCATTCACCACAAATTCTGAAATCTGTGACCAGTGCTGCCTCATATATGAGCCCTCACCGACTGCAGCACTCCGATTTTGAGCCCTCACCTGTCTTGTGCCTCTCTGCCTGTGCGTCTGTCACCAGCTGCACCAGCGTCCAATCACCACACAGCTCCATTGCTGCCCACTCCCTCTCCACCACCGCTGCCAGCAGGCGATACACCTGCAGGGAAAGACAGGGAGAGGGAGAGTAGCAGGTTGGCGTAGCAGTCCTGCTCTCCGCCACCACTACTCAGAGGCGATGGGCACCATCACAGGCACTCCACTGTCGCTCACTCCCTCTCCACCGCTGCAAGCATGCGGTACAACCTGGAATGTTTTGAGTCGACTCAAAAGGTCACTCAAAACCCACCGCTGCAAGCATGCGGTACAACCTGGAATGAGGGAGTTGGAACCGGCAGTGAGAGAGTCTCACCTGACAGTGAGCTGAACAAGGTGCGGCACCGGGAGCAGCACAAGGAGCAGCACAGGGAGCAGCAGAGCCTACCACCGCTGGTATTGTCAAAGATGGCTTGGGAGGGGCATGGTGGACCACACCTAAGCCGCCAAACTCAGTCACTTGCAATGTGCAAAATTCCCATGCAAAAGGGAGATTCTAGGCAACTTCCAAACAGACCGAAATGTTGTCCATTCCCTCAACCCCACCGTTGCCAGCGGTGTGTGTGCACGCTTGCACGAGTGTGAGTGCACGGTGTGTGTGCGTGCGTGCACGAGTGTGAGTGCACGGTGTGTGTGCGCGCGTGCACGCGTGTGAGTGTATGTGCGTGTGTGTGCATGTGCGTGTTCTTGTGTGTGTGCGTGTGTGTGTGGGAGGGGGGGGGGGGGTATTCCTCTGTGTGAATGGGTGTTAAACAGCAAGAGCAGCACTCACAGCAATGCGAATTTCCTCAGATCGCTTGAGCCGAGAGACAAACATGCCCTGCCAGGTACGCAACACAACAGAAAGCAGGACTCTGAGAAATCAATCAAAGCATTTTAACAGTTATTAGTTGTAGTTGAAACTGCAAATGTCGCACACTCAAAGAGGATCCTCCTGGTGCTTCACTAGTCGGAAAAGGCTAAGGCTTAGGGCGCTTTGGCATGTAGGACCAGGATGAAATCTCCACGAGTGGACCACTAAAGACGGCCTACTGGCACTATAGACCGCCAGAGTGGGTCCTCCTGTTGCTGTAGCCAGGTGGCTTTGAGTCGACTCAAAAGACGGCCTACTGGCACTAAAGATCGCCAGAGTGGGTCCTCCTGCTGCTGTAGCAGGAACTACAAGGATAAGTCTCACTAAGAGGATAAGCCTTCACAGCAACGACCACTAAAGGTGCTTTCACTCACCGCGAGAGTGGGTCCTCCCGGTGCTTTAGCCGCAGCGGCAAACGTCTCTTCTTTAAGCTCCGCCTCCCCGTCATCCCCCGCATCCGCACCCATGCCACCCCAAGATAAAGTGGGGGTTAGGGGAACTGACCATCCGCACCTGTATGCGAGTTCCCTTGCCATGCCTGTACCCCGATTCTATCTAATACAAAGGACCGATTTTGTGTAATGAGTTCATTTTTTAGTCGACTAAAAAATGGACTTATTGCACACCCTTGCCATGCCTGTACCCTGCTTCTATCTAATACAAAGGACTAATCAGCAGACATCTTTCCAACACTCACCGCCAGGGTGGGTCCTCCCGGCGCTTTAGCAGCAGCGGCAAACGTCTCCTCTTTCAACTTCGACTCCCCGTCCCCCCCCACCTCCAAATCCACACCCATGCCACCCCCCCTACCCCCCTCTGGATCCTTTCCCTCATCCACCCCGCTGATTCCCGAGTGGGTGGCATGCACCGGCACCATCTGCACTGGCTCGCTACCCTCCACTCTGTCTGCTCCAAAGACGGAAGCCAATGCATGCAAGGACGCCTGGATAGGAAAGCATGGGGCTGGAAACATGGGGTGAATACAACTCCTTCCCCAGAGCATGGCATGGACTGACACCATGCGCACTGGCACACTGCCCTCCACTCTTTCTGCTCCAAAAATCGATGCGAGCGCGTGTAGAGGGGCCTGGAAGAGCGGGGGCGGGGGGGGAGGGGGAGGGGGGAAAGGGAGATGGCACCATGCGCACTGGCTCACTGCCCTCCACTCTGTCTGCTCCAACGGCGGAAGCCAATGCAGACATAGTGCAAGGAAGCCTGGAGAGGGAAACATGGGTGTGTAATTGTAGGGTTGAGTCTTAGGGTGAAATCTTAGGGTGGAATCATAGCGCACTGGAGAGGAGTGCCGGGCGGACTCACCATGGGCAGGGAGGGGTGGGGCCCACTGTCCCCAAACGCATGCTTGACTACGAAAGTGACGACACGGCAGGAAGGGGCGACGAACAGTTACAGTGTCCAGAGAGGGGTGGGGCCCACTGCCCGCAAATGAATCCTTTCAAAAAAAGGTGATGACGTGGCGTCAAGGATGGAGCAGCGCTCACCATGAATACTAAAGGGAGCACTGGAGGAGAGAGAAGGACGGGAAGCCCTTACAGTGTGCAGGGAGGGGTGGGGCCCACTGCCCCCAAACGCATGTTTGAGCACAAAGGTGATGACGTGGCGACGGGGATGCAGCAGCAGACGAGAGCCGTGGGTGGCTGTACGAAAATCCGTGTGGGTGGGGGGTGGGGAGTGGGAGAAGGGAGGTGGAGTTGAGAAGAAGTTTCTACGAAGTTGAACAACGACATAGTCAAAGTATTAACCGGTACATACTGGTGAAAACGTCAAACCAAAGTATCTCTCAACAGTCATAACAGGTACATGTTGATTAAGCCACAACCCCATACAATGCAACCTTTTCTTGCACACAGACGAGCATGACTCACAGCGTGCGTAGGTTATCAGAGCATCAAAATACCCCTCCATCATTTCCACTGGTACATGCTCCTCACTGCGCTCCCACACCTCACAGATGCTATTAGACTGGGCTGCAGCCATGAATGGAGACTGCCAGCCACCAACCATACGGGTGTAAGGACTCACAGTGTGCGGAGGTTGTCAGCGCATCAAAGTACCCCTCCGCCATTTCCACCGGTACGTGCTCCTCACTGCGCTCCCACGCTTCACAGATGCTATTAAACAGCGCTGGCACCTCATTGCTAACACTGAGGCACAACACTGAGGCTCGTTACTTTCCCCCCTCCCCCTCCCCCTCCCCCCCCGCACCTCATTGCCGCGAGGCAAGGAGCACAACACTGTCAACCAATGTTAACCGCACGAGAGAGTAACGAAATTCTGCAGAAGCATGCACAAAAAAGTAAGGGGAGAAGCGCACGGATCAGGGTGAGGGAGCCATGACTCCGGGTGTTGCAAGAGAGGTGAGGCGAGCAGCTCATGTCAGTGCAGCCGACTGGCGGAATCCAAGAGAACTGTACAGAGGAGAAAGAAAGGTGAGCAGAACGTACGGATCAAGGTGAGGGGAGCCATGACTCCGGGTGTTGCAGGAGAGGTGAGGCGCAAAGCGCACTTGAGCGCAGCCGGTAAGAGCAGATCAAGCCCCAGATGTGCTGCTGCTGCTGCTGCTGGTGGTGGTGTTGCTGCCGTGGATGCCTTACTGCAGATCTGGATGAGTGCGCTGTGAATCTCATCAATGCGGGGTTCAAGCAGTTGCGCCCCCACGCTGCTGTTCACAAACTGGGCGGGAAATTTCAAGAATGCAATGCATGCGTAAGGCTTTTGAGTCGGCTCGAAAACACAAACTGTGGGAAGGGCAGGAATGCAATACACGGGGAAGGGAAAGCAAGGAGAGCGCTTGCTGTAGATCAAACAAGGGCCCCTGTGAATTTCGTCACTGTAGGGCTCAAGCAGTTGCGCCCCTTCCTATGCTGTGCACATGGGAAACTGCTGTTTGCAAACCTCCATGTATGGGAGATTCAGTGAAAGCGAAATGCATCTTATTCACCCCTTGCTGCTTGCAAACGTTGATTACGAAAAGGTGGAAACCAGCAAGGAAACAGAACCACAGGGGTTTAACATGCACGACCTGGAAAAAATATGGCGAGCTAGGAACACTACCTCTGATATGAGTTCACATGCTGCTAGTGCAGCCAGAGCGTCCCCTCCGTCCTCATTTGCACCTCCCCCAGATCTACCCGCACCAGTATCACCTCCCCCTTCTGCTCCAATTTCTCCCTCCCCTGCCACCCCTTGCAGCTGCTGGACCAATGGGTGGAGCAGATCCAGCTTCTCGACTGCTGACATGGCGTGCTGCGATTGGTTGGCCAGACGCAACGCCGCCTCCACCACTCGCTGCTGCACCTGGAGAGTGATGGAGGCGAAATGCATGTTCAGTGAAAATAGCCTGAAAATGAAGGATTTATGTAACAGCGGGAATATGGAAAATGTTATTAAATAACGTAAAAATGGAAGGATTAAAGAGAGGAACCGCCCCAAAACGAGGGAGCAGGGAAGAGAGAATATAAAGTTGTTGCTAAGGCAAAAAGAGAGTTTTCCAGGCGTACCTGAGAGTGTGACGAGCGTGTGAGCTTGTACACGTGATCACTGCTGAAAATGAGACTCTGGAAGAAATTGCGGGAACAGGAGGATTGTACGGACCAAATGATAACAAGTCATCTGGGAAAGAGTTAATAGTTATTAAAAGCACGTCAGCTTCTTCCAATAGCGTAGTACCAGGAGACACCCCACAAGGAAGCTCCACACTCGAAAAACGTACCGCATCCAATGACAAGCGGCAGAAGACAGCCCGCGAGGGACTTTTGAGTCGACTCAAAAGTCAAGGAAGCTCCACACTCGAAAAACGTACCACATCCAATGACGGGCGGCCTGTTTTGAGTCGACTCAAGACACCCCACAAGGAAGCTCCACACTCGAGAAAAACGTACCACATCCAATGACGGGCGGCATGTTTTGAGTCGACTCAAGACACCCCACAAGGAAGCTCCACATTGGAGTGTTTTGGAGTGAACATTGTGCAACGTGCAGGTGTTATGTGTAGGTGAAACACACGGATTTCGCAGGTGAAATTGTGGGAGAGCATGGTTTGTTGTGGCAACGATCTTGTGTCACAACACTTGAACTGATTGGTGGGCTGCTTGCTTTTGCATTTGGTAGGCAGTTAGATTAAATATGCGTGTGTGTTTCATTTGTAAGTTATCATTTTATGAATGAAACTTCCCTATCATCGTATTAACGTGAGGGGATTGCTTCACACACACCAAGTCATTATCAACCCACTGCAGCCGTGCTGGAGGAACGACTCTAGTGAATTTTGAAGAAGGCTATATTTGGCTTGCTCTTTATAAACACGGACCCTTGGATAGGGGCTGGTTTTACCCAGGCAACCAAGGACCCTCGGAGGTGACCCTGTGGAGCAAGTCTTGTATGCTTGCATCCCTATTCCTAGAGGATTATTAGTTTCGTATTTTATAACAGTTGACGGTCGTTTGAAGAAACCCTAAGAGCATTCCTGTGCCTTTTCCCGCCTAAGTAGCGCGTTAACTCTTATCGAGGTGGCGCACATCCAATGTACCACGTTACCTTATACAGAGGACGTGAGCAGGTGGCAGCAACCACCAAAGTCAACGTTTGAAAAATGCAGCGAGAGGTTGCATCGAGAAGTTACGACACTGAGGTTACACAAAGAGGCTTTGCCCGAGGTTTCTATAAGAGGTTACTTCAGATTAAGCACCTCTCAGGGTATTTATACTTGTTGCACTGATCTTTGTATTATCCTTATCTAATATACTGTTCTTACAGTACAAGGATCCCAACTCCTCCGCTGAGTTAAACTTGTTAAATTATATATTTTGTTATGTGATTGGTAGGCTTGGTAGGTTATCAAACTGTACTGTAGAGGGTACAACCCCCCTCCTTGTATGCCTCTCTCTTCCTTTCTAGTTCCCCTTTTCTCTCGACACTCTCGCCTACCTCCTAGCTAAACCCCGACGCCATTTCCATGGCAGCCTTTCCTACCTCCTAGATTTCCTAAGTTAACAAAACTCTCCCCGGTTCCATAGTATCCTAGTCCTTGGGTAATTCCTAATACGGGGGCACTACTTCTACATGGTGTTATGAGCAAGTGGAATTCACCGGAACCCACAACTCCCTCCTTAGGCTCCTCCTCTTCATCTCATTACAAGCATCTTTGATACGACATAAAATCTATTTTCTCCATGTCTGGCAAGGGGCCTTATGTCCATTTCACTATTTTGTTTACCTTAGGATTGGAAGTGATTATAGCTAATTGTGGTGCATTAATGGGAATGGGAGGACAACATGAGCAAGGAGATACCTCGAGAGTACCCAAGCCTACTCCTATTGGCAACACAATGAGCCTGGACAACTCTAACTACGCACGTGCTGCACTTGCTATGCCGCCAACTATCGGACGAGAGTCCGCGAGCTCCTTCACCTTCCATGGTAGCCCTGCACTTGGACAGCAATAGCAACAACATTAGCTGTACATCAAAAATCCGTTTCAATGCGCTACAGCTGTGGTCAATGTGGCGGACTTCCTTACCATCTCGAAGCTACAGACGGCAAGCGCCTTTGACGGGAAGGACTTCTCTACTTGGTGATTTGAATTTGAGCTGCCAACACAATGTTCAGGCATCTGGGGCTACTTGGATGGCTCCATAAAATATCTTGAAACTGGAAAACAAAAAGAAAATGGGCATGACTATCACCTCTCATTAATGGCATACACACTACTGGTGCAGAACCTCTCGTCTTCAGAGAAAAACAGCATGCGACCCTTCAAAAACTCACTTGCTCTTGCGTGCTATGCGTAGGATACCCTCTGAAGGATTCATCAGGCACAAGACAGAGTAACACAGCGTAAAATCCTCCAAAAAAAAAGAACTCAGTTCAGATGTTACCCGACAAAAAGGCCGAACTTGCATGACCTATTCCTTAGGAGCGGTAGAAGCTTCCCCAACGAACTCTTTGTTACCATGCTCCTCGCTGGCCTTGGGACTGACTAGCACACATACAAAGCCATCCTGCACACTCAAGGAACCATCTCAGATAGCGCATTCTTCACGACGCCCATTGCTGAACAGCAAGACATGAATCTGTACAGCACGCGCAACAAGACAAAAGTGGAGAAATTCAGATTTTATGCGGGATAGAAGAATGACTGTGTTGGACAAGGGGAGAATCGCAAGCTGCCCTTCTCCAAATCTTGCAAGAAGCCAGGCCACTTCATCGATGATTGCCGAAAACTGAAGGATCATCGTTAAACAAAAGTGCAGCCACGTCGCTCTGGAAGCTTTGCCCATGCGCCACGATGTACCATCTCCCCACCATCCATTGCCTCTTCCTCATCACGCCTTGCATACAACACACGACCCTTCGTCAACTGTATGATTTGCGCACATTGGACCGCTGGCATACGATACCATGCACACCATGGCGAAGTGAGCCATCCTGATGGAGACCGTCGCTCACTTGAGCCTCTGCCGTATCTAACTGAGTGTCAGCGCCCATGACCAAAGAAGCCCTCACAGCCGATGGAGATCGATGAAGAAGAAACTGAAGCTGAGGGCCAAGCCGTACCACGCACCCTCAACATCAAGCCATAAGCCCATGTCATGAAGCACAACTACCCTACAAGATACGCACATGGTTCCTCGACAGTTGCTGCGGACATCACACGGCGTCCTCCACTGCTACCTTCTTAACTGGAAGGTCCTTCTGGAACCTGAAAGGTACACCATCACAATAGCAAGCAACCAAGAGTTAACTGCAGTGGCACTCGGCAACTTACTATTGGAATCGGATGACACAGGGGTTTCGTTACATTTAAATAAGGTCATTGTTGTCGATGGCACCACCGATTTGGTCACCCGTCAGTCAAAGCCCTAAACAACTCAATCAAGGCCAGCGTATTCGACAAAGACACACCATCCTTGCCCAACGGGCAATAACTTCGACCAACATCTCGACAGAATGGCTGCACCATCTGTCCAATCGCTGGACTACCAAAGAGTCATTTACCTCCGAGTTTCCTCAGCGCACAACAATACCCGAAACTTGATGTTTCTCTCAGCGACATCTTGTTTATGAACGAAGAAGCTAGCAACACCAGCGGCGATCAAGAAAGGCCTTTGATGCCTTTAGTCTCTGGGTTTGCTTGGCGGATAGACAGAGCGGGTTGAAGCAAAGGAACCCCACACAGACAACGCACAGGAATACGAGAGTGACGTCTTCCAAGAGTAGGACTATCCCTTATGCTCATCAGCAGAACTGAATGGTGGGGAGAATGAGTCCTACTCGCTCAAGCACCCCTGCTAGCTGAATTTTGGACTAATGGGATGGCACAAGCTGTCATCATGCAAAACGAGCTGCCATGCACCGCCCTCCCACATCACTTCTCTCCACATCTTCTATGGACAGGGCAGCCCCCGACACTAGACTTCTTTGAGTGGGGATGCTTAGTATAGTGCCGACCTCCAAGTGCCGCAGTGGGCAGATTCACTTACAAGGCAAAGTGGGGCATTCATTTGGGCATACCAAAAGATGCTCACACATGGATCATAATGGACTACGACAGCAACAAGGTTTTGTATGCCCTTGACTGCATCTTTTGTGATAAACTTTTTCTTTACGACTTTGAACGGGACAGGAAAGCTGAAGCAAATGCACCAGAATGCTGCATTGGTGAAAGGAGCTTTGCCACCCCCCAGGATGAAGCCGATGCTACCGAAGAATGTTATCCACAGCCGCCTTCTGCCAAGATCCCACCTGCACCATCTTTACCTACTGTTCCAGGTGAAACCGTTGGTCCTTCCGAACCATGACGACATGAACCACCACTATTCGGGCAATATACGCCAAAGGATTACTCTGGCATGCAGCCAACACCACTCTTCATCCCGCTATCAAATCCACGTAACCCCAATGCCACAGTCGAATCTGTCTATCACTACAAAGATGAGCCTCGAGACATGCACGCGGATGCCCCATCAAACGAGACAGTATGCCACTTGCCAGCCAAAATTACAGATGAGGACGACATCAAAGGGCACAGCCACCCACATCCACATGTTGCACAATTGGCCCTCTACATCCTCGATCGCTCTGTCATCGTTTAATCTTCACCGGTCGTGCTTGAACTGAAATTTATTTTGCCAAGCTCTACACTGATGCATCCAAATGGCATGTTGCAATGGATGCCGAAACGAAGGCCCCCGAGCATCGGAAAACCTGGACAATCGTTCCAAAAGTTGCCGCCCGAGGAAAGCATACGATTGTCTTCAGATTCAAGAGTGTCCCTGTTTGGTGTGGTCGAGGGCCTAACCTGGCAACAGTGGGGTGCACTACTTTGCCAACATTTCGAGCATGTATCCACATGCGAGAACGCGTGTGTGAAGCTGCACGGAAGGCATCAGATGGGATCTGTCCAAGAATACACATCATCCTTCCTCGCCATCTGCGACAAAATCGGCAATCTATATGAGACAGAGAAAGTGAATCGATACATTGTAGGGCTGAAACCAGAGGGGCAGCGAGAAATTCGCATGCGTTGCCCGACAACGTTAATGGAGGTATAGCATGTCGTAGAGGTGTGGGATGAGAACAGTGTCCTTATGAGGGCACGTTTTCGAGAGGGAAACCGTTTTCAAGGGAAGAACATCTACCCACCAATCAACGGTCTAACAGCATCGTCAGACCTGAAATTATGGGGACTGTGCTTTTGCTGTAACCACTTGGGCCACATTATGCGGGACAGTCCTCAGTCAAAGAAATTGGGAGCTAACGACATAAGGAAGTCGGGAAATGGACATAGTCAGTTGCAGCTGGGCCACCTACTAACGCGGATTCGTCGCCCGAAATTCACCAGTTCCACCGAGAAATAGTGTCCATCTATGCGATCGACCACACCCGGTTAAAGGGGAGTGAACCTGTTGATTGCCCTGTTCGGGTGGAAGGGAACATTGGCAACACTCGACTAAATATTTTTGTGAATGCAAGAGCGTTACGCGGTCTGTTTGATGTGACCGAGACGAAGAAATTGCGACTGTAAATGGAGTGGTGCATGCCCGAAATGGACGCGCGATTGGTTGACGACACACAACTTGCAATCCAGGAGCGCGTGGAGCATGTGAGGACCGACTGTAACAGTCGAGTCGACTTCGCCTTGAAAATGCTCGCGACAATGCTGGACTCCTGGGGCGCGATTGACAGGAGGAATGGCGACATTCTCTTGAAATGGGGAGACAAATGACGACGACTGTCGAAGTGGAAACCACCTGACCCCCAATCAACACTCATGAATCAAGTGACCATAAAACGAGTGATGGCTAGCGTATACGCCGTCCGATGGATCACATCTACGGCTAAGGCGGAGCAGACTGACCTCGAGAAGTTGTGTGTTGGAGTTACTGTGGACCACGTGAAGATCATGTGCAATTGCGAGAAGATATTTCCTGATGATGTACCGCCCGGCCTGCCACCTGAATGACCACACGATCATACCATCGAGCTGGAACTTGGAGCAAAACTGACCATCCTATCGAAATGGAGGCGAAGTCAGCCAGGATTAAGGGAGTTGCGTGAGCAACTGAATTGTCTCTTGGAGAAAAAAATTCATCTGCCCATCCACGTTACCCTATATTGTCCCCATTCTCTACACCCCCATTACCATGCGCTGAACAGTATCACTAACAAACCCCGTTACCCTATTCCGCGAGCCGACGGTCTCATCGACCAACTTCGCGGGGCCAAGATTTTCTCCAAAATTGATTTGCGAGGGGGTTACCACCAGATTCGTGTCGCTGAAGCTGATTTTTGAAAGGCTGCAATTCGTACCCACTATGGAAGTTACGAGTGGACCGTCGGGCACTGACTACCAAACAACGACATTATTACCTAAAATCTGGTACTGATCAAATTTGGGTTCTCTCTTACTGCTTATTACAGGAGCTACTGATGCATGAGGTATACGACGCTACAGTGACGGAAGAAACTGTCCATATCTTGACCCTTTGAGATGTTAAAATGCATGTGTTTTTTCTATACCGACTCTTTAAAATAGGAGGCTTTAATTTACTAGTAGACTGCCTCCAGAGCAAGAAGAGCACATGTCATGCAGCCTGAAAGGGCATGTTTATTATTCAAAACCAACAACTACATTCACCAAGTAGTATTCGGACAATTTTGGCCAGATTTAAAGAAAGCATTTAACAATCCAAAATTAGTACCTATTCCACCTCCCCTTAGCCTTAACCATTGCCTTCACCCTCCTTGGCATACTGTTAATAAGCCCCCTGGACACATCCGCCCCAATCCCATCCCATGTCTCTTGCACCCGTTCCCAAGTCTGGAGCATCCCTGTGCGGGGAAGCTCATACTTGGCAAGCTCTCTTTTGAAATGTGCCCACAAGTGCTCTATGGGTTGAGATCAGGGGAGGAGGAAGGCCACTAAGGACTGAGTATTGCTGCTCAGACAGCCAAGATTGCACAAGGCGGCTCTTGTGCTTGGGGTCGTTGTCATGCTGGAAGATGACATCCGGAGGGGGTTAGATGATAGAAATCGATGGCTTGTGCAAGCTCATCATGCAATATGCTTCTGTACAGCTCCCCATCCATGCGGCCGTCAATCTTACACATATATTCCGGGCCATCATATGTCATGCAACCCTATATCATTAGTGACCCACCCCCATGCTTGACGGTTTGCTGCACTTGGTGACCTTGCAGGGCTGCCCCGTCGTGTATCCACGCGAACTTGCGGCCATCATTGGAAAGGCGATTGATCTTGGTCTCGTTGGACCAGATCACCCGCTTCCAATCTTCCGTAGTCCAATCAAGGTGCGCCTTGGCAAAATCGAGGCGGTCTCTGATGTTTCGGGCAGAAAGACGCGGCTTCTTCGGTTTCTGCACGGCTACTAAACCAGACTGCTTCAGGGCGTTGCGCACGGTTCTAGGATAGATCTTGATGCCGCGCTCTGATTCTAGTAGTTCCGCGGCTTCTATGCTAGTCTTTGCATGGCCGGAAGTGACTGCTCGAACCAGTGAGCGCCTATCACGTACCGAGAGCATGCACGGTCTGTCGTTCGTAGGAACAATCGGCCTGACCGCTAGGCTGCTCGTGCGCTGGCGGCTTCGTGAGCGTATTTCTAGACTGTGCTCTTCCCTATTCCTAATGCCCTTGTGATTTGTCGGAAACTCCGACCCTGTCGAAGCAGGGTCGCGATCCTATATTTCTGGCTCGAAAGAAGCGATCGCATCGTCGCTAGGAGCTTGGCGTACTATCGAGAGGAAAAAAAAAGGTTAGGTTGCGAGATCGCGAAATGCAGACAGGAAAGAGACTTGGACTCTAAGTTGGCCTAAAGTGTCCGCATCGAGTGACAGCAACATATTACTGTACGCTTTACAAGAAACTCGATTTAAATTTCAACACCCAACTGCATAAACCAGCTAAGGTCAAGAGGCACACTATGCAATCTGTTGTTGTCGAGTTTTGACAACATATCACGCCTAAATCTCAATGTCTATCTACTGCAATGGATTTTTAAGCCC
>BQMB01000870.1:0-29964 GCA_027943415.1 Closterium sp. NIES-67 | reverse complement strand
TGCCACCACAGAAATTGGCGGAGGACAGGTGTACCGACCGACTGTCTCTACCACGCACACAAGAAGCCCCAGTCAGCCGCAGCCTTTGGCAAATCCCAAGGGTCGGCTCGGTTCGATTCCCCCACCAGAATCTACGCGCAACGGCCAAGTTGGGTCACAAATTCGTTGGGCTACCAACCCCGTATGGTTGATGCGTTTGTTCCTGATCTTGGTAGCAGTAGTCTCTGGAGGTCCTTACTGTTCTTGTTACTCAGAATAAGCTCCCCAATCCATAGAATATCGCCATGTAGTTACCGTACGCTACAGATCAAACCGCTAATCGGCCCAACGCTTGTCAACTCCCGCCGCTTCCTATGCCTCGCCGGCCCGCACACACCACGCACCTCCACTTCGACAGTTACACCTAACGAGCCTTTCGCGTTACCGCTAGATACAGCTACGCGTCTTGGTCATCAAGTGTGTTGCGTACACTTGTGAACGTCTTAATCGTCGCTCACGCAGTCAACCTGTGGTACCGGCGTGGGTTCCCGCCTGACATTCCGGATTCAAGGAAATAATTCCGCCGCGTTCACAGTGCTTAGTTCTCTTGCTGCCGGTACCTTAGTAGCCGTCGCGCGTGAGCAGCAGTCACAAACAGCAAGCAGCAGTCACCCCGCCGTGAGCGTACTGGGCTTGAGAATCCAGAGATTGGTTGCTCCGGCTTATCGTCAAAGACTTCTTTGCAAGACCGTGCAGGTCCTACACACGCGCGCTCCTCAGGATTTTTGGCCGCGCGCCCGCGGCGGATGAAGCCTCTGTGAGACATTGAGCCAGAGTCGGGACATTCCGAGTCGGGCGCAATACTATGACGAGCAACAACGGGCTTCCGCCCAACTGCCCGCCTGACGGATTCGGCCTTCCACGTAAGACGGTAGCTGCCACGTCAGAGGCTAGCACCACTACCACGTGAGACGCCAGCAGCATGTCCGTACTTCCCGAGTTCCCTTCCCCACCTGGGAACTGCCATTGCTTATCGCCCTCTTCCAACCTCCCTTTCCCCCACCGCCCCCCTCCCCTTCTCCCACCTCCGCTTCCCCTCTACCCTCTCCGTTCCGGGCAGAATATTTCTACAACAACTCGGGCAGCTGCGCGCAGCAGACGTCGTTCTTTGCCGGGCATCCGCTGCTGTCGGTGGGGTTTGGGTACGCCGTTGTGCTGGGCTTTGGGGCGTTCTTCGCCATCTTTACCTCCTGGCTGGTGTGTCTCTGGTCCTTGGTTCGATGTCCTCTCGCGCTCTCTCACCCACACTCACACGTTCTTTCCCCCGCCTCGTGGGGGTTGGGTACGCGGTTGTGCTGGGCTTTGGGCAAGTGCTTCATGGGGGACGAAGCAGAGACCCCGAGTAGGTCAACACTGCTTGTTCCATCGTTGTATCACCACCCACATCATCCCACCATCATGCCATTGCCCTGTCAGTCACCAACCCCAGGTGTGGCTGGACAAGCGTTATGTGGGCACGTGGCAGAGCAGCGAGTGACGCTACGCTGTCCCCGTCACCCCATTGGTTCATCATTTACCTCGCTACTCACCGCCATCCCATCACCATTGTGGTATCTCATCAACTCACAGGTGTGGCTGGACAAGCGCTATACGGGCACAAGGCAGAGCAGCGAGTGGTTTTACACGCTCACCATAGCCCCATCATCAAACTCTGATATCATCACCATCATCACCATCATCACCATCATCACCATCATCACCATCATCACCATCATCACCATCATCACCATCATCACCATCCATCACCATCATCACCACCAGCACCATCATCACCATCATCACCATCATCACCATCATCACCATCATCACCATCATCACCATCATCACCATCATCACCACCAGCACCATCATCACCATCATCACCATCATCACCATCATCACCATCATCACCATCATCACCACCAGCACCATCATCACCACCAGCACCATCATCACCACCAGCACCATCATCACCATCATCACCACAGCACCATCATCACCACCAGCACCATCATCACCACCAGCACCATCATCACCATCATCACCACCAGCACCATCATCACCATCACCATCTCAACTAATCCAGGTGTGGCTGGACTAGCGCTATGTGGGCACGTGGCAGAGCAGCGAGTGGTTCAACACTAACCCCACCATGACCTTATTCCCCCATCATCACACCGTTTGCTCACCATCACCCCGTCTCACAGGTGTGGCTGGACAAGCGCTACGTGGGCACGCGGCAGAGCAGCGAGTGGTTCAACACGGCTGGCCGGAACGTGAAAGACGGGGCTCATAGCGAGTGTGATTGTATCGCAGTGGACCTGGGCTGCCACCATCCTGCCAATCCTCCAATGTCGCCTTCCTGGTACCATGCTGTACTGCGCAGTACCGCACTGCACCGTGCTGTGCTGCGTTGTATCACCGTGCTCTGCCATTCGGTACCATTCTGAACCATGCACTAGCACTGCCATGCTACACCAGCTGAGTTGTGCACTGCACGAAGTGACATGCAGGTAGGACCAGGTCCATGTGCGACTCTAGGCTGTACGGAATGTGAATGTGAATAACTCTATGCATCCCTTTATACGTACACACATGCAGAACGGAGTGAGCGGGCCGTTTTGGTACGCCAGTGGAGCCACGGTGCAGGTGCTGCTGTTCGGCATCATTGCAGTGGAGATCAAGCGCAAGGCCCCCAACGCACACACTGTCTGCGAGATAGTCCGTGCCAGGTGAAGCCATGTGTTTCGTCAGGTTATTGCCACCCACGTGTGTGTGAGCTGTAGAGATGAAAAGCAAGGCCCCCAGTGCCCACACTGTCTGCAAGATCGTCCGCACCAGGTGAGGCCAGGTGATTCTTCAGGTGGTTCTTCAGGTAGAGTTCCAGATGCTTCTCAGCACACTATCGTTCATCCTGCCTTTCCCTGAGCCTCTTCATCAGCACCATCGGCCTGCCGTGCTGTTAGTGTTCCCTTCGCCTGATTCTTGTGTATTTTGAGTCGACTCAAAATAGCACCATCGGCCTGCCGTGCTGTTAGTGTTCCCTTCGCCTGGTTCTTCTGTTGCCCCATCCACCCACTCACCCCCCAATCACGTTGGGCACCGCAGCGCATGCGCGTTTCCTCTTCTTCTGCTTCCTCACGTGGCGCTGCTGCCGTCACTGCTCCGCCCCTTTTCCCCCCTCCCCCCCAATCCCATCCACGCATTCCCCTATCCACAGGTGGGCCACGGCGGCACACGTGTGTTTCCTCTTCGTCTGCTTCCTCACCATCACCATCGTCACTGCCATGCTTGTCGAAGTTGGTGCTGCTGTTGTGACCGCTCCCACCCTTCTCCCTGGTTTCCTGTCTCTTACCCCAACCCATGTTCCCCCATCCACCCACCCCCATTCGCAGGTGGGGCACGGCGGCGCACGTGTGTTTCCTCTGCTTCTGCTTCCTCACCAACACCATCGTCACTGCCATGCTCTTGCTGGGCGGCGCTGCCGTCGTCACTGCGCTCACCGGCCTCAACGTGTACCTCGCGTCCTTCCTGGCGCCAATCGGGGTCATCTTCTATACCCTCGCTGGGGGCTTGAAGGTGGGATGCACTTTAGGTCTGCCGACATTAGAACGAGGTGACTTTTTGAGCCGACTCAAAAGCACCCTCGCTGTGACTTCTGAGTCGACTCAAAAGTACCCTCGCTGTGACTTCTGAGTCGACTCAAAAGTACCTTCGCTGGGGGCTTGAACGTGGGACGCACTTTAGGTTTGCCTCTCACTCAGCTAAAAAGCCACCTGGCGCTGCCGTCGTCACTGCCCTCGCATCGTTTCTAGCGCCCATTGGGGTCATCTTCTACACGCTGGCCGGTGGTCTGAAGGTAGGAATGACATGCGCTTTGAGTCCACTACATGCCCCAGTCCCATACCTGGAGAGTGGTGCTCTTACTCCCCCACCTCTACCCAACCCCCCTTCCCAACCCCCCCTCTCAAGCCACCTTCCTAGCCTTCTACATCCACAGCGCCATAGTGCATGCCGTGCTCGCTCGTTACCCTTCCTACTGCCATACCCTCTTGTTCCGTTTGCGCCCTTAGTTCCTCCCATCAGGCCCCCTTCCTGGCGTCGTACATCCACAGCGCCATAGCGTATGCTGTGCTGGTGACCTTCGTTCTGCTATATCCCGTCATATACCCTCTGCTCTACCATCTCCTCTCCCCTCCCCCATTTTCCCCCCCTCCCTCCCTTCAGGCCACCTTCCTGGCGTCGTACATCCACAGCGCCATAGTCCACGCCACGGGGTGCTGGTGACCTTTGAAACGCCGTGCCCTCTTATAACTTGTGCACTCCTCTCTTCCCCGCCCTTCCCCAGGCCACCTTCCTGGCGTCGTACATCCACAGCGCCATAGTCCACGGGGTGCTGGTGACCTTTGTGCTGCTCGTCTACTGCTTCAGCCCCTCCCTGGGCTCTCCCTCTGCGGTCTTCAACAATCTGGAGTTCGCTGCCAGCCCAACGAGAGACTGCCGCCTCACCAACCCCGGGCAGGTGAGGCCTTGAAACCTTGTGAAACTGCTTCTGACTGCTTCTGACTGCCTCTGACTGCCTCTGACGGCCTCTGACGGCCTCTGACGGCCTCTGCCTCTGACTGCCTCCGACTGCCTCTGACGGCCTCTGACAGCCTCTGACTGCCTCTGACTGCCTCTGACGGCCTCCCTGGTCTCGCCCGCTGCTGTCTTCAACAATTTGCAGTTTGACTGACCGATCCCGGGCAGGTGAGCAGGGGAGTACTGGGATGCGATGTGAGCTGTGAACTCTGTAGTAAGTTCGTGTCTCTGTCACAAGTGAATGGACCTCTCTCCCCACTGCATGTGTGCATCTTCCCAGTAGAGGGCTTACGTGCTCTTTTTCTCCCGGTCTCTCTGACCCCACACACATACATCCCCCCTGGATACCAGGTGTGCGGGCCGGTGGAGGGCAACTATGAGGGCTCGTACATGACCATGCTGTCGTCAGGCGGCTTCATGTTCGGCGTTGTCAACATCGTGGGCAACTTCGGTGCCGTCTTCCTTGACAATGTGAGTGCGTTGTGGTGCCAGTAGCACAGGATGGCCTATATGTACGTCCCTAGTCGGTAGTATATATGCCCACTTGCTCCCAACCGGCTTCATGTTTGGCATTGTCAACATTGTGGGCAACGTCGGTGTTTGAGGCGCCTCAAACATTGTCAACATTGTGGGCAGCGTCGGTGTTCGAGGCGCCTCAAACATTGTCAACATTGTGGGCAACGTCGGTTTTTGAGGCGCCTCAAACATTGTCAACATTGTGGGCAACGTCGGTGTTTGAGGCGCCTCAAACATTGTCAACATTGTGGGCAACGTCGGTGCAGTCTTCCTTGACAATGTGAACACACTGTGATCTAAGCGCCCTGTTTCTCGCTGTTGGAAAATGACGTCGCTGGCTGGCAGAAGCGGCAGCTGTGTCCGTCCATTGTGCAGGTTTTACAACAGGGCCTACATGCCGTGTCGATTACCCCACCCCGACCCGCCCCCCCCTGTTTCCCACTTCTCTCCCCCACTTCCCCCCTCTCTCTCGAGGGATATTGGATGAGTGTCAGAGCGGCTCGCCCCTCCTCCACCTACCGGGGCTCTACCTTAGGCGGCCTGGTCGGGTTTTCCATCCCCTTCTCCCTCGGCTCATCCCTTATTCCCCCCTCCGCCATCCCTCTAGACTCTCCTCTCCCCTCCTTCCCCCCCACCCCCCCACCCCTCTCTCCAGGGATATTGGATGAGTGCCATAGCGGCGCGCCCCTCGTCCACCCACCGGGGGTACATCCTCGGCGGGCTGGTCTGGTTCGCCGTCCCCTTCTCCCTCGGCTCCTCCCTCGGCCTCGCCTGCCTTGCCTTGGGATTGCCCATCACTGTAGAGGAGGCTTCTAGGGGGCTAGTTCCCCCGCGGCTGCAGTTGCTCTTATGGGGATGCTGGGGCGGTGCTTATACTCATTATGGTGTTCATGGCCGTTACGTCGGCAGGGTCTGCAGAGCTCCTTGCGGTTTCCTCGCTTATGACTTACGATGTTTATCGGACGTATATCAACCCGAAGGCGACCGGGCGGCAGATCCTGTTTTACTCTCGGGTTTTCGTGCTTAGTTACGGTTTATTTATGGGCGTGCTGGCGGTGGGGCTTAGCGAATTACAGGTCTCTCTAGGGTGGATGTACCTGGTAATGGGTGTGCTTATAGGCAGCGCGGTCATACCTATAACGAATCTGCTTCTATGGAAGAAGGCGAATGCAGTGGGAGCGATAGCTGGTTGCGTTATTGGGATGATTTCGGGGGGTGGTATCCTGGATCACTGTAGCGGCTGTGATGTACGGCACTGTAGATCTGAAAACTACAGGACAGGAGGCACCGACACTGACAGGAAACCTGGTGTCGCTGCTTGTGGGCGGCATCGTGCACGTGACTCTGAGGTGAGGCTTGGATATATTTTGCTGCATATATTTTGTACACCCCTCTCTCGTTTGCTCCTTGCTGTTTCCCTATTCTCCCCACCTCCCTTCCACCCATTGAGCTAATTGTTGCTGATGCACCCCCTCACTTTCTCCCCACCCCCCTCCTCCCCGCCCTCCAGCCTCAAACGCCCCAGCAACTGCAACTATTCAGCCACCGGCTGCTGAATCATCCTGACCGGGGTCATACAGCTGGTGGATCGCGACTGGCACTCCAACATTCCCCCACATACCCTCCCCCTCTCTCTTGCTCATAGAGCTTCCTCCCATTCACCCCATCCGCCCCCCCCCTCCAGCCTCATGTACCCCGACCACTGCGACTATTCCACCACCCGGGCCATCCAGCTGGTGGACCGCGACTGGCACTCTGACATCCCCCCCTGGGAGCACGACGAGTCGCGCCTCAAGCGTGCGCGCCACTGGATCGTCCTCTGGGGAGTCTGCCTCTCAGTGGTCCTCCTAGCCCTCTGGCCCCTCCTCGCTCTCCCTGCCGGGGTCTTTTCCCTCGGGTATTTTACTTTCTGGGTGGTGATTGCCATTGCGTGGGGCGTGGTTGCATCCGCGGTGATTATTTTTCTGCCCGTTTACGAGAACTGGCGCGGGTTATTGCTGGTTATAGACGGGTTATTCACGAGCGATATATTGCAGGAGAAGGTGGACGACATCGGGCTGAGGCTGGCTGCGATCATGGCTACCATACCTGAGGCGGAGGCTCGGTATCTACAGTACAAGAGGGAGATTAACGAGCTTCGGCATAGAAGCTCGGGAGTGCCTAGCAGTGAGGGCAAGAGCCCTGATCAGGGGCTGGAGCAGGGGCAGGGGCAACAGCAGCAGCAGCAGCTTCAGCACCCGGGGCAATTTCAAGAGCTACAGGTGGACGGGCACATTGGTCAGTAGCAGTTGTGAAGGACCTTGGCCTGGAAACAACGCATTGCCATTGCCAATTTAAATTGTAATGTGCTGTGCTGGCAGTGATGTTTGCTCTGCTGACAATGTGGTATGTCGTGTTTGGGAATGGGGTGCAGTACTCCATTAGAGTGGACTTGCCTTGACAAAAGATTTCAATAATCATCATATAAGCTCTTCTTCTACCAGATAAGCGACCGTTACATAGTCAAGAGGCAGCTTCAACCACTTGCACCCCCGGCTGGCATTGCGGCTGTAATACTTTCTACTGTACAACCGTGCAACCTTATCGGTAGTGGCATTGCTACCCCATGCCACACTAGTACCCGCAGAGCACCTGAGCTCATGATATCCTTCCGGATCTGCCACCTCACTTTCTCTGTCCCTCTCGCCATCTCCCTCCCCTTCCTCCCCCTGACGCTCCTTCCCAAGCTCTTCCCCACGCCTCTTCCTCCTCAGCCTAAACTGCATCCCTCCCCCAAATCCCTTCTCTAGAAAGTGCTTCACTATGCGTCCTTGCTCCCCTCTCACCCGCCCCTCCAGCCCCTCATAGAGCTCCGCACTCATATCCACGTAATATCTCACGTCAAGACAAAGCTCGCACGCCACTGCAGCTTCGGTTAATCTCCGCAGCACGAGCTGAGGCTCAGTGGCGGGAAGCCTGCTCCGGGCGTAGGCTCGGGCAACGGCATTGAGGTTTCCGAACCCAAAGAGGTGGTTCGGTTCGAGGGCGTTCCCTTCGCCCCACTCGTTCCAAGCGGCAACAAAGAAGAACGTCCCATTGCCACCCCCCGCTTGCACTTGCTCCGTCCCTTTCTGGTCTTCGTCCGACCCTTCCTGACCATGCTCTGTCCCATTTTGGACTTGAACTATGCTAGGCTGTTGGAATCCCGTGCCGTTTGGGCTGCCGAACCTCTGCCGAACCTCAGCTACGTCCTGCCGAGCCAGCCTCATCCGAGCCTCCATTCGTGCTGCCAAGTGCACTGGGTCCTCTGCCACGTCCCCAAGCCTCCACGACAGGTCCGTCGAGTGCCTCGGGAAGTTATCCCATGCCACGTACGAGCCTCGGTAGTGGTTCTGATGCAGCCGAACAGGGGATGGGGTCTCGCCGAACCTAAACTTGCGATAGTTAGGCTCGTATTCTGCCACGGCTTGGACGAGGGAGCGCTGGTTCGGCGTGCTGTTGGTGTGCGTGAGGCACTGGAATAGGTGTAGGCCCAGGAAGCCGTGCTCCCGAGCCAAGGTGTGCCACAGGTCAAACATTCCCCGAGCCTCAGGTTCGGGGATATCGCCAAGTTGGTAAATGCCGAACATAGGGCGACCAGACACCTGGTGGGTGGATTGAGAGGCGAAAGGGGTGAGGGGACGATTGTTAAAAAGAGCAGTCATTGCCATACGTCAAGTCAAGTACAGCTGAGCTATAGTCACCTAAATGGGGTTGCAAGACACACCTTAATATAGTTTGGGTGCTTGAAGAATTTCAGGAGCCAGTCAAAATGGTCTCTCCAGCACGCCTCACCCCCATAAGTCTGCTCCATCAAAACCCCATTTCCACTTCCACCCCCCCTGGCCCCATCCCATCTGTTCGTCCACGGCTCGTTCGCCCAGATAAGGCAAAAAGGGAGGTTCGGTTCGCCGTCCTCCAGCATCCGGAGCAGAGGCTCGGCGAGTGTGGTTCGGCGGCAGCCGAACCAGTAGTGGTGGTAGCACAGCCCATGTATGCCGTAGGCTCGGGCCAGAGCTGCGGTTCGGCGGCGGTGGGAGCGAGAGAGGAAGTTGTAGTAACCACCGGAGAGGGGCGAGAGTGGGTGGGATATGGAGGACGTATTTGACATGGGGGCAGAGACGGAGTATGGAGAGGTAGGGGAAGGATCGAGAGAAGTGGTTGGGTGCGGTTGAGGAGGGTGGGGGCCGATGGGGTGGGCGACGGGGCGGAAGGTGGTGGGGTGGAAGAAGGCACGCTTTACGTTGTCCCACTCGGTGAAGTTGACTCCCCAGAACTGGTCGTTCTCCTGGCACGCGTGGAACTGGGGGGAGAGCAAGAGGGGAGGGGGGGGAGAAGGAATAGAGAACTGGTTCATTTGTTACACTCGGTGAAGTTGACTCCCCAGAACTGATCGTTCTCCTGGCACGCGTGGAACTGGCAGAGGGGAGACGGAGGATGGGAAACGGGGAGAGTCAGCGGCGTACGACTTCTTGCCCCATCCCATGCACTCACTCACAAGCACTTTCTCCTTAAACACCCTTCGTTCGACCCATATGCACGGCACAACACCGCACGATAGCGCCCCCCCCCCCCCCCGCCACACACAGAGCACAGCACATCACCTGCGGGAAGACGATGGCAATGAGCGTCAGATCTGAATCCACCTCCACCCGTTTAAGCCTCACACCGCTGCCGCCCGCTCCCCTCTCTGATCCTTTGGGCGGCAGCCGTAGCTCTTTGGGCGGCATCTGCACCAGCGGCAGCTGCCTTAGCAGGGAGAAAGCGCTTCCCCGCCGCAGATGCCGACACGCAGGGTTTGAGGAGAAAGGCGGGCGCGCTCTGGGCTAGAGGGGGGGAGGGCGGACATGTGTTGGGGGGGGAGGGGAGAAGGAAGAGAGGGGTAGGGGGGGAGGGGGAGGGAGGGGGCGCGCGATAAATGGGGAGAGGAGGATGTGGGAATGGCGAATAAAGGGAGAACAAGGGAGGGATGAGGTCGGTAGGACGCGAGGATGATAGCAAGGATGCAGAGGGGAGGGGATGGGAACCACTGCGTGGCCGGGAGAGTGGCATCGACTCCCACCAGTCTCACATGTTTCGAACGAATCTGAAGTCAAAGGCAGTGTCAAAGAACGCCCCCGCGATTCCCGGGTGGTCAGCGCGGGTAACCCTATCCTGATTGCTCACTCCCGCCAGCAAATCATGCCACGCCACCTGGCGACTGCGCTTCAGCCGGCAGCGCGCCGCCGCGGCGTTCATCGCGGACCAATAGCGGCGCGCGAACCACGCCACGATGGCGCGCTCCGGGGGAGGGAAGGGCGGCGGATCGTCCTCGTTAGAAGCGTCTCCGATACCGTCGTTAACGCTACTCCTGCCATTGATGCTGCTGCTACTGCTGCTGCTGCTATTTCCGGTGCAGCAATTATCGGAGATCTGTTCATGCCGCGACTCTGATTTGGTAGAGTCGCCGGCTGATGAGGATGTGAGAGTGAGGGGAAGGGTGCGAGAGTGAAGAGAGATCGGGAGGAGGGATGGAGGGGAGGAATGGAGGAGGCGGAGGAAAACGACAAGCAGGCCCAGTTGCAGCGCAATCATGATTGCAGCTGACGTCAGCGGCACGCACTGGCGGAGCTGGTGCGTCCATAGGGACGAGGACGACTGTGGTGCTCTCATCAGGGAACTCCGATAGTATTTTCTCCGATAAAACTATAGAGAAGGCATTCGAAGGCTGGGCTTGATCGTAAAGGGAGCGACCGCCATGGCTCAACTGCCACTCAAACTTGACGTTTCACGACCTACAATGGCGTTTCGTTTCGAGGCCCCCTACAGTAGTTTGATTGACCTTGAACAGAACTCTATCAGTGGTAGTCGCTTCGGGCGTGTTTTGTAGACTTGCTTTGCTGCGGATCAAGGAGCAGAAAACAACTTTGAATGCGTAACGCCCGACTTCTGCCCCTCTAAAAAAAATCAGCTTTCGCAGAAGTCGACTGGGGCCTTCGTCACACTCAACTTTCTGGACACCTTGCATTATACGAAATCAACAGATGGACTTGGTGCCCAAAGGGGCTTCGTCAGCTGGTAACAGAGTGTATCCGAATTTTGCACTTCCGCCCAACTCGTAACCTGAGAGAGGTTCGATTTGAATGTTGAAGCCCGTCGCAAGGCAGCTCAGAGTACATGTCAAATTTTGAGCCCTTCTCACGACTCTTTTGAAACTTGCGGTACATGGGAATACGAACCAACTCTTTTTATCGCAGTTTTTCTTGACCTCGGTTTTCCCAGTTTCAGGCGGACTACACAGCAGCCATTTCTGCGCTGCGGCGAGTCTTTATTCCCTATCCTTCACAGGCGATAGGCGGGTCTTTATTCCCTATCCTTCACAGGCGATAGGCGGGTCTTTATTCCCTATCCTTCACAGGCGATAGGCGGGTCTTTATTCCCTATCCTTCTCAGGCGATAGGCGGGTCTTGTTAGGCAGTCATATTTCAGGCACTCTTTCCGTTTCCTTGGCCTTCAGGCGGTCATATTTCAGTCAGCATAATCCTGCTGGATATAGACGCTTGCTTGTGTTCAGGGACAGGCTGTTCCACGGGCAGCCGATACGCGTGGCCTGATCGCGATCAACCAGCGGATAGCGATGGAAGAGGTAGGGTTTGCGAGGACAGGAAATGACGGGAAGCTTCGTCTTCTATAAGCTTTAACTCGTTACAAGATGCACAAACTAGTCGATGCGTCTCGTCGCTACATCCTTATCGTTCATCCATGTCATGTTGTTCTTATAGCTTATCCGCGCCTTAGCGCCAGTAGAACGAATGCACTCTTCGATATTTGCTTTCGGAGCAATCGTGGTTTCCTGACGCTCCCTTGCTTCCCATCTTTTCGAAACTTCCAGGAAGATTTTGAATTCGAGGAACCAGTTGCGTCGCGAGTCGCTGCTACTGCCGATCGCATTAAGACTCCAACAGGTCGCACGAAGGCTGCCGCTGTGGTTTCGTCTGGATCTGATGGGGAAGAGATGGAGGGGAGGTGGAGGAGGTCGAGGAGGTGGGGGAGGAGGAGGAAGACGAGGAAGCGGAGGAGGAGGAGGTGGATATTTACCCCATGGCGGATGATCAGGTGGGTGATTAGGTGTCTCTCCCGTTGTGCAAGAGACACATGGAGGAGACAACAGACGGGTAGAGGAGGGGTGGATATTTACCCTATGGGGGATGGTGAGGGGTGGATATTTACCCTATGGGGGATGGTGAGGGGGTGGATATTTACCCTATGGGGGATGGTGAGGGGGTGGATATTTACCCTATGGGGGATGGTGAGGGGGTGGATATTTACCCTATGGGGGATGGTGAGGGGGTGGATATTTACCCTATGGGGGATGGTGAGGGGGTGGATATTTACCCTATGGGGGATGGTGAGGGGGTGGATATTTACCCTATGGGGGATGGTGAGGGGGTGGATATTTACCCTATGGGAGATGGTGAGGGGGTGGATATTTACCCTATGGGGGATGGAGTGTAGACGATGCTGGTGTTAGTGCTGCGAGTGTTAGTGGGGAATTTTCAAGGAGGAAGGGTTGATATGCTTAGTCGGCTGTGTGCTGCATGGTGCATGGTTGATGATGCCTCATGCCTTGTGCATGGGATGTGTTGCATGTTGCATGATGCATGTTGCATGATGCATGCTGCATGGTGCATCCCTGTGTCTCTCAGGCGTCATTCCCAGTTGCTGCTGTTGCAGCAGGCGACCATGCCACAACCACCATACTCACGCTTCGTGCCTGGTGCGTTACCTTCTGCTGCTCTCTCTCACTGCGCATTGCATTGTGCACAGAATGTCCGCGCCATTCTTGTCTTCGATGCAACTGACTGACATTTTTGTAAAGATTTTCGTGTGTTTCTGCAAATGCTTGAAACAATCTAGGGTCAAGTATTACTGTTCCTCTGCACCGTACTCCAACCCTTTTCACTGTGCCTCTACAACGTGCCACCCGCCCTCACTGTCTCTCTGCCACGTATCAGCGTGGAGGAGAAGGAGGCCGCCATCACGAAACTGCAGGTGACTCTTCAACCCCTAAAGCGTGTGGTCTGCTTAACTCAAAACAAAAGGTTTTCCATTGCGCACTCACCTCATGATGGCCGTGTGGACCCCCCCTCTGCATTCACCTTCCCCTGCGAGAGTTCCTTCTTTCTGGCCATGTGCCCCGAGCGTTCCCTCTCCTCTCTCTGTACACTTACCCTGCGCCCATAAGCCACTCAGTTTTCGCATGATGGGTATGCTGCTGGCCCCCCCGTTCACGACCTTCCTGTGCTGTGCCGGAGCTCCTGCACTGCACCCAGCTCTCCAGCTCTCTACCTATCTTAACGGCTCTCCCATGCCCCCGTTCGTTACAGTCACAATTGGATGAGGCGCATGCGGATCTGCACAAGTGGCGGACGGCGTTTCACCCTGCCAACATCCTCGCGCCAGACACCACTGCTGGTAACACCACTGCTGGTAACACCTTTGATGTTGACATCCTTGTGCCGGGAGAAGTCCATTCGCCAGAGAATCTACTTGTTTTCTCCCCATCCCCGCCGCTTTAGGCATTCCTCTCATATCCGACCTCCCCTTCTGGTTACTGGTGTGTTTTTGCGCCTCATCCCCTGGGCAGAGCCGGCAGCAGTGGTGGCGGCGTAGAGGAGCCATGGAGATGGATGGAGGCCCAGCTACAGGAGAAGCTTAGAAGCAAGATGTTCTATGTTCCCCTCGTCCCCATGGCAGAGCCGGCAGCGGTGGTGGCGGCGTTTGAAGGGGCGAGGGAGACGGAGGCGCAGCTGCAGGAGAAGCTGCTGGCTGCTCGGAGGAGGGAGGCGGCCATGCTGATCCGCCTGGCAGGCAGGGAGCAGGAGGTGGTCGCTGTGAAGGTATGCGTGCGTGTGCGTGTTTGTGTGCGTGTGTGTGTGTGTGTGACTCTGTTTTGGGGGGGGGGGATGAGGAGGAGGGTCCCCTGCCCACCTCTCCGGCTGCTGGCTGCTCGAAGGAGAGAGGCCGCCATGCTCATCCGCCTGGCAGGCAGGGAGCAGGAGTTGGTTGCTGTGAAGGTGAGCATGGGTGTGTGTGTATACTCGTGTCGTGTGCATGGGTGTGTGTGTATACTCGTGAGCATGGGTGTGTGTGTATACTCGTGTGCATGGGTGTGTGTGTATACTCGTGTGCATGGGTGTGTGTGTATACTCGTGTGCATGGGTGTGTGTGTATACTCGTGTCGTGTGCATGGGTGTGTGTGTATACTCGTGTGCATGTGTGTGTGTGTATACTCGTGTGCATGGGTGTGTGTGTATACTCGTGTGCATGGGTGTGTGTGTATACTCGTGTGCATGTGTGTGTGTGTATACTCGTGTGCATGTGTGTGTGTGTATACTCGTGTCGTGTGCATGGGTGTGTGTGTATACTCGTGTCGTGTGCATGGGTGTGTGTGTATACTCGTGAGCATGGGTGTGTGTGTATACTCGTGTGCATGGGTGTGTGTGTATACTCGTGTGCATGGGTGTGTGTGTATACTCGTGTGCATGGGTGTGTGTGTATACTCGTGTGCATGGGTGTGTGTGTATACTCGTGTGCATGTGTGTGTGTGTATACTCGTGTGCATGTGTGTGTGTGTATACTCGTGTCGTGTGCATGGGTGTGTGTGTATACTCGTGTGCATGGGTGTGTGTGTATACTCGTGTGCATGGGTGTGTGTATACTCGTGTGCATGGGTGTGTGTGTATACTCGTGTCGTGTGCATGGGTGTGTGTGTATACTCGTGTGCATGGGTGTGTGTGTATACTCGTGTGCATGGGTGTGTGTTTATACTCGTGTGCATGGGTGTGTGTGTATACTCGTGTCGTGTGCATGGGTGTGTGTGTATACTCGTGAGCATGGGTGTGTGTGTATACTCGTGTGCATGGGTGTGTGTGTATACTCGTGTGCATGGGTGTGTGTGTATACTCGTGTGCATGGGTGTGTGTGTATACTCGTGAGCATGGGTGTGTGTATACTCGTGAGCATGGGTGTGTGTATACTCGTGAGCATGGGTGTGTGTGTATACTCGTGTGCATGGGTGTGTGTGTATACTCGTGTGCATGGGTGTGTGTGTATACTCGTGTGCATGGGTGTGTGTGTATACTCGTGAGCATGGGTGTGTGTGTATACTCGTGAGCATGGGTGTGTGTGTATACTCGTGAGCATGGGTGTGTGTGTATACTCGTGTGCATGGGTGTGTGGTGTATACTCGTGAGCATGGGTGTGTGTGTATACTCGTGGTGCATGGTGTGTGTGTGTATACTCGTGTGCATGGGTGTGTGTGTATACTCGTGAGCATGGGTGTGTGTGTATACTCGTGAGCATGGGTGTGTGTATACTCGTGAGCATGGGTGTGTGTGTATACTCGTGTGCATGGGTGTGTGTGTATACTCGTGTGCATGGGTGTGTGTGTATACTCGTGTGCATGGGTGTGTGTGTATACTCGTGAGCATGGGTGTGTGTGTATACTCGTGAGCATGGGTGTGTGTGTATACTCGTGAGCATGGGTGTGTGTGTATACTCGTGTGCATGGGTGTGTGTGTATACTCGTGTGCATGGGTGTGTGTGTATACTCGTGTGCATGGGTGTGTGTGTATACTCGTGTGCATGGGTGTGTGTGTATACTCGTGTGCATGGGTGTGTGTTATACTCGTGTGCATGGGTGTGTGTGTATACTCGTGTCGTGTGCATGGGTGTGTGTGTATACTCGTGAGCATGGGTGTGTGTGTATACTCGTGTGCATGGGTGTGTGTGTATACTCGTGTGCATGGGTGTGTGTGTATACTCGTGTGCATGGGTGTGTGTGGTATACTCGTGAGCATGGGTGTGTGTATACTCGTGAGCATGGGTGTGTGTATACTCGTGAGCATGGGTGTGTGTGTATACTCGTGTGCATGGGTGTGTGTGTATACTCGTGTGCATGGGTGTGTGTGTATACTCGTGTGCATGGGTGTGTGTGTATACTCGTGAGCATGGGTGTGTGTGTATACTCGTGAGCATGGGTGTGTGTGTATACTCGTGTGCATGGGTGTGTGTGTATACTCGTGTGCATGGGTGTGTGTGTATACTCGTGTGCATGGGTGTGTGTGTATACTCGTGTGCATGGGTGTGTGTGTATACTCGTGTGCATGGGTGTGTGTGTATACTCGTGTGCATGGGTGTGTGTGTATACTCGTGTGCATGGGTGTGTGTGTATACTCGTGTGCATGGGTGTGTGTGTATACTCGTGTCGTGTGCATGAATGTGTGTGTATACTCGTGAGCATGGGTGTGTGTGTATACTCGTGTGCATGGGTGTGTGTGTATACTCGTGTGCATGGGTGTGTGTGTATACTCGTGTGCATGGGTGTGTGTGTATACTCGTGTGCATGGGTGTGTGTGTATACTCGTGTGCATGGGTGTGTGTGTATACTCGTGTGCATGGGTGTGTGTGTATACTCGTGTGCATGGGTGTGTGTGTATACTCGTGTGCATGGGTGTGTGTGTATACTCGTGTGCATGGGTGTGTGTTTATACTCGTGTGCATGGGTGTGTGTGTATACTCGTGTCGTGTGCATGGGTGTGTGTGTATACTCGTGAGCATGGGTGTGTGTGTATACTCGTGTGCATGGTGTGTGTGTATACTCGTGTGCATGGGTGTGTGTGTATACTCGTGTGCATGGGTGTGTGTGTATACTCGTGAGCATGGGTGTGTGTATACTCGTGAGCATGGGTGTGTGTGTATACTCGTGAGCATGGGTGTGTGTGTATACTCGTGTGCATGGGTGTGTGTGTGTATACTCGTGTGCATGGGTGTGTGTGTATTCGTGTGCATGGGTGTGTGTGTATACTCGTGTGCATGGGTGTGTGTGTATACTCGTGAGCATGGGTGTGTGTGTATACTCGTGAGCATGGGTGTGTGTGTATACTCGTGAGCATGGGTGTGTGTGTATACTCGTGTGCATGGGTGTGTGTGTATACTCGTGTGCATGGGTGTGTGTGTATACTCGTGTGCATGGGTGTGTGTGTATACTCGTGTGCATGGGTGTGTGTGTATACTCGTGTGCATGGGTGTGTGTGTATACTCGTGTGCATGGGTGTGTGTGTATACTCGTGTGCATGGGTGTGTGTGTATACTCGTGTCGTGTGCATGAATGTGTGTGTATACTCGTGAGCATGGGTGTGTGTGTATACTCGTGTGCATGGGTGTGTGTGTATACTCGTGTGCATGGGTGTGTGTGTATACTCGTGTGCATGGGTGTGTGTGTATACTCGTGTGCATGGGTGTGTGTGTATACTCGTGAGCATGGGTGTGTGTATACTCGTGAGCATGGGTGTGTGTATACTCGTGAGCATGGGTGTGTGTGTATACTCGTGTGCATGGGTGTGTGTGTATACTCGTGTGCATGGGTGTGTGTGTATACTCGTGTGCATGGGTGTGTGTGTATACTCGTGAGCATGGGTGTGTGTGTATACTCGTGAGCATGGGTGTGTGTGTATACTCGTGAGCATGGGTGTGTGTGTATACTCGTGTGCATGGGTGTGTGTGTATACTCGTGTGCATGGGTGTGTGTGTATACTCGTGTGCATGGGTGTGTGTGTATACTCGTGTGCATGGGTGTGTGTGTATACTCGTGAGCATGGGTGTGTGTATACTCGTGAGCATGGGTGTGTGTATACTCGTGAGCATGGGTGTGTGTGTATACTCGTGTGCATGGGTGTGTGTGTATACTCGTGAGCATGGGTGTGTGTGTATACTCGTGAGCATGGGTGTGTGTGTATACTCGTGAGCATGGGTGTGTGTGTATACTCGTGTGCATGGGTGTGTGTGTATACTCGTGTGCATGGGTGTGTGTGTATACTCGTGAGCATGGGTGTGTGTGTATACTCGTGTGCATGGGTGTGTGTGTATACTCGTGTGCATGGGTGTGTGTGTATACTCGTGTGCATGGGTGTGTGTGTATACTCGTGTGCATGGGTGTGTGTGTATACTCGTGTGCATGGGTGTGTGTGTATACTCGTGTGCATGGGTGTGTGTGTATACTCGTGTGCATGGGTGTGTGTGTATACTCGTGTGCATGGGTGTGTGTGTATACTCGTGTGCATGGGTGTGTGTGTATACTCGTGTGCATGGGTGTGTATGTATACTCGTGTGCATGGGTGTGTGTGTATACTCGTGTGCATGGGTGTGTGTGTATACTCGTGTGCATGGGTGTGTGTGTATACTCGTGTGCATGGGTGTGTGTATACTCGTGTGCATGGGTGTGTGTATACTCGTGTGCATGAGTGTGTGTATACTCGTGTGCATGGGTGAATCTGGTTCACATCACTCTTTCCTCGCGAAAAAGGGAGGCTCCCATGCTGATTCCCGACCCATTACCCCCATGGCCGAGCTGCTGACCCCATGGCCGAGCTTATTGACTGGAAGGCTTGGAGGAGGAAGTAAGTCGCTTTGGAGGTATGGATGTGCTCGCTGCATGCTGCTTCATTCCAGGTGGCCGCGTCCGATGTGGGTTGCTCCATGGCCCTCACGCAGTAATTCCCCGTCTCCCTTCTTCCGGGTGGGTTATTCCACAATGTGGGTTATTCCCTCTGTGTGTTGCAGGAGCAGCTGCAGCAGGTGCTGGACAGCATGCAGCCTGCCAGCACGCAGGTGGGTGAGAGCATGTGCCCATCTGAAAGGGGAGGTAGGTGGGGGTGAGGTGAGGGTGAGAGGTGAGGGTGAGAGGTGAGGGTGAGAGGTGAGGGTGAGAGGTGAGGATGAGAGGTGAGGGTGAGAGGTGAGAGGTGCAGGAGGTGTTGGTTGGACAGCATGCACCCTGCCAGCGCACAGGGGGTCGGGTGTGCCTGACAACCAATTCCTGGCTGCAGTCTAGGGTCCCAGAACCCTCTCTTTCTTGTGTCTCTCCATGCCAGCTCCACCTCTCTCAACCACTCCGTTTATTCCTGGAACCTCTGGAACATGAGTACAGTCTAGGCATGCAGGGTGGGTACAGTTTTGCAGCCCCATCCCTCCCTCTCACTCTCGCCACGCTACCTTTCGGTTTCCCTGTCTGGTGGTATCCTTGGTGTGCCTGTCTTTGCCATATCTCCCCTCCTCCTCTCCATCCCACCCCCTGCCACGCGCCAGACTCGCTCTCTGCTGCTGGATGCTGCCATTCACGCCGAATTCAAAAGACTCAAGGTGAGGCAATGGCATGTGCATGCTGCCGTGTTATGCATGTTCTGTTATGGCGAGATAAGGTTGGCTGTGAGGAATGACTCTCAAGAACCAGCTCATGGCATGCGCCAGCCTCATCTCGCGCTGTTTTAGTGGCGAGATGAGGCTGTCAGGCAGGCACCCCTTGCTCGTGTGCGTCGCCCTCTGCTTCCTTTTGCTGGGCGCTGCTATCCCTTGCACCTGATCTTCTCCACTTGCACACCCACCCACCCGCCCCCTTAGACTGAGATTATCGACGAATGAGGAAGACGGGTGTTGGAGCTCTCCAGGTCGACCTTGCAGCGGTGCAGTTCACCGTTGACTCACCTTCCGTTTCTCACTGCCTACTCCCACCCCCCATCCACCCACCCGCCCCCTGCCCCCTCAGGCCGAGAGCGAGGCACTGGAAAGGCGTGTGCGGGAGCTGCAGGACGACCTGGCAGCGGTGCAGTTCACTCTTGCCTCACCGTCCATATCTCCCACCCACCCTTCTTCCCCCACCCACGCACCCCGTTAGACCGAGAGCGAAGCCTTGGAGCGGCGTGTGCGGGAGCTGCAGGACGACCTGGCAGCGGTGCAGTTCACGCCACACAGCAAGAACGGCAAGATGCTGATGGCCAAGTGCCGCACACTGCAGGAGGAGAACGAGGACATCGGGAGGGAGGCGGCTGAGGGGAAGGTGAGACCTGGGGTAGGTGGAAAGGTTTTTTCCTCTTAGATGGTGTGGCGATGTTCAGTAGGCAATCCGGCGCATCCCTCATCCCTTCTGCCCGCCCCCAACCTTCTGCCTGCCTGGCATCTGCCCGGTGCCGAGCTGGAGAGCCAGCTCGCCCTGCAGAAATAGCTGTCATGTGCCCCCGTCCGTCCCCCGTCCATTTAACTGGCATGGAATCAAGCACCCTTGCACATGCCCCTGTTTGTTGAATCTGGCTGTCCGGCTGCCTGCCTGCCTGCCTGCCTGCCTGCCTGCCTGGCAGGTGCACGAGCTGGAGAACAAGCTCGCCCTGCAGAAGCAACTCAACTCTGAGCTCAAACGAGGCTACCAAGGTATGGGTATGGCTGACGCTCAGAGAGGGTCGAACTGAGTGTCTTCTGTCTGCCCCAGGCTTCCGTATCGGGGCAGGCAGGCCTAGAGGCGATGCTTGTTCTTGTCTTTGCTGTCATTCCCTCCTCATCTGGCCTCTTTCTCTCCTGCTGTGATGTGCCGCACTGCGAAAGAAGTGTTCAAACTTTCTGCGTTTCCTCTCTGTTTCCATCCAGTCGCGTTATTCCATTGCGTCCCCTGCACTTCTGAGATGCCTCAACATCTCCCTTTCCTCTCTTCCGTTGTGGTTTTCCCCCCCTATGTCCCAACCCCATTGCTGTGCGCCATGGGCAGAGCTGCAGGAGTACGTGGATGAGATCAATGAGGAGGCAGAGAAGCTGGAGGAGACGGTGAGTCCCTTGAGAAACCAGTAAGGCTTCTGCTGCATGCATGTGTACGAGTGGTGTAACTGTGTGCCACTGCTGTGCGCCATTGCCAGAGCTGCCAGGAGTATGGGGATGAGATCAACAAGGAGGCAGAGAAGTTGGCGAAGGGGGTGAATCACAGAGGGTCAGACGGTGAATGTTGAGGTTGGCAATAGTGAGGGATGTGCATGCTGCCATGTGTCAAGTCTGGTGTGTGTGTGACTTGAAAACGCGGCATGCTTGGAATAGGCTTTGACGTGTCAGTCTGTCCCACCCCCATCCTCTCAGCTGCAGCTGAGGACGCAGAGGTGCAGGAGCTCTCCCCCTCAGCTTCCCCCCCCACCCCCCACTTTTCCCCCCCAGGTGTACAAGCTCCTGCGCCAGCTGTAGCTGAGGGATGTGGTGCAGAAGCTTTCCCCCTCCCTTCCCTTCCACCTCAGCTCCCCCCCTCCCCCCCGCCTTCTTCCCCCCAGGTGTACAAGCTGCAGCGGCAGCTGCAGCTGAGGGATGCGGAGGTGTAGGAGCTCTTGCGCTCTCTTTTCTCTCCCCCACACATGCCCCTTTTCCCCCCTCTCTCTCTCTGTCTCCCCCTCTCAGGTGTACAAGCTGCAGCGCCAGCTGCAGCTGAGGGATGCGGAGGTGCAGGAGCTCTCGCGCTTCAAGGCAGGTGTGCTAGAGGCAGAGCGCTCGCAGCAGCAGTTCCCGCCCCCGCACTCGCAGCAGCAGCTGGGGCAGCAAGGGCAGCAGCAGCAACAACAGCGGGGGTCACTTAAACGGGAGCGGGAGCGCGAGAGGGAGAGGGACCGGCGGCAGCAGCAGCCACAGGGGCAGAATATGCAGGGGTCCCAGGAGGGGTCTGAGGCGGAAGATCGGGAGGGGCAGGGGTTTGTGAGGGAGGGGAGGGAGCGGCACGGGTTTAGGAGGGAGTTTAGCCGGCAGCTTTCGGGGCGGCCGCATAGGGGGCATGAGGAGGAGGATGAGGAGAGGGGTTCGCATGGGGACGAGCATCACAGGCGGATGCATCATCATTTTGGTGGGAGGGAGAGGCAGAGGGAGGGATCGATTGGGGGTGGAGGGGAGAGTGGGGCGTATGGAGGGGAGAGGAGCAGAGATGGGAGAAGGCGGGAGGGGAAGAGGAGCTGGAGGGATAGGTCGATTGACAGGGAGATTGAGGGGGAGGGGAGGGGTCGCCGCGCTCCGTCCCTTAGTCCTTGAAAAAACTGTAGTGTGATGGCCAATAATGGGAGCAAGACTAAGGAGGAATAGCCTGAGATACGTTGTGTATAACATCTTATTTGTGGTCCTAGACAATTTAGCCAAGGTCCTACACATGAAGTTCCAGAAAATTATCACCAATGTCAGGTGAACCGCCATAAGCGTCCTCTAGCTGACGTGGGGCTGAGTCACTGCACCAACAGCCTTGTTGCTTCGAACCTTTTTCGTCCTCCTGAGAGCTCTTGACGGTGCTGACGAGACGATTCGCCAACACGGCATGGAGGTCGTGTATTGGCCCCTCTCCTCAACCACCTCTATCCACCAACCTCGAGTTGATCGCGTCAAGGCTCCGCGATTCCAGCTGCGCACGCCCAATCACTTCCCCCGCAAGGGCACAGAATCCGTTGCCAGTACACTCTCGTCCAATCAAGGGCCGTTCCGCATCAACAGCCCCGATATTTTCTTGTCCTTGGTTGGTTGGTCTCCTCCTTGGCGGGAGAAGTCCCCCCAAGCCAAGGGCCTCGAGCGAGCCTCGGGTTTCGCCTGTCAGCGCACACCTGACAATTTCCCCAGCAGTACACTGAATCCGCCAGTTCTCTCCTCGCCTCCCCTCTTCGCTTCACTTCTCTCTCTTCTCATCCTCACCGAACCTGGCCCAGGTATTTGCTGGAGATCATTTACACTACTCGTTCCTCATTCCTCCTTGCGCCACTTCATAAATTCGATTCATTTCTTTTGGAGTGCCGTCCCTCCCTCCGTCAGTCTGACGTGCAAGCTTCCCGGTTAGGGTGAGGGTAGAGTCCATTGTCAGTTTTCTTGTACCCTAGCCTCACTTGGAAGAAGGTCGCGTGACTAAATTCTGCTGCTCACGCATTTTTTCGGACAAGGGCTATCATGGCCCTCCGTGTCGTGAAAAGTGGGTCCATCGCACCGCTTACCGAGTCTACTAATGTAGCGGGAGCCGCGGTAGACTCAAATTCCGCTATGGTTATGCAAATTGCAAAATCGACCTTCACGCCTGGAAGCGTAGCAATCAGCAGGCGGGATCCTTACAGTCTACTGCTACAAAAACGAAATCGTCGATTTTTAAGACAAGGCGAATCCCAACGTCGAGTTACTGCCATGGGACCTCAGAATGGCGGGAGGCCTGGTGATAACGATTCGAACGGTCATGGCTGGTCCAGCGGCGTGTCTCGAGTGCTGAGCAGCGCCGACCGGTGGTGGGAGAAACGGAAGAAGGCGCACAAGGAGCACGCGGATGGCAGCCACGGGTACCAGGGCCACCACTCCCAACACCCGAACCACCACCACCACCACCACAGGGCTTCGAGCGATGAGGAATCCGACGGTGAGCATTCGTCCCGGCATTCGCATCACAAGAACCGGCACGGACACTCACACCATGAATCACACCGCCATGACCATAGCCACAGCCATGGGCATAACCATGGACGTAGCCATAGCCATGGGCATCACAGTCACGACGAGGAGCATCAGCCCGGGAAGCACCATTGGCATCATGACGAGAAATCCGGCCACCATCAGCAGCATCAGCAGCAGCACCATCACAAGCACAGCAGCCACCACAGCCACAGCCATGACGCGGACCATCAGCATCACAAGCCTCACAAGCACCATCACCACCACCATCAGGAGCATCACCACCATGAGGATCACAAGCATCATAAGCGGCATCAGCACGGGGAAGACAGCCTGGACCACCATCTCTCCCATCACCATCACCATCGCCATCGCCAGCACCACAACCACCCGCACGGCCACCACCACAAGCCCCACAGGGACCAGCGGCGGCCTGCCGACGCCCACCTCCCGCGGTCGATCCCCAGAATCCCTCCCGGCCCGTTAGCAGACTTCGCCTTCTGGGTTCGGCGAACCTTTTTGTCGAAAGACGCCTACGAGCCGGAGCAACCCCCCCCGTACAGCATCAATCTGACGAAGGACCAGGCGGTCATGCTGCTCAACGTGCTCGCCTTCGGTTACGCCGCCACCGCCGTCACTGTCAAGCTCATGCAGGAGTTGCACGGGGGGGGAGGCGCGGGGGGGAGGTGGGGGGAGTAGCGGCTGGCGCGGCCGCCGTGACTGCGGTGGGCGCGGCGGTGGGGGAGGCGATTTCTGCCCCTATGGGGGAGGTAGTGAGTGACGTGATCCGGGGTGGGTTTTTTGGTGGGTTATTTGGGGAGGGTGTGTTCGGTGCAGGTGCAGCTGCGTATCCCCTTTTTGGGAGTCTCGATACAAGTGTGGAGTTTGCTATTCGATTCCTGTTCGCGTCGATTGGGCTGGGAGGGTTTGCGCTAGTGAGGCAAGTTGCGAGGCGGCAGCACGAGCTGACACTCAAGAGGCGGGAGGAGACTTGGGGCGAGAAGGTGCTCGGAAGCATCCGGGACTCGTGGGATGCGGCGTGGGACACGTGGGGTAACACCGGACTGACCAACCCCATGATGGCTCTTCTGGGGGAGGGCGCATCTGACGGTGGCGACACCAGCAGCAGTAGGGGCAGCAACGGCCAGGGGAAAACGGACCCACAGCCGGAGGAAGGAAAATTGAAACGGAAGAAGCAGGAGGCGAAGGAGGGGCTGGCTGGGCTGTGGGAGTCGATGGTCGGGGGCAGCAAGAGGGAGCGGCGGGAGCGGTGGGCGATGGTGGTGGGGGGCGTGGAGCTGGGCGCGTGGATGTTCGTGACGTACGCGGGGCAGGCCATCGGACTGGAGACCACCTCCGCTGACGATGCCGCCCTCATCCTCACCATCTCGGTACGATATAAGCGGCCCCCCTCCCCTCTCCCCCCCTTTTTCCCCCTCCAATACCCCCATCCTCCTCCTCTCCTCTCCCCCCTGCACCCTTTGTCAGCTCCTCTTCCCCGCTGCGCCATGTTTGCCCTTTTTCCCTGGCCTGATTGCCTACCAGCCACGTGATGCGCTTGCTCGTCTCGGATTGTGTGGCGTGTGCTGGAATGAACTGTGTGTGATCAGTGGCGTCATGCGTGTGTGACTCACTGACACCCCAGGTGGTGCTGGTGCCGTTTCCAGAGGCCCTCTCACGCACGCCCATCAACTGCAGCTTGTGGATCTAAGTGTGCAGCGCATCTCTCTCTCTCTGATCATGTGCGTGCAACCCCTTCATGCCCCACTGCACCCCTTTATGCCCCTCTGCACTCCAGGTGGTGCTGGTGCCGTTCCTGGAGGCCCTCTCAGGCACGCCCATCAACCGCAGCGTGTGGATCGCCACGCTCCTGGCGTGCACTGGTACGCTCTCCCCCCACCTTCTCCCTCGATTTTCTTCCTCCGAATTCTTTTGTTGCCTTGCCTCTCTGCCACGTGGATGCGCCAGTGCACTCTCCTTTTCGGCCCCTGTCCCAGTGCATCCATGCTTATCACATCTGACACCCATTCCCTTCACATCGCTTGCACCCATATGTACCGCATCACACCCATATCCATCTCGCTACATCACGCCCACCCCCTCTCACCGCATCACACCCATCCCTCTTACTCCGCATCCCATCCCTCCTGGTTGTTGGCAAAAGTGGTGGTGGATGGGCCGTCAAAACTGGAATGACTGTAGCAGTCAACAGGGTAGTCTGCAAGTTTTGCCCTGCCAATATATCTCCTCTGATACTGAGTCATATCTCTTTATTAGCCATCTTCCTGTGTCTCCATGCACATGCATGGTGTTACTCGAGGGGGGAGAGACCATCGCTGCTGTTGCAACAGCTTTTGAGTCACCGAGTCACTGAACGAATTACCACTGTATGTTTCACTCATTAATCTCGTGTCCAAGCGACCCTGTGCATGCACCACACCCACACCCACACCCACACCCACACCCACACCCACACCCACATGCACAGGCATGGTGTTGCTGGAGGGGGGGGAGACCATTACTGCTGTCGCAGTAGCAGCCACGCCTGGTGACGTCATCGCCACCACAGCATCAGCATCCGCTGACGTCATTGCAGACACGGCAGCAGCAGTGCTGGCGTCGGTGCCGGTGCAGTGGAGCCTGCCTGTGGGCCACGTGTGGTGCCTCGTAGGCGCTGTGGGCTCTGCAATTCATGTGGTGGGTGAACCTTCTATTATTGCATCGCAATGCATGCAACATACATATAGTCCGCCATGCACTGGTGCCGGTGCAGTGGAGCCTGCCGGTGGGGCACGTGTGGTGCCTCGTTGGGGCCGTGGGCTCTGCAAACCAAGTGGTGAGTGGGGCATTCGAGTAGTGTGGTGTGCATCCAACATGCATCAGTGCATGTGGCGTACATCCATGGGGTCAGTCCACCATCAATCAGTACCGGGGCATTGGAGGAGCCTGCCTGAGAGGCACGTGTGGTGCCTAGTTTGCGCTGTGCGCTCTGCCATTCCTTCAATCCGCTCATCGTCGAAATTTTTCACCTGGCCACTACTGCAGCCATCGCAGTGGTGTGGGTGCTTCTCTCCCGCGCTGCTATCTCATTGCTTTTCCAAACCCTTCCCGTACACCAGGTGCAATCTGAGGTCCTGTGTGCCCGCTTCGACCCGCTCATCCTCGTGATTCTCCAGCTCGCCAGCACGGCAGCCATCGCAGTGGTGTGGGTGCTTCTCTCCTGCCCTGCCATCTCATTTCTCTCCCCCCGTTCCTGTTCCAACCCTTCCCATCCCCCTCCCTACACCAGGTGCGATCTGAGGTCCTGTGCGCGCGCTTCGATCCGCTCATCCTCGTTATCCTTCAGCTGGCCACCACGGCAGCCATTGGGGTGGTGTGGGTGCTTCTCTCCCTCGCCGCCATTGCCTTCACTGCAGGGGGGGGCGCGGTGGGGGGGATGGACAGCAGTGGCGCAGTGGTGGCGTGGAACCAGCTGGTTGCGGTTGCTGCAGCCGCCCCCATCGGCATGGCGCTGCTGGCAGGGCCGTTTGGCACAGGTAGAGGGGACAGGTGTGACGTCGTTGGTCCTGGCTTCTAGAGCGTGGAGTGTGTCGAACCCTGTTGCCCCTGCGTTCCTTTCTCATCCAGCCTTCTTGCCATTCCCTTTCTCCCCATATTTTTTCCCTCCCCTCTGCCCCTTCCACCTACTTCCCCCCTCCCCCCCCACCATGGCTGTAACTATCTGCAGGCATGTGCGAGTGGCTTGAGATGGAGGCGCTTCGGTTTGTTCGAGCATCGACGGCCACGCTCATTCTCACCATGAGCCCCTCTGGGGCAGCCTCCTGGCATTCTTTTTGCTAGGAGAAACACTTAGCACCTCCACTGCCACTGGCGCCATTCTCATTTTGCTTGCCAGCCTGGAGGTACAGCTCTTAGCGCCACATGCTGATGGGGAGGATGAGGAGGGAGCGGAGGGATATGAGCAATTTGTGAAAGAAGGGAAGGGTGGGTGGTTGGGATTTGGCAAAAGGTGGTGATGGAGGGGTGGAGATGGGAGAGTTGGTCATGGGAGGTGTTGTCAACTTATACATATTATCTATGTAGAAGTTATAGGCTAGACTGAGGTATGCTTCTAGTGAGTACAACCAACTAGTATTTGTTCTAGGTTTCCACCTCTAGTAATTATTCGTTTCTACGTTTACATGGTATCATGCTTAGGTTAGGATCCCCCCGCCTACCGCTTCCGCCCGTCGCGCCTCCTAGGCCCCGTCGCGCCCCCTAGGCCCCGTCGCGCCCCCCTGGGCCCCGTCGCGCTCGTTAGGCCCCGTCGCGCCCCCCCTGGGCCCCGTCGTGCCCACTGGGTCCCGTCGCGACCCCTAGGCCCTAACGCGCCCCCGCTGGGCCCCGTTGCGCCTCCTAGGCCCCGTCGCGCCCCCCCATGGGCCCGTCGAGCCCGCTGAGCCCCGTCGTGCCTCCTAGGCATCGTCGCGCCTCCTAAGCCCCGTCGCGTCCCCCCCTCTGGGCCCCGTCGCGCCCGTTCGGCCCCGTCGCGCCCCTCCTAGGCCCCGTCGCGCCCGCTGGGCCCCTTCGCGCTTCCTAGGCCCCGTCGCGCCTGCTAGGCCCCGTCGCCCCCCCTGGGCCCCGTCGCGCCCGTTAGGCCCCGTCGCGGCCCCCCTGGGCCCCGTCGTGCCCGCTGGTCCCCGTCGCGCCTCCTCGGCCCCGTCGCGCCCCCCTGGGCCCCGTCGTGCCCGCTGGGCCCCGTCGCGCCCCTTAGGCCCCGTCGCGCCCGCTGGCCCCTGTCGCGCCTGCTGTTAGCGCTCGCCCGCCTGGCCTCCTCCTAGTGCCGCTCGGCCTCCTCCTAGTGCCGCCCGGCCTCCTCCTAGTGCCGCCCGGCCTCCTCCTAGTGCCGCCGGCCCCTTCCTAGCGCCGCCCGGCCTCTCCTCAGCGCTGCCCGGCCCCTCCTCGTGCCCGACCGGCCCCAGCAGCACCAGCCTGGCCCCTCCCAGCACCAGCCCCCCTAGAGCACCTGCCCGCCTCCCCTGCTCGGCCTGCCGTGTCCTCTCGGGCCCTGTGTCTTCTGCTTGCCTGCGCTGGGACGCCTAGCTGCTGCCCTACTGGAGAGTGCTGCCGCCGTGTCCCCGCGCCGCTGTGCTCCTGTGCCGCTGAGGAGCTGTGCTGCTGTGCCGCTGTGTCGCTGAGGAGCTGTGCCGCTGACCCTGCACGATGGCTGACTTTGTGCTCCGCCTGGACGCTGAGGGCCACGCGGTTGACTTCGCCGCCTGGCTCTCCGATCTTCGCCGCCAGCTTACAGGTCAGCGCCAGGATGGCCACTCTCTGGTTGTCCATGCTGATGGCTTGCTCCCCCGTCCCCCTGCACCTACTCCCCTCCCTGCTGACCCCTCCTCTGATGACCGTGAGGCTTTCTCTACTGCTGCGCTGCTGTGCGGTCTGGGACTCACGCGATGCAGTAGCTCAGGTTGCTATTAGTCACGCCCTCCCTGTGTCTGAGCGCTCGCGTTTTGCTACTGTTGAAACGGCCAAAGCTTATTTAGACGCCGTTATTGCTCGCTATTCCACCCCTGCCTCCGCTTCTGCTGGCCGCTTGCTCTTTCCGATGCTGTTCCCAGACCTGGCTGCCTTCCCTACTGTCGCAGATTTTGCCACTCATTTGCGTGCCCTAGAGACTCGCTATCGCACTGCCAGCACTGCTGCCCAGCTCACTGCGCTCCCCCCTCCTTTCTGCATGACGCTCTATTTTATCGCTATGCGCCTGCCAGACCGCCTCGCTAGTGCTCGCGACCACTTTCTTAGCCAGCACCCGGGTGACCTCACCCTGACCGCCTTTGTCGACACCCTCACTGAGATCGAGACTCGCCAGCGCACTATCGCTCAGTCGAGCGGTGCGCCGGCAGTCTCTATCTTTCACGGTTGTGCCCCATCCCCGTGCACGTTCACTGACGTTTCGGCTGCGGTCGCCACGGCGACCCCTCTTACCGAGACGGCTGCTGCTGTCCACCCGCAGCAGCGCTCGCGTCGCGGTGGCCGTGGCCGCCAGGGAGGTAGGGGTGGTGACGCAGGTGGTAGTGGTCGTGGTGGTGGTGACGGTAGTCCGCCTGAGGGGACTACCACCGGTGGGCAGGAGCAGCAGTCCCAGCAGCAGCAGGACCAGCCCCAGCCGCAGCCGCCGTCCCAGCAGCACCCGCCGCAGCCGTGGGCTCGTCTCCCGCCTGGTTGGCCCGGCACCTCCGGAGGCGGTGGCCGTGGTGGCGGCCCGCGCAGCTTGGCGTCTACCAGCGGCTCCAGTGCTGTGACCTGCCAGTACCAGCTTCAGACCGGGCCTCTCCGCGGCACTCTGTGCCGCCGCCCGCACCCGACCGCCCACTGTTTCCGCCGCCTCGACGATCTTTTTCGTCGTCGCTTTGGCCCGGCCCCGGACCTCCCTGACTGGCACAGCCTGCTCCGCCAGGGCGTGCCGATCTTTGAGTTAGACATGGATCAGATAGGTGCTGCTTTGCATGCTTTGTATGCTGACGCTTCTAGTGTTGATGGATCTTACTACCATGTGTACTCTAGTTTAGGTGTTTCACCCTTGTGTAGCTTAGCTTCCCCTGC
>BQMB01000869.1:0-64304 GCA_027943415.1 Closterium sp. NIES-67 | reverse complement strand
TAGAAGCCCTTTCTGCAAGTGCCTATGTACTCTTTTCCAAGCTGCAGCTGCTGTACCTTCCTTCCCCTTCAGGTCAATCAGCATCTTAAGAAACTCAAGTTGCCCCTCCAAAGCCCAACACACGTACTGAAATGCCTGGCGATCCCTCGATCCCATGCTTCTTGAGCTTTGAGCAACTCCTCGCTACTTGGTTGCGACCTTCCGGTTCGAGTTGCAGCGGTTCCTCCTTCATTCCCCCACTCAACGACGCTCCCCCAGCCCGGATCCCACTTGGCTGGTTGCTCCAGTAGACGCCTCCCCAGAGTCAGCTCGTGGTCGCTTCTCCGATCCATCCAACACACATTCTAGGTCCTTCATACCTTGCCATAGTGTGAACTAGAACCTCCATAGCGAAAAGTACGAGCCGGTAAACCTAGGAGGGCCATCCAACTTTTAGGCCATGTCAAACCCTAGATCTGGAGCACATCAAGCCTCTCTAGATCTCTTCCAATGGAGGAAAGAACGTCCTCTAACCGTGGCTCTGATACCACTGATGGAAATCGTGCAAATCTGGAGAGAACTAATTAGAGATTAAGTCTGACGACTTCAACGGAACATTGCGTGCAGCTCAGGTAACTTCTAGAAATGAGCTTATACGCGTTGGAAAGGTCTTAATCTCTAATTTCCACAATGGTAAAGCACGTTTATAACCAAGATTTGAGCCGCCGATTATGACGAAATCAGTGTGAGGGAATATTCTGGTAATTTGGCTACGCAGCCATGAATCACCTAGTAAAAACGAGAAGGGAAGCAGTTAGATCTGGAAAAGTTCGAGTATGTGATTGTCAAACACCACCAACCCTCGCCCTAGACCAAACCCCAAGAATCCCAAGTGCCACAATTGCAATATCAAAGATGTTGTAGTGGGTTTGAGGTTGTATGGGTTGTAAAGGTAACGAGATCAAACTGTGCCAACCAACCCAAGGTTCTTTTGCCCAAATCCCAATAGCCCACAACCAGCTAGAGCAAACTACACCACAGAACACTGCACATTTATCAAAGACATGGCAGCTGCACCCCAATCTTTGAGCAGTAGACAACGCAATTGCTTCTGAAGGCACAACAGCACGGGCACCCACAAGTCAGGTGGCTCCCCTTTTGCGCATTGACCCGAGCTTCGCGGAGTGACTCTTATCATTCATGTCGCTCTACGAACAACCTTCAGCACCTGCTCTGTTAGGAAATAGCAACACCAGCACCGGCATGACGCCAATGAGCCTCGATGGGTCATCATTTGCAAGAGGCAATGATCAACCCGCTCATCACTCATCTCAACAATCGTGCCAAATCGAGAACCCGCGGCACCATCTGCACGAAGTGACAAAACGAATGAGGTTCAGGAGATGCAATCACAGTTCACCAACATCTTGAAACTACAGGCATCGTTCTCTTTAAACGGAAAGGACTTCTATACCTGGAGCTTCGAATTTGAGCTCACAATGGAAGCCGCTCAAATCTTGAATCTCTTCCCAGATTCCTACAAGGTAGTAAGAAGGAAAGACGGTTCTACATATCAGAATCTGATGGCGCACATAATTCTTCTACACAATATGTCACCAATGGAGCAGCCGAAAATCACGTCATACAGAGGTTGTGGGAACTCCACCGATCTGGCATACTGCCACCTCAGAAGGCATGTATCAGGCATCGGATAGTGTGACACAGCGTCGACTCATGCGCAACTGACGACAATTCAAATGCAGCCTAGAGAGAAGGCTATACCCTACATGAATCGCTGCAGAGGGATGCGAGATAGACTTATTCGCAGTGGCGGAAACTTATCAGATCAGTCATTCATGACAGTAGTCCTCGCTGGACTCGGTCCATAGTGGTGCACAACACGCTCATTTCTACGAGCCCACAGGAAGATTTCAGAGATACACCTTTGCACCGAACTTCACACGGAGCAGCAGGACATGAACCTGTATGAAGAACGCTCACACACGAAAGATGAATCAATAGATTGCATTCTACATGCACAGACGTCAACACGGTCACACTAAAAAACGCGTCATACATCTGTACTGTTACCTATATTGCACGTCAAGGAGTTAACTGTCCCAGACAGAAATAGCAAATGCCCCATCCATTTCTCCCAACTAGTCAACAAATCTCGTCGACCCAGGAGCATCCACCCACGTCCGCACTGCGTCCTTCACAAGGAACACGTAGCATCATCAGCTGTATGGCATGCACGGATCCTGTGTAACAGAGTCACCACCTACCTACGACGCTGACAAAATTGCGCCGCCATTAAACGCGAGCCGCCTTCAGTCAAACCCGATGTACGCTGACAACGCTCGAGAAGAATCGCCGGGCTATGACACCTGGTTTTTAGATGGCTGTTGTGGACAGCACATATGCTCCTCCGCGTGCTTCGTCCAGCACAAACACTCACTAAGTCACGGAGTTGTGATCATCATCGCCAACAACCGGAACCTGCGCACAACACGACAAGGCGTGGTTCAGCTACAGTCGCTTGAGACAAACGTGGTGCTGTAAATTTCTCTCGTACTGGAAGTTGACAACCTTGGCTACAATCTTCTCTGTGTCATCCAGCTGATGTCAAAGGGCAATCACCTAGAATGCGAAAGCGAACAAAGATAGTTCAAGTTATATCACGGAAAATTGGGACTATATATTGAAAAGGCGATACTCAAGTCCGGCGTATTCGTCCTTGACTTCATACCTGGTCGAGGAACGGCTGACAACGATGCCATCGTGCCGTGCACGACATGAACACATCTTTCCGACGTTGATATTGACTTCAGTTTGGGTGGCTTTTGGCACCCCCACATGATCCTTGAAGCAAAGAGCGCACGTGCGTTGAAATCATACGTGAAGCAAAAATTACACCAGAAGAGGAGCAGACGACGGTCACAAAACCACAGGCTGGTCCCTCGACTATTCTTGTTCCTCCACCAATCGAAGAAGTGCCCCCAACCGAAGCAGAGCAGCTGAAGCCGCCGCCTTGTGAAGCTCACAGAAGCACCACGAAGGCTGGCCCAACCTCAACTACGTGATTACCTTCATCAATGCAGCCCCCCGCTAGGTCTTGCACCTCAACCTACCGACGCGTGATCTTACGTACGTGGCTTGGCATCCGGTATTAGAACGAGCAAGCGATGTGAAGCTAAAGAGCTTCAACTTCGACAGGACCCTAGAATACCAGTCATAGCACTTCAAGGACAATCTGGTAGAAAGAGGAATCAAGAGGCTCATCTCTCTTTTTTACACACACCAGCAGCAAGGGGTAGCAGAGAGGATGAACATGACACTGCAAAACACCATGCGCAAGCTACTATATGGCATACGGCTGGCATGTCACAACTGTGGTCAGGGAAGCTGGGCAATACAAAACTTTTGCGATTTTTTTGTTGCATGGTACAGTACCACCTGCACACTATACGCGTTGTCAGATTTTTGCAGAGGGCACAATGGGGACTACACCTCGGCATCGAGAAATATTACCAGCATGGAAAAAAAAAAACATCAACGACAAAGAAACCATGGCAGCACATGACGTAATCTTCTACGGAAGGCTGACCATACGGCACTACCTAAACAACATCGCCAACGACCGCAACCCCACCAGTGGCTTCAACGGCACACGCATCGGTGGGAGGAGCAGAATATTCCTGATGCATCAGTGGCAGCTGGATCATTGCTCTACAGCCCTATTGACATCCTGATGGTTGACGATGACCCTTGCGAAAGTGTGAACACAGAGGCGTATTACCCCTTCGCCGAAAATGGTTAGATTATCCCACAGATCATCGGCACCAGCATCTCTAAACGTAACGAACCCGATTTTATACCTGATCCTGAAGTGGGATGCAAAATAGCATAACCCGATAACCCACACCTTTCTCAATTCACCACCAGCGGACTGCGAATTCTCGGCCTAGACATTGAAGTTCACCCGCCGCCCCAGCTGCAGCGATTCGAGGAGCCAACTCTGCGCTAACGCCCACGTATTGCTTATCGTCTACATCGATGACCTACTCTATATTGGCTTCACTACCACCATCTTCGCCTGGTTTGAAGGGGAGCAATAGAATGACCTCACGATAACCGTTTTTGCCCACAGTCACCCATTACCTCGGCCTCGACAACAGAGACAGCTCTGACAAAATTCAAGTGGGAGTTGGCTAAGCACTACAGGCCTCCCACTGATATAGTGGACATGTAAGAGTGGGTACAAGATAAATGGGAGAAGATCCCATCAGAGGTGTGCACCAACTTGATTGATAGCATGGCAAGGAGGACGAAGGCGGTGGTTAAGGCGAAAGGGCGGTGGACTAGGTACTAGTTTGGGGCTTGTGAAAGTTGCTACCTGTGCTTGGAACTAAATATCCGGATGTACCAGGATTGGATATGTCTTGGTTTACCTGTTAATAATAGTACGTTTATGAAATGTGAAGCACGGGCTTGTGTCCTTAAATTGGCCTATATATAGTGGGTGAGGACTTAATGTACAAGTGCCTTTAATCGGCCTATATGCTGAAAAGTGCAAAACATGCGGACAATACTTTCTATGGTAGGGCTGGTGTTGTACCCTCTACTATAAGAACACAACTATGTCTAGCCTACGACTTTTACGTATAATGCATATGTATAACTTGACACACCCCCTTGGCTAAGGGGCAGTGCCTAGCAAGAGACACGCAGCTCATGGTGGCACTACTAGTCCAACCTCTAAGGCAAGGGTCTGAAGACCAGTCAGCAAGCGTACACAAAAAACAAGAGTAACCCAGGGCGGCACTACTAGTCGTGCCACTGGAACAAGAGCCACAAGGCCACTAAAGATAATATAAGGAGAAGTACATAATCAGGTTCCTAGCAAGTGAGGAGCTACAGGAACTAGACCAAGCTGTACGTAGTGCCGCTGATGATCTTTAGGCACAAGCGCCTTAGTAAAGATATCAGCTGTGTTGGCACCGGAGGCCAAGTGTACTACGCGCGCCTGGCGACGCCTCTGTAGCTCGCGCAGGAGGAAGTACCGCAGCTGGATGTGCTTCACTCTACCCTCTTATCGAGGCTCCTGACACAGGAGGATCATTGCCCTATTGCCAGCGTATAGGACCGGGGCAGAGCTAGGCCACTCACCTAAGTCTGTGAGCAAGAACGTCAGCCTGCGGAGCTTCTGTGCCGCCATGGCACCGTCATAGATCTTAGCCTTACAGATAGACTGTGCAACAGACGACAAGCGGGTGGACCTCCACGAGATGGAGCCTGCACCAAGGGTAAAGCAGTAACCCTGGGAGGACCTGAGCATCGCAGCCTCGTCTGTCCACGAAGCGTTTGTGTGCCCTGTAAGGGCCACTGGCCTGTGTCCTCCTAGCACTAGCCCCATGCCCGATGTATTTGCTAGATAACGCAAAACCCTCTTAGCAGCCGACCAGTGCTGTGGTCGGTGTCTGCCTGTCACAACAAAGAGTGCGAGGATACAAAGAGGGTATGTGAGATCTAGGTGCGTGCAAAGTCATCAGGTATTTGAGGCAGCCCACGAGCTCTGCGTACTGACTACTGGCTCAACCGGCTCGTCAGGGAGTGGAGATGAGAGCTTGCGATCGATAGGCAGAGAGGTTGGTTGTGCAGAGGAGAACTTAAGGCCGAACATCTGAAGGACGTGGTGCACCAATTGGGGCTGTCAGAGAATGATAGTGCGCGCTGCTCTGCCCCTGTAGATCTGCAGACCGAGGTAGCGACGCAGCTCGGCCTTCACCGAAGCCAGTGCAAATCTGTTGCAGCAGCGAATACCAGGTCGTCTACGTAGACTAGGATGTAGAACGAAGTCTCGCTAGAGCGAACGAAGAGAGATAGGTCCGCAGCGGACGGAAAGAACTGGAGGTCCGCTAGTGTAGCTCGCAGTATGTCGTGCCACTCACGGGACGCCAGCCGCAAACCGTACATCGGACACCGGAGGAACCACGAGGTCCTAGGAGGAAAAGAGCCAGTGAAGACTGATGGACGGCGCAGGTAGATATGCTCGTGCAGGCAGCCCTTGAGGAGAGCAGTGGAGAATTCAAGTGAGTGAAGCTCGTAGTCGCACTGTATTGCTAAGTGAAGTAGCACCCAAAGAGTGGTCATCTTCAGGATAGGGGCGAAGGTCTGGAAGAAGTCCACCCCCTCGCGCTGCCTGAAGCCTCTAGCAATGTAGCGGGACTTGAACATTGGCAGCTCTCTAGGAGGGCGCTTCACCTTGAAGAGCCATCGGCCATCGACTACGTTCGCCCTATATGGGGGAATTGCGTCGATGTATGTGCTAGTGGATCTCCAAGATGACATCTCTGCGTCCATGGCGGCTATCCACTGAGAGGCCCAGGGTCCAAAAATCACCTGAGCGAAGGTGCAAGGGGTCGGGATGTCAAGAGCGTCTGGGTCACCCTCAGGGTATGGAGCAGAGATGAGGAGCAGCCTCGTACAGAAAAGCTAGCTCGTACTGCGTGTCCTCTAGGACGTCACTGCCAAGGGCAGGTGCACCCCCGATGGACGGAGGACAAGCAGGGTCAAAGACCAGAGCAGTGGCATAGTCAAGGCGGTGGGTAGAGGCAAACTCAGCGACGGCAGCGAATAGAGCCGAGAGACGGGAGAGAGGACGGGTCGGTAGCAAGAGAGGCGAGGACCCGAGGAACAAGAGGACTAGCAGCACGAAGGAAGTCAGAGAGAGGAGGAGAGGAGACAGAGAAGGACGACTGAGGAGGTGACGGGAGAGGAGGAGCGGTAGCAGCCCGAGACATATGAGACTAGAGAAACGTAGGGTGGGAGCGCAAAACAGGAGAGACAGGACGAGCACAAGGGACACGGTGAGACCACAAACAAGAGGGAGGAGTCGGTTCAGGAGACAATGGCAGAGACACAAGAGGAGATCGAGGGGGGAAACGAGCAGGGGACGAGTCCGGCGGAGGGAAAACAGGGCCGTAGACAGGCGGAGGAGGGAAGACCGAGGAGACAAAGGGCAAACACCGGCGGCGACTGCTGCTGCTGTTCCACGCCCACACCGGATCCTCCAGCTGCACCACGGCTACCTTCAGGGCTCGCCACTATAGCACCCCTAGGACCAGCACCCCCAGCACTAGCACCCCCAGAACGAGGACCCTCCTCAGTGCCCGCGCCCCCATCGCCAGTACACCCAGAGCTCATGGACCCCTGCTACAACGACGGCTACGACTGCTGCGGCGGCGTCGGCTGCAGCAGCTGCTGCTGTGGCGGCAACGGCTGCTGCTGCAGCGGCGGCTGCGACTGCTGTTGCGGCGGTGACTGTGGCAGCGATGGAGGCCCCGGGGCCGAGGGTGCAGGCGCCGCAGAAACAGACGGTGTACCCTGAGCCTCGAGGCCCCCAGACTCAGCAAACTCCTCCGTCGGGACAATCGTGGGAAGGGGAGTGACGTGAGACACACGAGACGGTGCACGATGGGGAGCGGGAGCTACCAAGGGAGTGGGGACAAGGAACAGCGGTGGGGTAACCTGGAGACCTCGGTGGGGAAAACAGGTGTAGAAGGACACTGACTCGTCAAAGGTGACGTCACGCGAGTGAAAGAAGCGGTGAGACGGCGGGTAGTAGAAGTGCCAGTCGGACGCGTCAAGGGGGAAGCCAAGAAAGATACAGGGGACAGTGCGAGTAGTGAGCTTGTCCGCACGAGAGTTGCGGATGTGAGTTAGGTAGCCCCAGACGTGGAACGCAGACGCATCACCGGGGGACCCAGTCCGGAGGAGGGTCGGCGAAACCTGCGGCTGCTAGGAGGGGGGCCACAAGTTAAGCTAGTGAGCAGCATAGCGAACGGCCACAGAAAGTGGGGTGCACTAGCATGGATCATGGAGGTACGAGCCACCTCAATGACCAGACCGATGGGTCGCTCAGCAACCCCATTCTGCTGTGGGGAGTCCAGCAGGGTGTACGTCTAGGTGACCTTGTGGCCGTCACGGTCGGAGTGGAGACGGAGCTCGGGCTGAGCGCGGTGTACTCGAGCAGCTACCAGCCATGAGATAAGAATGTCAAGCACATCGACCTTCCGCTCTAGGGGAAACACCGTGGTGTAGCGCGAGAAGTCGTTAACGAGAACCAGAAAGTAGTGCTCACGACGCGGCCCAAGGACGGGGGCTGGGCCCCAGACGTCCAAGTGCAGGGTCTTGAGTGGCACAGTGGAGGGGGGATACGAGGAGGATTTAGGAGCACGGCGCAGCCGGCCCTCAACGCAAGGCGTGCACGAAGGCATAGGCGAGGGAGGGAGGGCAGGAAGCGACGCTGGGAGACCTAAGACAATACTGTGCTGGGACATGTGACGAAGGCGCAGGAGGGCGGGGTGACCTAGGCGGTTGTGCCACAGCAGTGACTGATGGGTGAGCGACCGACACGAGCAAGCTGCAACGACCTGAGTAAATGCAGCCACCTGGGGGGCCACAGCCAACTGGGGATAAGTGGTGTCCAGTGTGAACAGGCCAGACACTGTTCCCAGGGGAACGTAGCGAGGGGGGCAGCAGTGGCGGCCTTAGTACAGACTGCATACCGCTCATGCCCACGAAACGTAGTGGTGACGCCGAGGTCCTGAAGACAGCTGACACCAACTTGGTTCGTGGAGAACGAGGGGATGTGCAGACCTGTAACGGAGCCTAAGGGAACCGCCGAAAATGGGAGGGTGGTGGAGCTACGTGCAACTACCGGACCAGAAGAGGGGTCGACAAGGGCGATTATTGTGGTGGCTGAAAGCGGCGTGAGAGCAGTGTGGTCGCGAAAGAAGCAGGCGGATGCACTAGAGTCCAGCATGAAGGAGAGCCTGGTGGTAGCGTCAGCCGGTGCAGGCACTAGCGTGGAGCCAAGGCTAAGCAAGGCAAGAGGGCCTACGCCTGACACAGCAGGGGAGCCTAGACTACACACAGCGGACACACCTACGCTAGGAACACAGGGTAATAGCGTCCAGTAACACTAGATTCATCAGCATGCATGGCATACAAAGCAGAGCTAATCTGATCCATATCCATCTTAAAGACTGGCACACGATGACGTACTAGGCTGGGCTAGACCGGGAGGTGTAGCGCGGGTCCGAAGCGGAGACGGAAAAGGTCGTTGAGGCGGCGGTAGCAGTGGGCGGCGGTGTGACCAGGACGGCCACACACAGTGCCACGAAGGGGACCAGACTGGAGCTGGTACTGGCAACTCACAGAGCTGAAGCTGCCACCCGACGTCAAGCTGCGAGGGCCGCCATCGCGACCACCACCACCAAAGCCGCATGGCCACCCCGGCGGGAGGGGTCCCCACAGCTGCCGCTGCTGCTGCTGGGGCTGCTGCGGGTGCTATTACTGCTACTGCTGCTACTGCTCTTGCTGCTGCTCTGGGGCGACAGCCCTTTCCCCCTTTTCTATACCGCCCATGCTCTCACCACCCCCACCACCCCCGTCAATCCCACCACCCCCGCCACCCTTCCCTCCCTCGCGCCCCCCTCTGGGGCGGTGTCCCTTACCCTGACGAGGCTGCGCGGAGGCCGCCGCGGCGGTCTTAGTGGTAGGGTCTATCTCAGTGACAGCGGCAGAAATGTCAGATTAAGTGCACTGGGAGGGAGCACAGCCTTGGAAGATAGGGACCGCCGCAGTACTGCTAGACTGGGCGATAGTGCGCTGGCGGGTGTCTATCGCAGACAGGGTGGTGACAAAGTCGGTAAGGGTGAGTTCGGCGGGGTGAAGACTACAGAAGGCGCGTCGCGGGCAGTGGCTAGGCGGTCCGAAAGGCGCATGGCTAGAATGAAAGGGGTAATGCCGAGGGGGGGAAGCTGCATAGTGAGTTAGGCCTCAGTGCTAACAAGCGATAGCTAGTCTCATGCAGGTGGGTGTCAAGATCAGCAACAGTGGGGAAGGACGCGAGATCAGGGAAGAGTAGGGGTAGGAGGAGACGGCCAGCAGAGGCGGAGGAGGGAGTGAAATAGCGAGCAATGATTGCATCTAGGTACTCCTTCGCAGTCTCTATGGCCTGAAAGTGAGGACGCTCGGACTGGGGTGGGGCATGACTGATAGCAAGCTGCGCTACGGCGTCGCGCGACTCCCATACAGAGAGGGCAAGCTCAGCAGCGGTAAAAGCCTCACGCTCAGCAAACGCGGGGTCATCAAGAAGGGCAGCGGGCCCAGGAGGACAAGGCAGCTTACCGTCGACATGGATGGCCAGGGACTGACCGTCCTGGCACTTGCTTTTTAGTTGGTGACGAAGGTCGGAGAGCCACGCCTCAAACCCGACTGCCCGACCCTCCGCGTCCAGGCGGAGAACAGCGTCCGCCATGAAGCACAACTACAGCAACTGGAGAGCTCAGACGGAGGAGGAGGAGGAAGCAGGCGGATGTGGTGGAGTGCAGTGGGGTGCGGTAGAGTGCAGTGGAGGAGAAAGCCAGCTGGGGCGCCGTCCCGGAGGAGGAACCAGGGCCGGCGGCATGTAAGGGGGCCGGCGGCAAGCAGGGGCCAATGCGACAGGCTGGGGTGGCGAGACGGGCGGACGCCTGCGCGGCCAGGTGGGGCGGTGCGGCAGGCTGGGGTCGGCGGTGGGATGGAGGCCGCGCGGCGAGCTGGGGCCAGCGGCGAGCTAGAAGTTGCGGCGAGGCGGGGCCGGCGGCGAGCTGAGGGCCGCGCGACGAGATGGGGCCGGCAGCAAGCGGGGGCCGCTGCGAGCTGGAGGCGGCGACGTGCGGGGGCTGCAGCGAGCTGAAGGGCCGGCGGTGAGATGGGCCGCGGCGAGTTGGGGCCGGCGGCGAGCGGGGGCCGCGGCGAGCTGGGAGTCGCGGCGAGCTGGGGCCGGCGGCGAGCTGAGGGGCCGGCGGCGAGCTGGGGCTGGTGGCGAGCGGGGGCCGGCGGCGAGCTGGGAGCCGCGGGGAGTTGGAGCTGGGCGGCGAGCAGGGGCCAGCAGGAGCGGGGACCATGGCAAGATGGAAGCCGCGGCGAGCTAGGGCCGCGCGACAAGCTGGGGCTGGCGGCGAGGCGGGGCCGGCGGCGAGCTGAGGGCCGCGCGACGAGATGGGGCCGGCAGCAAGCGGGGGCCGCTGCGAGCTGGAGGCGGCGACGTGCGGGGGCTGCAGCGAGCTGAAGGGCCGGCGGTGAGATGGGCCGCGGCGAGTTGGGGCCGGCGGCGAGCGGGGGCCGCGGCGAGCTGGGAGTCGCGGCGAGCTGGGGCCGGCGGCGAGCTGAGGGGCCGGCGGCGAGCTGGGGCTGGTGGCGAGCGGGGGCCGGCGGCGAGCTGGGAGCCGCGGGGAGTTGGAGCTGGGCGGCGAGCAGGGGCCAGCAGGAGCGGGGACCATGGCAAGATGGAAGCCGCGGCGAGCTAGGGCCGCGCGACAAGCTGGGGCTGGCGGCGAGCGGGGGCCGCGGCAGACTGGGAGCCGTGGCGAGCTGGGGCTGGCGGCAAGCGGGGGCCGCGGCGAGCTGAGGGGCCGGCGACGAGCTGGGGCCGGCAGCGAGTGGAGGGCCGCGCGGCTAGCTGGGGCCGTTGCGGCGAGCTAGGGCCGCACGGCGAGACAGGGCCGCGCGGCAAGCTAGGGCGGCGCGGCAGCTAGGGGCCAGCGCGGCTTGACGAGCTGAGGGCCGACGCGGCTCGGCAGGCTAGGGCTAGGGGCGGCGCTTTATGGTAGGCTGGGTCGGAAGCGCGGGTGGGTGGGACCTACCTAGCCTGATACCATCGCAGAGTAGCGAAGTAACTAGAAACGAGGCAATGCATGAGTGATATAGGGTTGGTATTGTACCCTCTAAGAACACAACCCTATGTAGCCAATAACTTCTATATATAATGCAGATGTACTGTATAAGTTGACACTGCATGCTACTAACTGGACTGCAACACGTCACCAGCGTCGCACACATTGACACTCCAGACATTAAGGGGAGTGTTGGAAATGATAAAGAGAAGTTTTAAGCAGTTCAGAGTATTGCGATTACCATAATACGCTGGTAAGGCAACATCGATGATAGGCAAAGTTAACCGTGCTACAGTACCCCTCGACGGTTGACACAGCATGACGACACACGATGGAGGTTGCGAATTGCAACAATCACTGACCGTTGACGTGGCAACTCAGCAGTCAGAAGTTCAAGGGCCAAACCAACTTGAGCGACAGCAAGGACACATACTGTAGTGTCCCGGCTACAGCACGAGTGGTTACCCGAGTCATGCTTATCGAGTCGTACTACTTCAGACCCAAGGGAATGTACCTCTATGAAGTGGATAATAAGTTTGACTCGTCATATTCTCTTGTAATTCTTTATAAACCCATGTATCTCCTTGTAAAAATCAATCACTCGTTCTCACACACCAGTGCAAGGATTCAACTACCGTATCCACCCGGATAGGCGCCCCTAGGGGCGTGTAGGATGGACAGCTCTTTTTTTAATGGGGCTTTTAATTGATTATTTTTTAAATAAGCCCCAGGGCTAAAGCTACGGATTTATAGAAACAAATACAAAAATATACAAGAATAGTACCTACGTATAAATGGTAACGAATGCGTTGCGTTTCGGCCAGGGAGGCACGGAAGATTCTAGTAAAGATGCATTAGGAAGATGCTGCCTCGCTGGGCGCCCCTCGTTTTGTGCGGCCCAATAGGCGCACTCTCTCAAGTGCAATGGATGTGGTGGCCAACCCAAACGAGGTCTGCTCCCCAGGATTGGCCACGAAGGTGCTCGCATGTGCCATCGCCAGGGGGGAACCACAGGATCGGGTCGGACGTGTCGAGGACCCACCTGCTAGCATTGCACGTTTTTCGCTGATGCTGGCATGGGTTCCTCATCGATGACAGCCTTGGTGGGGGTTCTTATCGAGCCGTCTACCCGCAAAGGATTCGATGGGGTCCTTTCTTGGTGTACCATTTGTGTATTTTTTCTCAGCTTCATGAGTCCGCTTCTCCTCGTAGACTTAGACAGGATAGTCGTTTATGGGAGAAACCCCCGTCTTCGTCTTCTCCGTCCTTTTCGGTCGTCCAGGCCAGCCCACGTGCCTAAGCGCTGGCTCGGGCAGACGTCACCATGCTCCCTATCCTGCACCACCACCAGCACCCGCGCCACCTGCACCACCAGCTCCTCCCTCCACACCTGCACCGCCTGCTCCTCCTGCCCCCCTGGCGCCCCCTGTTCCACCTGCGCCGCTATGGCCCGCTATGATCTCAGTCCTGACTTGGATTCCGACGGATAACACATTTCCGACTGAGGCTGACGGCGCCGGTCCTTCCTGATGCCGACGTTGAGTATTGGAGTCGGGATGGTCTTCCTGAAAAGATTCCCATCCCGACATTCCCGAAGGGGAAGTCTCCAAAGGATCCGAAGGCGACTAACAAAGACTCCTCCCCCCCGTCCCCTAGAAATCGCAGGTCCGGCCATGAAAGAAACTCCTACCCCGGCAGCAAGAAGCTCTACTGGCTGGCAAAGTACCGTGAAGGCATGTCGCAGCGTGAGGTGGCACGCCAAGGCAAGTTCGGGCCGAAGCGTATCCAGGAGGCGGCGACTGGCTGAAGCCGGAACCAGCGCTGCATACTTCTCACCCAGCACAGAAACGGCTTCATGGCGCGGGCAGGACCTCCTGGTACCACGACATGGAAGTCGAGGTGTACAAGATGGTCCTGGAAAAGCGAAAGGCAGGCTGCCCGGTCTCGGTGAAGCAGCTAATGACGTGGAGCCGCCGCATCATGCGGGAGATGTTTCCCGACAAGCAGTGGAAGGGGAGTTACCACTGGAGTCAGCTGTTCCGAGGGCGCTGGAACCTGACGGTGCGCGTGAAGACCAAAATTGGTCAGAAAATGACCACTGGTAGGTTTTTTATTGGTTTTCTACTTGCATGTCTCGTCGATGCGTCGAATTCTTAAAATTCCTACGTGTTACTGCGTGAGAGTAACAAGGTGCTGCTCTTGTTCATGCCCGCCCTATCCAGCAGACTGTGAAGACAAGGTTCTGAGCTTCTCGCGCTTCGTACGCCAGGCACGGCGGGAACACGGAGTGGACGATGCATGGATTTTGAACGTGGACCAGATGCCACTCTGGCTCGAGATGCCCTCCGAGTGGACCATCGACCACGTCGGCGCTCGAACTGTCCCCGTACGCACCTACGGCTACCAGAAGAACGCGTGACTGTGATGCTGGGTTGTTCCGCCAGCGGTAAGAAGCTCAAGCCGTGGGTGTTTTTCAAGCGCAAGAACCCGCCGAAGGGAGAGTTCCCCAAAGGTCAGTTATCCACTTGCCGTGGCTGTGTGTCCACAATGGTTGTGCTGCAGTGTTCTGCTATTCGCTTCGGTTAGTCTATGTTTAAAAACTAACTCTCTTCTTTTGTTCGGAATGTTGGGCAGATGTTGTTGTGCGTGCGCAGGTCAATGGGTGGATGGATGCGGAGGGAGTGCTCGCATGGCTGCGGGAAGAGGTGAAGCCTTACCTGAGGCCAACCTCCGGGCGTCGCGCAAAGACAGCCATCCTTGTCTTCGACAGCTACAAGGGACACCTAACTCCTCGTGTGATAGAGGAGCTGCAGAAGCAAGGCATCATCCCCGCCGTCATTCCCGCCGGCTGCACCAGCCTTGTTCAACCGCTGGACGTGTGTGTCAACAAGTCCTACAAGGCGCATGTCCGGGGAGAGTATCAGGAATGGTTTGACGACACCGGCATTAACCTCGCCACACCCAAGGGTGAGTTGTTTTTCACCGTTTGCTTACCTCGTGGTTTTCTCTTGATTATATGCGCTTGGCTATTTCTAACGCCCGCTCATTCCGCGGTAGGGAATCTGAGGAAGCCTCCTCCAGAGGAGACTTTGAAGTGGTGCTCTAAGGCATGGAAAGCAGTGCCTACGACACTGATCAAGAAATCGTTCAAGGTGTGGGGGATTTCCAGTGCGCTTGACGGCTCCGAGGATTCAGAGGTGCTCAAGCACATGCGTGATGACGTGCCAAGCGAAGTCGACATCAACGATAACGCTACAGCCCCTGGCTATGCTGGAGACAACTCCGGAGCTGCAGAGACCCATGGATCTGGTGGCGGGGAAGCGGATGATGGGGAGGAGGGCCGCGATGGTGAATGCGAGGGGGGTGACGATGGCGATGACGAGAGCTGCGGCGAAGCTGAGGATGATGGGGTGGAGGATGGCATGGCTGATGAGGATGAGGGCTAGGATGCAAACTGTTCGCGTGGTAGACGCGGGGAATGGTGTGTAGGGCATGTTCACTTCACTAGCATCGTACAGTAGTTTGCTACTGAAAAACTTGTTAGAGTGTAATGTAAGGTATGTAGATTAAGTGCAATGCCTAGGAAAAGTGGCTCAGACGAAACCTACCTAGTGTAGACTTGACATTTAGTAGCTAGTCTAATTTCTTATGTACTGTGTAGCTGAGCTCATTAGTCAATGCATCTTATGGCGAACAGGCGTTAAAGCCTCAGGGGCCTGTATGGCAAATGTACCTCAGACAGGGTTGGGTTTATAATCAAATAAGGCACATAAGCCCCATCAGATGATTACAGGAAACCCTGAGGCCTATCCCCCGGGGGGGCGCCTATCCGGGTGGATACGGTAAGACTTTCGCTATGCTATCAAGCACTCTACCTACAAATGACTCGGTCTCTGCATAAGATCCCTGGGCTGCACTCAGCCCAAGAGATGGATTATAGCATGTAAGGGATTGACATGAAGTACTGGAGATCATCAGTAAGGTGCTCCATCTCCCTGCAATGCAAGGCCACGTTGCTAGTCGGAGCGATTAGCGTTAGAGTGAAAGCTGGGTGAGCTGGATGGTTCTTTGGCAGCGGCCACCTGCACGCACAAGAACAAGCCAGCACGAGGGAGATTGCGCAAAGACCGCCGCAATCAGAAAGAACACACAAGCTGAAAATGGTTGGACGTTTCGCAGTGGTGTGCGTGCAGCAGCATGGGTGTTCCACGAGGGGAGAAGGGAGGTGGGAGGGGGGGGTTTGGTGCAAAACAAGTGAAGAGGAATCAAGTGCGGCATGAGAGGAAGGAATAAAAGCAGGACGGAATTGAGGCGACACGTGAGAGTGGCAGTGGCACCTGGGGGAAGAGGTCGAGCGGCGTGGTGGAGGCAGGCGCAAAGAGATGCGAGAAGCCGAGAGGCGAGGGCGCGGGGGTCATGGGAGCAGCAAGTGGGGAGGGCAGCAGCGCCGCGGGGCTGCACGGCGACGGCAGCACGGGCCTCATCGCTGCACCTTCCCGTGGCGCATGAGTCGCTCCCACGGCACCTGGCAGGGCTGAGGGGGGTGGCGGTGGAGCGGAGGCAGCATGGGTGGCTGGGGCGAACGGCCACGAGGCAGTGGCAGGCACGGCAGCAGTGGTGGGTGCGAGCATGGGGAAGAGGGAGGAGGCGAACGAGGGGGAGGAGAGAAGCAATGGGTGCTGCTGGGGCACGAGTTGCTGTTGGTGTGGCTGCTGCTGCTGCTGCTGCTGCAGAGCTGATGCTACCAGCTGCTGTTGGCCCTGCACAATAGCCTGCCCGGTTTGCTGTGCAATGGCTGCAGAGCCGCCTGCGACTGGTGTGCCGGCACCAGCACTGCATGCAGGGGCAGGAGGGGCTGCAGCAGCAGCAGGGGCAGCAGTGGGAGTGGCAGCAGGAGTGGGGCCGGCAGCAGCAGCAGTGGCGGGGAACTGGGTGGAGAGCAGCGAGGCGATGTAGGTGGCGAGGGCGCTCTTGAAGGCGGGGTCACTCGTGATCTTCTCCGCTGTCTCTGCCACCAGCCGGCTGTGCACAGCTGGCGACGACAGCACCGCATCCATGCCTGCTTCCGCACCTGGTGCTGCTACCGCTGGCGGCGCTGCTGCTGCTGGTGGTGGTGATGGTGGTGATGGTGGTGGTACAGTCGCAGATGGATAAGGAGCAGCAGGAGCAGCAGTGGTGGCAGGAGCAGGAGCAGGAGCAGCAGTGGTGGCAGGAGCAGGAGCAGGAGCAGGAGCAGGTGCAGGTGCAGGTGCAGGAGCAGGTGCAGGGGGGCCCGAGGCGACAGCAGTGTTGGGTGGCGTGGCAGCAGGGCCTTCAGCAGTGAAGTGGCCAATGACACGGCGCCGGGGAATGTGGATGAGGGGCGGCGCATCGTCTGCTGCTGAACCACCATTGGTGGAGGGGTCAGCTGGGGGCAGAGAGGGCGAGAGGGCAAGAAGAGGAGTGGCGTGGGCAGGGCCAGCAGCAGCAGGGGCAGTGGGGCGAGAGGTGGGGAGGGAGGTGCGGAGCAGCAGGCCGTGAACAGGGGATGGAGTGGAGGCGGCCGAGGAGACGGCGGCTGCAGCAGTGTTACCACCAGGCGCTGAGGGTGCAGCCAGCAGGGCAGAGGGAGCGGAGGGCCCAGACGGAAGTGGTGGAGGGGGGAAGGCCAGAGCAGAGGAAGGGGAGAGGGCGGGGGCGCCAGGCCACCACCAGGGAGCGCCAGTGGGGGTGCCTGCGGTGTCAGTGGGGGTGGCGGCAGCTGTAGGTGTGGCAGCAGCAGCAACAATAGGCGTGTGCCCTAATGTTGCTGGTGATGGCAGTGGCGGTTGAATTGGTGGTGGCAGTGCAGTGGAGGCGGGCAGGAGGGTGGCAGCAGATGAAGAGGCGGGAGGAGGAAGAGGTGCCGTGGACCCAGCAGCATCAGTGGCAGCAACTCCAGAGACGGCACCAGCTCCCCCAGCAAGGCACTCCCTGCCACGCCTGCCACCCCTGCCATCCCGGTGGGCGGCCCCAGGCCGAGCTGTGAGAGCTGGTGTGGGGGGAAGCTGGAGAGGTCCAGCGTCACGGTGGGCAGCGACGCCGTGGCCGTCACAAACGGGGAAGTGGGTGTGCCCGCCAGGGTGGGCGTGGCAAGGGGCGACGCCAGCAGAGACGGGTCCATTGGGAATGCGGCAGCAGCGGCAGCAGCAGCGGCAGCGGCGCCATGGAGAGTGTTGGCTGGTGTGACGCCCGCTGCTCCTCCTCCTGCCAGCCCTGGCGGCGGGGGGAAGGCGTGGTGGCCAGCAAAGGCAGCAGGGGAGGAGATGGAGGAGGGGGCGAAGAGCGACGGCGAGGCCAGCGACGCCTGGCTGCCGGAGGCGGAGACGAGGGCGGCGGAGGAGGTGAGCATGGCCATGGCCGTGGCGTGCGGGGCGAGCACGTGCGAGTGCGTGGCCCTCGTACGTGACGACGAGGAACGCCATGTCGTCCGCGCACCGCTGCACCTGCTTGCGCACCGGACACCCCGGCGCCACCGTGCAGCGGTAGTACGCGCGCGGACACGGGTTGCCCTTGGACACCTTCTGGCCGTACTTGCGCCACTGGCAGCCGTCACTCAGCTGGGGGGAATGGGGCAAGGCGGATGGGAGAAGAGGGGAGGAAGTGTGAACAAGAGGAGAAGCAGATAAGTCAAAGTCTGGATGAGCGCTTGGAGCATGGTGGAGGCTAGAGGATGGAGAGCAATCACGAGGCTAGAGGATGGAGAGCAATCACGAGGCTAGAGGATGGAGAGCAATCACGAGGCTAGAGGATGGAGAGCAATCACGAGGCTAGAGTGCGCGATGTGATGCGATGACGCGGAAGAGACGCGGCAGCGCATGGCATGGTAGCATGGCAGCGCATGGCATGGAGCATGGCAGCGCATGGGCATGGAGCATGGCAGCGCATGGCATGGGTAGCATGGCAGCGCATGCATGGTAGCATGGCAGCGCATGGCATGGTAGCATGCACAAGGTATGCGGATGAGAGGGAAGGAGAGAAGAGGTGCGGAGAGAAGGAGGGGAGAGGGGATGAGAGGCTAAAAGCGGAGGAGAGGGGAGAGGAGAAAAGAGGAGAGGAGCAGAGTGGGGGAGGAACGGAGAGGAGAGGAGAGGAGAGGCAGGAGGGAGGAGGCGAGAGACGGGAGGGTGAAAAAAAAAAGGAGAGGGGAGTTAAACGTAGAGGAGGAGGGGAGCGGCGGGGAGGGCGCACGGTGGCGGCGTCGCAGCGGGCGCGGATGGCCACGCGGGCAGCCCTCCTGGCGGCAGCGGTGTCGGGGAGGATGGGCAAGTGCGTGGGATGAAGCGCAGCGCCTGCTGCTGCTGCTGCCATGCCAGCTGCTGCTGCTGCTGTTGTTGCTGTTGTTGCTGTTGTTGTTGCTGCTGCTGCTGCTGCTGCTGCTGCTTGCTGCTGGCCTGCTGCTGCGCTGCTGCTTGCTTGCTGCTGGCCTGGCTGCCTGCTGCTGGCTGCTGCTGCTGCTGCTTGCTGCTGGCTGCTGGCTGCTGCTGCTGCTGCTGCTGCTGCTGTGCTGCTGCTGCTGCTGCTGCTGCTGCTGCTGGCTGCTGCTGCTTGGCTGCTGCTGCTGCTGGCTGCTGCTGCTGCTGGCTGCTTGGCTGCTGGCTGCTGCTGCTGCCTGCTTGCTGCTGCTGCTTTGGCTGCTGCTGCTGCTGCTGCTGCTGCTGCTTGCTGCTGCTGCTGCTGCTGCTGCTCGCTGGCTGCTGGCTGCTGCTGCCTGCTGCTGCTGCTGCCTGCTGCTGCTGCTGGCTGCTGCTGCTTGCTGCTGCTGTGCTGCTGGCTGCTGCTGGCTGCTGCTGGCTGCTGCTGCTGCTCTGCCTGCTGCTGCTGCTGTTGCCTGCTGCTGCTTGCTTGTCTGCTGCTGGCTGCTGCTGCTTGCTGCTGCTGCTGCTGTCTGGCTGCTGCTGCTGCTGCTGGCTGCTGCTGCTTGCTGCTGCTGCTGCGCTGCTGCTGCTGCTGCTGCTGCTGCTGCTGCTGCTGCTGCTTGCTGCTGCTGCTGCTGGCTGCTGCTGGCTGCTGCTGCTGCTGCTGCTGCTGCTGCTGCTGCTGCTGCTGCTTGCTGCTGCTGCTGGCTGCTGCTGCTGCTGCTGCTTGCTGCTGCTGCTTGCTGCTGCTGGCTGCTGCTGCTGCTGCTGCTGCTGCTGCTGCTGCTGCTGCTGCTGCTGCTGCTGCTGCTGGCTGCTGCTGCTTGGCTGCTGCTGCTGCTGCTGCTGCTGCTGCTGTTGTTGCTGTTGCTGTAGCTGTTGTTGCTGCTGCTGCTGCTGCTGTTGCTGTAGCTGCACTTGTTGCTGCTGCGGTTGCAGCACGGTTTGCTGCTGTTGCAGCTCAAGAGCTAGTCCGAGTTGTGTCGGTTGTGTCTGCTCCTGCTGTGTCTGCTGCTCTTGCTGAGCGTGCTGCTGGTAAAGCACCAGCCCTTGTTCGTTTGCTGGCGAGCCGTGTTGCTGCTTCTCTTGCTGCCCCTGCACCGCAGCTGCTGCTCCCTGCTCGTCCACCGCCGCTCCTCCTGCACCATCTGCTTGCCTCGCCGTCCCACCCACTATCTCTGCCATCCTCGCCACCTGCTGTGCCGCCACCTGCTGTGCTGCCACCTGCTGTGCCGGCTCCATCACCTGCCTTTCCTCTCCTTGCTCCCCCTCACTCGCCCGCTCTCCCGCGCCGTGCTTCTTGGCGGTCAGCGAGTCAGCATGGCCAGCAGGCGAGTCAGCATGGCCAGCAGGCGAGTCAGCATGGCCAGCAGGCGAGTCAACATGGCCAGCAGGCAGAGTAGCCGCAGCAGCTGAAGCAGCAGCAGGAGCGTTGGTGGTGGCAGCAGCAGCATGAGGAGGAGGAGCAGCAGGAGGGCCAGAAGGGCCGAAGTCCAGCTTGTGACTTTCCCTCCACCCATGAGCAGCAGGGGCCACAGCTACGGCCTCTTGCCCATCTGAGCTTCCCCTAAAATCTTTCTTCTTTTCTTCCCTCGCTTCCGTCGCTCCCGCCTCTGCTGCTCTCTCCCCCACGCCGCACCCCAGGGGTGGCGGGGCAGCAGCGCCGCAGAAGCGGCTCTTTGGCAGGGCCCTCTTTCCACCGCCGCTGCTGCCGCCCGCACTGCCACCTGCGCTGGCTGCCTCGTGTGCACTCTCACCCCCCGCCATGTCCTGCTCCCTCTGGCAGCCCCCCTCGTGCTCATGCTCCCTCCCCCCTTCCCTCGCCTGCACGCCACCCAGCGCCCCATCCTCTCCACCTCCACCATGCTCGCACGCCACAGCGCCTGCACGCTGCTCCTCCTCTGCCCGCCCTTCCACCCGCTGCCTCTTGCGCGCCCTCTCGACCCCGTTCACACGCTCGCTCTCCCCACTGCCACCTTTCCCACACACCATCTCTCCCTCCCCCCTTGCGCCCGTCCGCTCCCTGTCTCCCCCTCGTCTATGCTTTGATTCACCCTCCGTTCCCCCCTCCTGCTGCTGCTGCTGCTGCCGCCCCTCGGCTCTCTCGCTCGTTGAATCGCTGCAGTCCATTGCCACAGGGCTGATCGGGCGGGCCACGCTGCAGCGCTGCTGGGAGCAGGAGTCAGGGGGCGACAGCGAGCCCCTGTGGCTGCGGTTGAGAGCGGGCGCGTGGCGCTGCTCGTGCACTGGCCCAGGTGGCGTGTGCGAGCGCGCTGGCAGCAGCGGCATCGGAGACCTTCTCCCCGTGCTGCCCCTGTCCGTGCCTGCGGGCGCGGCTGGGTGGAGCGGGGAGGGGGAGGCAGCATGGCCACTGCTGCCGTGGAGGAGGAGGGGGGCGCGGAGGGGAAGGCGGGGAAGGAGGAGAGGGGGTTGGGGAGCGAGGGGAAGAGGGCGGACCAGCGAGACATGGCCTGCGGGGGGGGGGGGGGATGGAGGAATGGGGGAGGATGGCGGGTTAGAAAGGAATATGAAGAGCCGGTGGGTCAACAACACCACTGAGAGGCCGATGGGAAGAATTTATGAAAGGCCGTGCGGGATTTATGAATCGAATATTACGGCCCTTCGCCCCTCCCACCTGCTCTTCTCCCCTTCGCCCTCCCACGTGCCCTTGGGCGCCCTCACCTGCGCAGCAGCAGCCTGGTAGGGCAGCATGGCCAGCAGGTGCATCTGCTGCACGCGCACCAGCTCCGCACCCACCTCCCCCGCTCCCGCGCCCCCTGCGCCTGCTGCCATCATCGCCGCCAGCGCGTCGCCACTCAGCCCCCCACCCCCATTGCCGTCCCCGAAGCTCCTGCACCTGCTGCACCTGCGCCTTCACCTCTGCCCATTCCGCCCCCTCCCCCCTCTCGCCCTGCGCTCCTCCCTTCTCCACAGCAGCAGCGCTCGCTTCTGCTCCAGCTGCCCCCCCGCTTCCCTTTCCTCCCGCGCTTCGCACATTCTCTGGCCCGGCCGAGGGCGAGGGGCCGCTCACTGCATGCGCGGGAGGGGCGCTCCCCCCGCCCGCGGAGACCTGCAGCGCCACTATGGCGCGCAGAGACTCGTTCTCGCGGCTCAGTCGCTCTATCATGCCCCGCATGTCCGCCAGCTGAGGGGGGGGGGGAGGAGACGGCGGGAACAGTGAGGGGGGAGGTGGGGAAGCACGAGGCGGAAAGGATTGGAAAGGCCAGCAGCGGAGAATGCGGCAGGTGAAGGGGCGAGGCGATGTGATGACGCACGGTTGACTCAGCCGCGGGGCAGCAGTAACGAGTATGTCTCAGAGCACGTGCAGAAGCAGCACGGCAGTAAGAGCAATGGGCAGCTTGACTGGTACGCATAGACGTTAGAGGCTCACGAGGGGGAAGCGACAGGGGGACAATCACCTGAGACTGCTAGTTACCTGATTCGCTGGTTACCAGAAACTGCTGGTCACCAGAGACAGGCTACCCGAGCTGGTTACCCTAGCACCTGGTTATTTGAAACTGCCAACTGCTGGTAACCCGGGACTGCTGGTTACCTGAGACTGCTGGTTACCTGCGACATGACAGCGTTGGTGGTCTCCTGACCGCGCGCCGGAGCGCCTGCTTCAACAGCGGACGTGGTCTCGCCGCCACGCGCCACCCCCTGACCAGCGCCAGCGGGAGCGGCAGCGGCAGCGGCAGCAGCCGCAGAGTCCACCGTCCGCTGGCCATCCCGCGGCTGGTGCAGCGGACTTGTTCGCCACTGCCGCATTCTCCCAACCTGCCGACTCGCCGGCCTCCCCTGACTGTCTGTCACCCATGCCGGCCAGCTCCTGCTCCTCTCCCCGCTCTAACGTCTGTGGAACGACCGGCCCGTCTTCTCGCGACCCGTTTCCTCCCGGAACGTCTCCTCCCGGCCCGTTCGCGGCAGGTGATTGAGGCGGAGATGCGTCGCTTGCTGGCGCCATTCGCCGACGCCCGAGCCTCGAACGTGGGGGTCACCGAGAAACCTCGCGGGACAGATCTGAGTGGAGTTGCTCACACTGCCAGCTCTGTGACGCCGGGCATTTCCGCACACGCCTGACGATTAGGTGGCGGGAGACGCTCTGGAGAATGGAGCTCTCGAGCGAGACGACGCATTGCATTCAGGGGACCACGGGCACGCGAACGCGTGCTTCGCTGGTAGCGGAAAATGCGCGACTCGAGACGCCTCGAAGCACGAAAGCCTGGTAAGGAACTATCGATGTTGAGCTGCTTCAAGGTGAGCTGTTTCAAGGTGAGCCGTTAAGACGACATCCAGGAGTAACGCGATACTGCGAAACGTAGAGCTGGGGTAGGCGCGCAATGACGAGCTTCTACGACGAGAAAAAACGAGGAGGACGGCGAGCACGGCTACAGCACGCTCGGACGATACTGGCGTCTAGATCGAGGGGGACCAAACGAGAGAACTACTGCGCGGAACGGACGGAGTACAGTACCGATCGGGCTTGCGTGTGGGCGCGGGGGCAGAGCAAGGGAAGCAGGCAGGCAGAGCTCTTTCAGGTGGTGGATACTTGACTGCGCGAGCAGCAGGCGTCGAACGTTCGTTTGAAAAGCATCTAGCGGCGGTCGGTCAGGCACCGAGCAGGGCAGGGCGGACCAAGCGTGTGGTTCGGCGACGGGGAGACGAGGGTCGCCGGGGAGACGCGACGGACCAGACCTGAAGAGAACGAAGTGCAAGTGGAGTGGACCTCTAGACGACGGAACAACAAGTCGTTTGTACCAACCAATGGTAACTTGCCCAGCCTGTAAGCTAGGTTCGGGATTCAGGGAAGCTTCTCGGTTCTGGTTTGGGAAACCCGAAACAGTTACAAGCGAGCCTCGCTGACCGAATGCTGACTGTAGTGCCGAGAGAGTCGCACATGTCCCAGTGGGGCCGTGGAAAGCCTTCGCTTCTGAAACCCTAGAAACTCTTCGGTCAACGACGACCTAGATAGGATTTCTCTGTGTGAGACAAACGCCCAACTGCCAGCGGTTACCGTCAGCCGTGCCAGATGGCACAAAGCAAGAAGCATAGACCACGTCGTCAGTTCGCAACCCTGAAGAAACAATCCGATTGGTTACAATAACAACGGGTGGGAGTGTACTACGGTTGTTGACTTCAATGCGAAACAACGCTGTATGCACAAAGCTGTCTTCTACGCACAACCCCTAATCTCAAGGTTCGTAAGTTTCATATCAGAAATCCACTTGCATTCCAAATACCAGACACAATGCTTCACATGGCTTATCTATGCAACGCTGAAGCAGCCTATCTTGTGTGATCACAGCGACAAGCACAGCGCTATAGGCAGGAGGCGAGCACTATTGGGAGCTTGGGAGTTGAAGACACGAAGAAAAGCCAGCACTGTTTAACGATTGGCCTTGGCGACGCGCTCAATCTCATCTTTCTTCTTGATGGCGTAGCTGCATGGCAAAGAAAATTGATGTCCAATCAGTAGAAGAGAGGGTCGAGGGAGAGGAACAGGAGGGAGTGTGTTTAATTCTGACGTAATGGGGAACAGGAAGGAAAACCGAGTGGACAAAAACATTAGGTCTGTCATAAACTGTGTCATTTCACGACGCCGCAGCAACAGCAGGCCACCATCAACAACACCTCACTGCGCGCCTGTTGCACCACACACCTCAACCCTCAAAGCCCCGCCCCACCGTACCTGTTGGAGGTGCCCTTAAAGCCCTTGGTTGGCGTACCTGTTGGAGCTGCCCTTAAAGCCAAGACCCACCGTACCTGTTGGAGCTGCCCTTAAAGCCAAGACCCACCGTACCTGTTGGAGCTGCCCTTGGCGGCGTTGATGAGCTCGTCCGCCAGGCACTCCGCGATCGTCTTCACGTTGCGGAACGACGCCTCGCGCGCCCCCGTCGTCAGCAGCGCGATGGCCTGGCGGGAGAGGTGGGGTTGGGGGAGGGGGGGGGGGGAGAGAGGGAGGGGAAAGGAGGCGGGGTGATTGGGAGGGTTGAGGTCAAAGCGCATTGCCATGAGGCGAGAAGTTGGAGCATTGCGCCGCGGCAACAAGTGGGATGGACTCCGATATTGGGGGTCGCGAACCACGCACGATAGGAGCAAACCAGGCACGATAAAGCTTTCTTGTGAATCCGATATTGAGGGTCACGATGACCCACTTGCACACGCGGTCTACGGTGTCGCACGAGGGACACACCTGGTTGACTCGTCGCAGCGGCGAGATATCGACGGCCTGGCGGCGAATGACACCCGCCGACCCGATCCTCGTCGCGTCCTCGCGCGGCCCGCTGTTGGTTTGAGGAGGGGGGGGGGGGAACAGGTGAGGGGAAGGGTGACAGGGCTTGGGCGCGAGAGGGTTGGCGACTTGGCAGGTGAGAGGCAGCGCCACAGGGAGGCACAGCGCAAGGGATGGGGGGTAGGGAGAGCACGGGGATGGAGAGTTGGATACGTGAGCACCCGCAGGCCACCGTGCAGAGTGTGAGCGTGGAGGGCTATGAGTGAGGAGGCGGTTGGTGGTGCGAGGCGGGGACGGATGCAGTCCGTCATCCACTTTCTCGTCCTCTTCCCCACCCTGCCCATGCTGTGCCCGCCTCTTCACCCCAACCTCGCAAACCCGTGCACAGCAGCATCGAAAGGGGTCATTCTTCCACCGCTGAAGCGCAGATCCACGTTGGCACGTGCGCATGTGGCACTTGCGTGTGAGCCCGGGAAGCCGGCGCAGAGCTTTACCTGTTGACGATGGCGTCGACGATGACCTGGATGGGGTTCTGGTCCGTGAGCAGGTGGATGATCTCCATCGCGTGCTTCACGATGCGCACCGCCATCAGCTTCTTGCCGTTGTTGCGCCCGTGCATCATCAGCGAGTTCGTCAGCCTGTGGCAGCGCCAATACACGCGGGAACAAGATGACAAGGCGACGAAAAGAGAGAGGAGAGGAGCAACGAGAGGGGTGGCGGGAAGGGGAGAAAACGGCGTGAGCTCCGTGCCGTTGTTGCGGGCGGCGCGTCATTACGGTCGTCGGTTGAACCTGCGGTGGGCACGCGGAGGAAGTCGTGGTGCGAGAGTCATGTCACGGACGTGGCGCGTGGCGCGTGGACTGCAATGAGTGCCGTGGCGCGCATGCATCACAAGGAGCCGACAAGGGGCTGAGAAAGTGGGGCGGGGTGGGGGAGCGGGGTGGGGAAAGGGGGGGCGCAAGGGGCAACATCCGTGCTCTCGTGCCTGTCGGCGCCCTTGAGGTGGAACCACGTCAGACTAGAAGCGTCCAGCCCTCCCATTGCCTGGGTGAAAGCCCCCCTAAACCTGGCCCAGAGACGTCTCGGAATTTGGGCGACTAGGAGTGTACTTCCCCCTCATTGTCGGCCCGACCACAGCCGCTCAGACGGACGAGGAGGTCGTCGGGCGGCGGCGCTGGGCAATAGGGAGGTGATAGGCGCGCTCTTGCCGCGACACCTCGATTGCGCCTCACTCACCGCTCGATGATCGGGCAGTGCGCCTTGCGGAAGCGCTTGGCGGAGTAGCGGCCGGCAGTGTGCGGCACGGTGATGGCATGCTTGACGGCGATGTAGTCGGCCAGCGACAAGTCGTTAACCTGCCGGCCGGGGAGAGGACGCGGAAGGGCATGAGGACAGACAAAAGGAGGCGGGTATGACGAGGTTGAGAGGAGAGCGGGATTCGGTGAGAAGTGAAACGGAGCGGCCATGGAAGGTGAGGTGCGCTCAGAAAACAGCAGGAAGAGCGGCGACGGCACCATCGACGTCCGCCGCGTGCCGGCGTACTCGAGGACCCAACGCGCTCAACTCGCACAATCGGGTCGCCAAGCGCACCATCTACCCTTGGATTCCCGCTCGGCCATGTCTAACTCGCACGCAACGGCGCATGAACGCCGACTCGAGGAAACCCATCGATCGGAATACGAACGCGCGTGACGCCGCAACACGTGACCCTCACGACCCGGAAACCCTCCGTGACGGCTTCCACCAACTACGGCTCAATGGTACGGAAAGCTAAGCGGACTGAGTTAAGAAAGCGCAACACTCCCCGATTCTCGTCAACCTGGGTGCCCCTCCAGTCATCCAATCAACCCCCCGATGTCTCTGCGACTAACCCTCGTCTAACAACTCTTTCTCTGCGACTAACCCTCGTCTAAGTTTGTTTTTTTTTCCTGCGACTGACGGCATCGAGGCACTAACGGCAGGAGCAGGAGGGAGAAACTTCGCTGTCCTGAGGTTACAGAAAGCTGGCGTTCCCGGTTATCGATGATGAGAATTGCAGCAGAAACATCCGCCATTTGCGTAGCACGTGGCGCAGCTGAGAAATCTAAAACGTGGACGCCCAGGCGAGCCGGGTCCACGGAACGAGGACGACAGCGGTACCGCGCGGAAGAGGTCTGCTCGAACCTGCTGCCGGCAGACTATCACTGCCGACCAGAAGTTGGATTGAACTTTTCGCTACCACTGAGCATGGACTACGTGTCGTCGGGCAAGCTGCGAATAAGCCAGGTCTGCGATCGGAAGGAAAACCACGCCGACAGTGGCCTCATCGGTGCAGCTTATAGCGCATACCGTGATGTCTTCCGCTGCGAAGGACCACTTGCCGAAGAGCTTCACGTCGTTGGCTCCCCGGCGGGCGCCTCTACGGCCACCACTGCTTCTGTCGCCATGCTTGCGGACCGGCGGGGAGGGAGTTACACGGCTCCTGGTTGGCTAAGAGATAGAGAAAGGAAGGCACTACGCACAGGGCAGGGAGCCAAGGCAGAAAGGAGGGAGGAAATTAGAAATTAGGGTAGAAATTAGGGGAGGGAAGGAGGGGAGGGTGGGGGAGGGGTGATGAGGGTGGTGGGAGGGAAGCAGATTCACGAAAAGAAGTGCAGCGAAAAAACACCCGCCCCTGTAACTGAACGAAAAAAACGACGTATGGTAACGCTTTGTCACGAAGATTGAGAACGCTGCTTGGGTGGACAACCACCGCAAGTTTAATTAGTAAGTGAACCATAAAATATTTCAACAGTTTGCTGGTAGATTACCTAGCGGGTGTACCACAGCAATTGTGGCTATTACCCTAATCGAGTTCAAACCCGCCCACAACACCTCCCAAGAACTTGTGGAAGACAATCCAACGACCAACCACGGAGAGACACCACGGCACAGAGAAGCACCCTACAGCTCTCTAAACATGCCACGTGTAATCGGACCACCAACCCGCCCACGGTTCTAGCCCCAAGGCCCCATCCAAACTGGAGGTTCCTCGAAGTTCGTGCAATCCCAGCAGTGGCTTCGAAATTCGATCATCACTCATTTGCCTGTTTTCCAATAGCATCTGGCTGAGTACAGTGAAGGCTATACATATTGTGAACTCACTGCTCCAATTTCTCGAGCTTGCCTCAGCCTGTCGTGTCGCCTGTGCTGTCTTCGACGCTCCATTGACGACTCGCCGAGCACGCTGAATTAGACCTTTCCTCATGGCCGCCCTCCACCAAACCGCGTCTGTCAGCCTGCAGACGGCCTTCACGGGCCAAGCGCTGAGCGTGGATGGAAGAAGAGCCGCGAGGGTGTCCATCGCAGCTCCCAGGCCCGTCGCACCAGCACGCGCTCTTCTCGGTTAGTGCGCTCAGCGCCGCTACACGCGTCCTCGCCTGCAGGACTTCAGCTGTTTCCTAGTCTTGCTGGAGGCTTTTGTAGGATTCAATGCACCGAAGGTGACCGCTCTAGTGTGCGTTCATAGCAACACGGCTAACGATGTCGACGTCTTTCCACATTTTTCGGCTCGATCGCATGCAGACGACGGCGGCTCCGTCGGCATTGCCGTTGCTGGCGGCGGTGCGCTGGCTGCGCTCGCCACGGTGCTCTCACTCGCCGACCCCGAGAAGAGGCGAGTGCCTGCCTTCAAAACCTCATCTTCCAGGAACTTTCTCGTGTGTATTACTTGTAACGACCGGTAGTACCGCAAATTTCTAGTTCTCTCTGACGCACACCCATATCTGCGCGGTTGATGTTGGCCGTATGGATGTGCACTAATTGTACTCTTGTTGGCGTGCACAGGCGACAGAAGCAAGCGGAGGAAGTCGGTGGTGACGAGAAGGACGCGGTAGGCTCATTCTCTCCGTCACGCCATGCCGCACGCCCCTTAGCACCGCGAATTCGCTGAATACTCCACGTACCCTGTCACGATCGCGCCGCCATCTTGAGCAATCTTTTACATCTGCGTCTGCCGGTCTCCGTCGCCGTTCAGTGTTTTCTTGGATGCTTCCCATGCTTCTCGTCGATTCACATGTGTCTCGAAGTTTCGCGTGTGTGCGACGGTTCGTGCGATCGCAGGTGCGCAAGTACTTCAACACGGCGGGCTACGACAGGTGGCGTCGCATCTACGGCGAGACGGACGACGTCAACTCCGTGCAGGTCAGTCACTCGCGCCTTGTCCGCCGCGCCCTCCACTGTGCGCGCCTTGTCCTCTGCGCCCTCCACTGTGCGCGTCGTTGCGTGTGGCGCCGTCGCACCACGAGGGGATTAAGTCGCAAGATAGATTCGTGTTCCCCTCCCGGGGCTGCACATGCCTTCAGCAAGCAAGCTTCACACGAACGCGAGTTGAGCGTTCTGCCAGGGTGAAAAGCTTACGCGAGTTGCGTCGTCTGCAGGAACCTTTGCTAGCTCTCCTGCTATCGGAATTTCTCTTTTCTTGTGACCGTTTTCATCAGCCCGTGACTTGCACTTACCCCACCCCTGCTTGCAGTTGGACATCCGTCAAGGCCATGCCCAGACTGTCGAGAAGGTGAGCACTGGTCTCTATATCCCCGGTTTGAGCATCACTACGAGTCTGCGAGTAGCTGCTGGTTTGCCAGGATGATATCCTGTAGCTACTCACTATCAAACGATCGCTAGTGTTCCCAAGCCGGGCTATTCGCCAGCTATGACTTTCGCCTTGGCTCAATGTTCGTCCAAACAACGTGTCCGCCTTGTGAGTGCGTGCGTGCGGCGCCGCAGGTGCTCAAGTGGTTGAGGGAGGAGGGCCCTCTGGACGGCGTCACCGTGTGCGATGCGGGATGCGGCACCGGCAGGCAAGCACGCTTCCCTTGTGCTCTGGAACTGGTCTCGCATGCCTTTGGCTTTTCCATGAAGCAGCGAGTAGTCGTGAGTGGAAGGGACGATTGAACCACGGACCATCCTGGCCCGTTCTGCTGTTGCCCCAAAGAGGACTGTAACGTGTTCCCTCTCACTCCCTCCTGCTCGTCAATCCTCCGGCAGTCTCTCCATCCCCCTGGCGCTGGAAGGAGCGACGGTGTACGCCAGCGATATCTCCGCTGCAATGGTATGCCTTTCCCATCCTCACCACCACCAAGGGATAAATCGCAAAAGAAAATGTTGTACAACGCGCACAGATGGCTTCTGATCGTGAAGTTCGCGAGTTGAATTGTACTCCGCTGACCGGAGCATCGTCGAGTTTCCAACCAATCAACCATGCTCTCTCTTTGGTTGGCGCCCCTACTCTGCCCGAATCCCTCGTTCTTCTCTGTCCTACTTGGCGCTTCGTTCCTTGCTTTCATTTTGGAGCTCTAATACTCGTGAATCGGCCACCCCGTCAATCGCCTGTGGCGGGTTCATTCGTTTTTTCCGCCTAATGGTGTCTGTCTTGCGTTGCGTCAGGCGGGCGAGGGCGCGGAGAGGGCGAAGGTGGCCCTGGCGGAGGCGAAGACGGCGAAGCAGCTCGTGATGCCCGTGTTCGACGCCAAGGACCTCGAGTCCATTGAGGGGAAATACCACACCGGTGAGTGAATGCAGCAAGGTCCACAGGGCGTCCCAACACAGACGCACTGGCAGAAGCGGGGGCGCACCAGCGGTGGGTGATGCGAGGAGTCCATTGAAAAGAGACACCACACAGGTGACAGTGCAGGAAATACCACAGTAGAAAGGAAATGCTGGGAGCACGCTAGCAGGATAATGCAGGAGTTACTACAGGGTGTTACCACGAGGCAGCATTGCGAGAGCAGAGGTGTGTAAGGGGTGGATGATGCCAGCCGGTGACGCCAAATGCCTGCAGTCCACCCAATGGATGGAGAGACCACATTGCTGAGGAAACGCAGCAGCCGCCACATACGTAAGAATCAGCAATGGGTATTAGCACAGGGTATTAGCACAGGGTATTAGCACAGGGTATTAGCACAGGGTATTAGCACAGGGTATTAGCACAGGGTATTAGCACAGGGTATTAGCACAGGGTATTAGCACAGGGTATTAGCACAGGGTATTAGCACAGGGTATTAGCACAGGGTATTAGCACAGGGTATTAGCACAGGGTATTAGCACAGGGTATTAGCACAGGGTATTAGCACAGGGTATTAGCACAGGGTATTAGCACAGGGTATTAGCACAGGGTATTAGCACAGGGTATTAGCACAGGGTATTAGCACAGGGTATTAGCACAGGGTATTAGCACAGGGTATTAGCACAGGGTATTAGCACAGGGTAAGCACAGGTATTAGCACAGGGTATTAGCACAGGGTATTAGCACAGGGTATTAGCACAGGTATTAGCACAGGGTATTAGCACAGGGTATTAGCACAGGGTATTAGCACAGGGTATTAGCACAGGGTATTAGCACAGGGTATTAGCACAGGGTATTAGCACAGGGTATTAGCACAGGGTATTAGCACAGGGTATTAGCACAGGGTATTAGCACAGGGTATTAGCACAGGGTATTAGCACAGGGTATTAGCACAGGGTATTAGCACAGGGTATTAGCACAGGGTATTAGCACAGGGTATTAGCACAGGGTATTAGCACAGGGTATTAGCACAGGGTATTAGCACAGGGTATTAGCACAGGGTATTAGCACAGGGTATTAGCACAGGGTATTAGCACAGGGTATTAGCACAGGGTATTAGCACAGGGTATTAGCACAGGGTATTAGCACAGGGTATTAGCACAGGGTATTAGCACAGGGTATTAGCACAGGGTATTAGCACAGGGTATTAGCACAGGGTATTAGCACAGGGTATTAGCACAGGGTATTAGCACAGGGTATTAGCACAGGGTATTAGCACAGGGTATTAGCACAGGGTATTAGCACAGGGTATTAGCACAGGGTATTAGCACAGGGTATTAGCACAGGGTATTAGCACAGGGTATTAGCACAGGGTATTAGCACAGGGTATTAGCACAGGGTATTAGCACAGGGTATTAGCACAGGGTATTAGCACAGGGTATTAGCACAGGGTATTAGCACAGGGTATTAGCACAGGGTATTAGCACAGGGTATTAGCACAGGGTATTAGCACAGGGTATTAGCACAGGGTATTAGCACAGGGTATTAGCACAGGGTATTAGCACAGGGTATTAGCACAGGGTATTAGCACAGGGTATTAGCACAGGGTATTAGCACAGGGTATTAGCACAGGGTATTAGCACAGGGTATTAGCACAGGGTATTAGCACAGGGTATTAGCACAGGGTATTAGCACAGGGTATTAGCACAGGGTATTAGCACAGGGTATTAGCACAGGGTATTAGCACAGGGTATTAGCACAGGGTATTAGCACAGGGTATTAGCACAGGGTATTAGCACAGGGTATTAGCACAGGGTATTAGCACAGGGTATTAGCACAGGGTATTAGCACAGGGTATTAGCACAGGGTATTAGCACAGGGTATTAGCACAGGGTATTAGCACAGGGTATTAGCACAGGGTATTAGCACAGGGTATTAGCACAGGGTATTAGCACAGGGTATTAGCACAGGGTATTAGCACAGGGTATTAGCACAGGGTATTAGCACAGGGTATTAGCACAGGGTATTAGCACAGGGTATTAGCACAGGGTATTAGCACAGGGTATTAGCACAGGGTATTAGCACAGGGTATTAGCACAGGGTATTAGCACAGGGGTATTAGCACAGGGTATTAGCACAGGGTATTAGCACAGGGTATTAGCACAGGGTATTAGCACAGGGTATTAGCACAGGGTATGTAGCACAGGGTATTAGCACAGGGATAGCACAGGGGTATTAGCACAGGGTATTAGCACACGGGTATTAGCACAAGGAAGCACGAGCAGGGTATTAGCACAAGGAAGCACGAGCAGGGTATTAGCACAAGGAAGCACGAGCAGGGTATTAGCACAAGGAAGCACGAGCAGGGTATTAGCACAAGGAAGCACGAGCAAGGGTATTAGCACAAGGAAGCACGAGCAGGGTATAGCACAAGGAAGCACGAGCGGGTATTAGCACAAGGAAGCACGAGCAGGGTATTAGCACAAGGAAGCACGAGCAGGGTATTAGCACAAGGAAGCACGAGCAGGGTATTAGCACAAGGAAGCACGAGCAGGGTATTAGCACAAGGAAGCACGAGCAGGGGTATTAGCACAAGGAAGACGAGCAGGGTATTAGCAAAGGAAGCACGAGCAGGGTATTAGCACAAGGAAGCACGAGCAGGGTATTAGCACAAGGAAGCACGAGCAGGGTATTAGCACAAGGAAGCACGAGCAGGGTATTAGCACAAGGAAGCACGAGCAGAATCAGAGGCGAGTGAGGGGTGGGTGATGGCTGTGTTGGATGCCAAGGACCCGGAGTCACCACATTGGGAAGAGGGTGCAGGAAGTACCACATTAGTGCGCGATAAGATGCTGCAGGCTATTGCCACAAGGCAGCACTGGCAGACGCAGCGGGGGGCGATGCACTGCCCGATGGGGAGGGAACCAGTGAATGGTCGCGCCACACCACGAGTCTGTGATATGACACCGTTGCATGTCACACGGGACAGGTCTTGCCAGGCCAGGACAGGTTTCCCTTTGCTCTCACTTCACCCTTTCCTTCACCTTCCCCTTCATTCCCATCCTGCCTCTCTCATACCACCCTCGGCCATCCCCTTCCCCCCGTGCCGTGTGTGGATGCCACCGGCGCTCACCTCGCATCTCTTCCCTTCCTCTCTCTCCCCATTTCGCCCCCAACATCCCCCCCACATCGCCCATCCCAGTGGGGTGTGCGGACGTGCGCGTCCAGCACCCGCAGGACGTCGGGCGCAATTACAATCATCACAGCGGGCAAGTCGGACGCCATCATCGCGCACTGCGTCCCTTCCCATCTCTCTCTTGCTTTTTCCGCTCCTCGCACATTTCTTCCCACATCTCCCCGCACCCCCCAGTGGCGTGTCTGGACGTGCTGATCCACTACCCGCAGGACAAGTCGGACGCCATGATCGCGCATCTCGCGTCGCTCGCCACCGACCGAGTCATCCTCAGCTTCGCGCCCTACACGCCCTACTACGCCTTCCTCAAGGTGCGCGGCTGCCCTGCTCACTTGCTGTACTCTCTCCTGCACAGTCGGCAAGCCCTATGCTTTTCCCAAGTCAGGCAAACGCACGGCTTCTAAGTCTGTCTTTCCTCTGCTGCTTTCCCAAAGGCTGTTGCCTCATGGTCCTTCCTAGCCTCGTCTCACAGCCAAGAGCTTCCTGCTGTCGCGTCCTAGCTTCTGTGCTCCGAGTCCGCCGTTCCGCTTCCCATTCACCATGCATTCATCTCCCCACCCCGCTCCGCACCTCACCATCTTCCCCATCGTACTCCCCCCCCCCTGTATTCCCCACGGTGATTCGCCATGTCTGGTGTGCAGCGAGTGGGGGAGCTCTTCCCCGGTCCATCCAAGGCCACGCGCGCGTACCTGCACTCAGAGGAGGAGGTGGAGGGCGCCCTCAAGGTCAGTGCCACCCTCTCTCGCTTCCAACCGTTTGCCCTGCGGTATTCTCCACTGGTGCAGGCTTGCTGTGCGCCTGCTCTGTGCATGCATGCAGCTTGCCCTCACTACTATTCTGCCAATACCAGATTCCCTGCTTCCTCCCACCCGTTTCACTGCGCGCCGTGTGCTTGGTGTGTGTGCGAGCAGAAGGCGGGGTGGCGCGTGGTGAAGAAGGAGATGACGGGCACCAAGTTTTACTTTTCCCGCCTCTTCGAGGCCGTGCCCATCTAGACACCACTCTCTCACTCCGTACTGTAGCTTTTTGCCCGTTTTTAGCGCGTTTGAGCTTGCCTATGCATGATGGTGCAAGCAAGCATGCCTTTCTTCTGTACACACTTATAGAGCTCCTTACGGTAACAAAATTTACTAGACCAGAGATAGCATACCAGTAAGGGCTGGGTGCTAATATAGACTTGGGCTTTACAATCCACGAGCTCTCCCACTCAGACAGCAGTACAGCAGCATCGCCCTCCACTTCCACCCCTGCTAATCATCCAAGTAGTCCATCGTGTCAGTCATGCTAAGATCCATGCACAGTGCCGCCTGGGCACCGTTGGAGTCCAATCACGTTACATTGTTAAGACTAGAAAGAATGAAATAGAAGAAGGGAGAACACGGGAGATATAGCGTTTAGGTGTACCCATTAAGAACATACCCTATCTAGCCTATAATTTCTACATAACAATATATGTATAAGTTGACACACCCCCTAGGCTTGATAAGGGGTAGTGCTGAGCAAGAAACACGCAGCTCAAGGTGGCACTACTAGCCCAACCTCTGAGGCAGGGGCCCGAAGACCAGTCAGCAAGAGTACAAACAAGACAGAGCAAACAACGGCGGCACTACTAGTCCAACCACTGGAAGAAAAGCCACAAGGCCAATCTGGAAGGCATAAATAGAAAGGAGTACACACTCAAGGGCCTAGCAAGTGAGAGTCAAGAGGGACTAGACCTAACTGCAAGCAGTGCCGCTGATGATCTCTAGGCGGAAGCGCCTTAGTAAAGATATCAGCTGTGTTGGCACCGGAGGCCAAGTGTACTACGCGAGCCTGGCGACGCTGCTGAAGCTCGCGCAAAAGGAAGTACCGCAGCTGGATGTGCTTCGCTCTGCCCTCAAGTCGAGGCTCCTGACACAGGAGGATCATGGCCCTGTTGTCAGCGTACAGAACCAGGGCAGAGCTAGGCCGCTCACCTAAGTCGGCAAGCAAGAAGGTCAGCCAACGGAGCTCCTGTGCCGCCATGGCACCGGCGTACTTCTCAGCCTCGCAGCTAGACTGAGCAACAGATGAGGAGCGAGTGGACCTCCACGAGATGGCACTAGAACAAAGGCTGAAGCACTAGCCCTGGGAGGACCGGAGGGTCTCGGCGTCGTCTGCCCAAGAAGAGTCTGTGTGCCCAGTAAGGACCACTAGCCTGCATCCTCCCAGCACTAGCCCCATGCCCGAAGTACTTGCAATATAACGCAAAACCCTCTTAGCGGCCAACCAGTGCTGTGGTCGGTGTCTGCCTGTGGCCACAAAGCGGGCCAGGATGCAGAGAGGGTATGCGAGATCGCGACGAGTGCAAGTCATCAGGTACATGAGGCAACCCACCAACTCTGCGTAAGGACCACTGGGCTCTGCTGACTCCTCGGGAACTGGAGCTGAGAGCCTCTTGTCTACCGGCAGAGGTGTGGGCTGTGCGGAGGACAACTGAAGACCGAACCTCTGAAGGACCTGGCGCACCAAGTATGACTGTGTAAGAGTGATGGTGCGCGCTGCTCTGTCCCTGGAGATCTGCAGGCCAAGGTAGCGGCGCAGTTCTCCAAGGTCAGTGCAGGTGTGTCGCCTCAGCAGCGCACCCTTTACGGAGGCCAACGCGTCTCTGTCTGCTGTAGCTAAGACCAGGTCGTCTACGTAGACTTGGATGTAGAACGGAGTCTGGCCAGCACGAACGAAGAGCGAAGGGTCAGCAGAGGACGGAAAGAACTGCAAGTCAGCTAGCGTGGCACGCAACGTGTCGTGCCACTCACGAGGCGCCGGAGGAGCCACAGGGTCCCAGGAGGGAAAGTACCGGTGAAGCCCTGAGGGCGGCGCAGGTAGACCTGCTCGTGTAGGCTGCCCTGAAGAAAGCTGTGAGAAGTCGAGGGAGTGAAGCTCGTAGTCACGCTGTGCTGCTACGTGTAGCAGCGCCCGAAGAGTAGTCATCTTCGGGGTCGGGCGAAGGTCTGAAAGAAGTCCACCCCCTCTCGCTGACTGAAGCCTCTAGCCACGTAGCGCGCCTTGAACACAGCGGCTCTCCAGGGGGCGCTTCACCTTGAAGAGCCACCGGCCATCGACTACGTTCACCCCAGGTGGGGGAACTGCGTCGACGTAGGTGCCTGGTAGCCCTCCAAGATGCCATCTCCTGCTCCATGGCAGCTATCCACTGAGAGGCCCAGGGTCCCGAGGTCGCCTCGTATAGGTGCGAGGGGTCGGGATGTCAAAGGCGTCGGGGTCACCCTCAGGGACTAGCAGCATGGAACAGAGATGGGGAGCAGCCTCTGACAGGAAAGCAAGCTCGTACTGCCGGTCCTCCAAGACGTCACTACCGAGGGCAGGAGCACCCCCGACGGACGGAGGACAGACAGGGTCAGAGACCAGAGCGGTAGCGAAGTCAAGGCGGCGAGTAGAGGCAAAGTCAGCGACAGCAGCTACAAGAGCGTCAAGACTCGAGACAGGAACAGACGGGTCGGTAACGAGGAGGCAAGGACCCGAGGAACAAGAGGACAAGCGGCACACGAAGGTAGTCATACAGAGGGGAGGCGCGCAGTGAGCGACGACGAGGAGGCAAGGCAAACGGGGAGGACGAGAGGCGTGGGAACATAGCAACATAGGGTGAGAACGCTGAACAGGAGAGACAGACAAGCACGAGAGGGACGGCGAGTCAGACGTGAGACGGAGGCGTCGGGTCAGGACACAAAAGAGGAGTAAGGAGGGGAACGAGAGGGGAAACGAGCCGGGGTCGAGTCCGGCGGAGGAAACACAGGTTGTGAACAGGAAGAGGGAGACGGCGAGGGAGGCGCAGGCGAGCGGTTAGGGGAGGGAAGGCCGAGCAGGTGAAGGGCGGACACCGGCGGCGACTGCTGCTGCTGCTGCTCAACGCCGACACCTGGACCACGAGCTGCACCACTGCTACCTCCGGTACACTCCACGCCAGCACCCCCAGAACGAGAAACGTCTCCAGCGGCGGTGCCACCCCCGAGCCCGCCGGGACAAGCCACGACAGGAGCCCCAGGACTAGCACCCTCTCCAACTCCAGCACCCCCAGAGTCCACGAACGGCTGCGGCTGCGACGACGGCTGTGGCTGCGGCGACGGTGACAACGGCGGTTGCGGCGGCGGTGACGGTGGTGGCTACGGCGGCGACTGCGACGAGGGAGGAGGAGACACCAAGGGATGGACAGGCAGCGAAACTGCACCGTGGGGCCACCGGAGCCAGCCGACTCCTCGACCGAGACAACCGACAGGAGGGGAGTGACGTGAGACACACCAGACGGAGCAGGATGGGGAGGGAGGGCAGCAAAGGCGACCGGGGGAGTGGGAACCAGAAACAGGGGGGGGGGAACCGGGAGACCTCGGTGAGGAAAGCGGTGGAAGAAGGAGACAGACTCGTCGAAATTGACGTCACGGGAGTGAAGGAAGCGGTGAGACAACGCGTGGTAGAAGTGCCAGTCAGACGAGTCAAGGGGGAACTCAGGAAGACAGAGGGGTTGGTGCAGCAGTGAGCTTGTCCGTGCGGAGGCACGAACGTGAGCGAGGCAGCCCCAGACGTGGAACGCAGACATTGTCACCAGGGAACCCGGTGCAAAGAAGGGTCGGCGAAACCTGCGGCCGCTAAGAGCGAGGCCAGAGGTTAAGCTGGTAAGCGGCGTAGCGAACGGCGGACCGGCCACAGAAATGGGGTGCACTGGCATGGATCATGGAGGTACGAGCCACCTCCATGACCAAACCGATGCATCGCTCAGCGACCCCATTTAGCTGCAGGGAGTCCGGTAGGATGTACGTCCGGGTGATACCCTCCGCATGACAGAACTGACCAGCGACCAAAAGGCGAACTCACCGCCACGGCCGGAGTGGAGACAGCACAGGGAGACAGCGATGGAGGCATGCAACGACGAGCCACGGGATAAGAACGTCAGGTACGTCGGCCTTTCGCTCTAGGGGAAACACCGTGGTGTAGCGCGTGAAGTCATCAACGAGCACCAGAAAGTAGCGCTCGCGACGCGGTCCAGGGACAGGGGTCTGGGCCCCAGACGTCCAAGTGCAGGGTCTGAAGGGTGCAGCGCAGGGCGAAGTGAGGAGGAGTGAGGAGCACGGCGCAACCGGCCTCGACGCAAGGCGTGCACGGTGGCGCAGGCGAGGGAGGGAGAGCAGGGAGCGACGCAGGGAGGCCGAGGACGCAGTTGCACACTCCTTCTCCCTGGCTCTCTCTCCCCCCCCTCTTCTGGGGACAAGCTACCCTAGATCCCTCACCTTCTACCCTTGGCGTCTTTTATAGGTTACTACCTCTTGCTGCTCCCTCTCAACTGCTCAACTGCTCAACTGCTCAAGCCGCGCGCCTTTTCGGGGTTTTCTCCACCGTAATGGCTCCCGGTAATTGTGCCATCTCTGCTCCAATCCCTCCCAGCATGCCTGCTTACCGCGTCGCTCTCAACCCTGCTGACGTGGATGACGTCAGATCTCCCAGCCTTCCAACTGTCGGTCTCCGCGCCAACCTCCCATCCCCGAACTCTGTACTGTACATCCAATCCCAAAACCGCATAACACTGTACACAGTAAAAGCTACACTCTACTCTTACCCACAAACTTCAGCGCTGTCCCATGCATTCTTGGTACCTTCATGTTACCAAGAGTCATGCGACAGCTAGACCGTGCTGAGACATGTGACGCAGGCGGGGGAGCGCGGGGTGACCTAGGCGGTGGTGCACAACAGTGACGGGTGAGTGAGCAACTGACATGAGCAGGTCGCAGCTACTTGGGTGGACGCAGGACCGGAGGAGGAACTTGCCCGCCGGGGGGGGAGTAGTGTCCAGCGTAAACAGGCCAGACACAGGGTCCGGGAGAACGTTGCAAGAGGGGCACCTGAGGTGGCCTCGGAAGACACCGTGTACGCTCGTGACCAGGGAACGTAGTGGTGACGCCGAGGTCCTGAAGACAGCCGACACCAACTAAGTTCCTGGAGAACAAAGGGATGTGCAGGCCTGTAAGGGAACCCGAGGGAACCGCCGGACAGGTAAGGGTAGTGTAGCTGCGAGCAACTACAAGACCAGAGGAGGGGGTCCACAAGGGCGACAGCATCAAGCGCAGCAAGCGGCGTGAGGGCGGCGTGGTCGCGGAAGAAACAGGCTGACGCACCGGAGTCTAGAGTGAAGGACAGCGACGCTGTAGTGGCAGATGATGGAGAGCAAGGGTAGAACCTAGGCTAGACAAAGCAAGCTATCCTACGCCAACGCAGCAGGGGAGTCTGGACTACACATAGGTGCTACGCCTAAGCTAGAGAACATAGAGTAATACGATCCGGAAACACTCGAAGTGTCAGCAAACAGAGAATGCAAGGCAGAACTAATCTGATCCATGTCCCAAGTCAAACATAGGCACACCGTGACGCAGCAGGCTGGGCCAGTCAGGGAGGTCGGGGCCGGGACCAAAGCGGCGACGGAAGAGGTCGTCGAGGCGGCGGAAGCAGCGGGCGGTGGGGTGCGAGCGGCGGCACACCATGCCACGCAGGGGCCCGGTCTGAAGCTGGTACTAGCAGCTCACAGCACCGAAGCTGCCAGTGGACGCCGAGCTGTAAGGGCCACCACCAGACCACCACCGCCAGGGGCTCCTGGCCACTCGGGCGGGAGACGAGCCCACGGCTGCTGCTGCTGCTGCTGCAGCGGCGATTGCTGCTGCTCCTGGGTACCAGCACCAACCCCTTCGTCAGAACCACTGTCCCCGCCACAACCACCATTAGCGCCACCTCCACGTCCTCCCTTGGGGCACAACGGCCCGGTGCTGGCGCTGCTGCGGGTAAGCCGCAGTTGCTTTCTTAGGTGCAGGCGCAGTCGTGGCAACTGCGGTGAGACGTCAGCGTACGTGCACTGGGAGGGGGCATAGCCCTGAAAGATAGAGACTGCCGCAACACCGCTTGACTGAGTGATAATGCGCTGGCGAGTCTCTATCTAAGACAGAGTAGTTACAAGGCGGTCAAGGTGAGGTCGGCAGGGTGCTGACTAAGGAAGTGGTCGCGGGCAGCGGCTAAGCAGTCAGGCAGGGCGCATGGCGATGAGGTACAGGGTAGCGCAGAAAGGTGGGGGGAAGGCAGTAAGCTGGGCGGCAGAGCTGGCAGCGCAGTAGCTGTCTCTAGTGCACGGAGGTGAGTAGCGAGGTCAGCTACCGTGGGGAAAGCGGAAAGATTAGGGAAGAGCATGGGTAGGATCAAGCGGCCAGCAGAAGCGGAAGCAAGGGTGGAGTAACGCTCAACTACTGCAGCAAGAAAGTCCTTGGCGTTCGCGACAGCGGTAAAGCGCGGGCGCTTAGACAGGGGGAGGGCATGGCTAATGGCAAGCTGGGGTACTGCATCGCGAGAATCCTAGACAGCTCGAGCAAGCGCAGCAGTAGCAAAAGCCTCGCTCTCAGCAGTGGTAGGGTCAGCAGGGAAGGGATCAGGCGCAAGGGGGCGAGGAAGCAAACTATCAACATGCATAGCCAGGGAATGCCCGTCCTGGCGCTGACCTGTCAGGTGCTGGCGGAGGTCGACCAGCCAGGCGGCAAAATCGATCGCATGCCCCTCAGCGTCCAAGCAAAGAACGGCATCCGCCATCGCACAGTGTGACAGCAGCATAGCGGCTCAGTGGCGCAGCGATTCGGCGGCTCGGCGGCGCGGCGGCTCGGGGACACGGCGGCACGGCGGCTTGGCGGCGTGGGTGCTCGGCGGCTCGGGGACACGACGGCTCGGCAGCTCAGGCGACGAGGCCGGCTAGGGCGCGAGGGGCCGGCTAGGGCACAAGGGGCCGGCTAAGGCGAGCGGGGCCGGCAAGGGCGCGTGGGGCCGGCTAGGGACGCGGGGGGGGGCGGTAGGAGCACGAGGGGCCGTAGGGGCGTGAGGGGCCGGCTAGGGGCGCGAGGGACCGGTAGGGGCGCTACGGGGCCGGCTAGGGGCGCGAGGGGTCGGTAGGGGCGCGACGGGGCCGGCTAGGGGCGCGAGGGGCCGTAGTGGCGCGCGGGGCCGGCTAGGGGCGCAAGGGGTCGGTAGGGGCGCGACGGGGCCGGCTAGGGGCACGACAGGGCTGGCTAGGGGCGCGACGGGGCCGGTAGGGGCGCGACGGGGCCGTAGGGGCGTGACAGGGCTGTAGGGGCGCGATGGTGCCGTAGGGGCGCGACGGGGCTAGCTAGGGGCGCGACGGGGCCGGATAGGTGCGCGAGGGGCCGTAGGGGCACGACGGGGCCGTAAGGGCGCGACGGGGCCTGCTAGGGGCGCGACAGGGCCGTAGGGGCACGCGGGGCCAGCTAGGGGCGCGCGGGGCCAGCTAGGGGCGCGAGGGTCCGGTAGGTGGCGGCACCGGGCGGAAGCGGGTGGGTGGACCTACCTACTCGTGATACCATGTTAGAACTAGAAAGAATGAATAGAAGAAGGGAGAACAGGGGAGATGTAGCGTTTGGGTTGTACCCACTAAGAACATACCCTATCTAGCCTATATGGGTTATTTTACCCTGGCTGTTTGGGCGTATTCCTACCAGGCCCTCAAGATTCGTTTTAGGCCATGCTGATTGGTCAGTGTGAATCTAAAAAAACACCTGATGATCAGTTTTTGGTAGTGGTTTTCTTATTGGTTGGCCCTGGTGTCAATATATAATTGTATATGTTATAGGCTAGATAAGTGCATGCTCATAGAAAGTACAACACCGTAGGTTATATCTCCTTGTATTATCTAATCATTCTCAATTCATTACTTAGAGATGCTATCACGTGCTAGGTTAGTGTTAAATGATATATTTTGTTATATAATTGATAGGCGTGGTAGGTTTATCGAACTCTACTGTGGAGGGTACAACTCTTCCTAGTCTTTTTCTCTCCTCAACTTTCTTCTTCCTAAACCTCACGCCATTCCATGGCTTCCTCCTACTCTTAGCTACCTTAGTTTAACATGGTTTCAGAGCAGGCCCCTTTCGCTTTTGGCCTTCTCCTCACGCTTCCGCAGCGTACTCCCCCTCCCCGTCACGACGCGCTGGCCCCGTCATGCCGCGCTGGCCCCGTTACTCCGCGCTGGCCCCGTCACACCGCACTGGCCCCGTCACGCCACGCCGGCCCCGTCACTCCGCGCCGGCCCCGTCCCTCCATGCTGGCCCCGTCACGCCGCGCTGGCCCTGTCACCCCGCGCTGGCCCCGTCACTCCGCGCTGGCCCCGTCACGCCGCGCTGGCCTCGTCACGCCGTGCTGGCCCCGTCCCTCTGCGCCGGCCTTGTCCCTCTGCGCCAGCCCCGTCACGCCGCGCCCGCCCCGTCACTCCGCGCGGCCCCGTCACTCCGCGCCGGCCCCGTCACGTCGCCGTGCCTCAATGCCGCCGTGTCGCCGTCCCGCCATGCCGCCGTGCCACGGTGCCGCTGCGCCGTCGTGCCGCTGGGTCGCCGTGCCGCCGCGCCGCCGTGCCGCTGGGTCGCCGTGCTGCCGTGCCGTCGTGCTGCCGTGGCGGCTTCACCACGCCAGCGAACGGACAGCTGCGGCCAGCGCCCTGTCCTAGGCGCCAATCGTAACGCCCCCACGCCAGTAAGCGTCGCGCCAGCCATGGTGCCTTGCTGAAGATTCGCCCTCTCACGCCAGTAAGCGTCGCGCCAGCCATCGTGCCTCGCTGAAGATTCGCCCTCTCCCGCCAGTAAGCGATGCGCCACCCATGGCGCGTCGCTGAAGATTCGCCCCCCCTGCCCCCCCCCTTCCCCTGCGTCTCCTCTTCCTCCTGCCGCAGCTGCTGTCTTCTACTCGGTCGTCGCTTCGCCGTGCCATACCACCGAGAGCCTTCAGCCATGGCCGTTGCCCGCGCTGCCTCTCGCCGGGGGATGTCACCATGCCAAGCCCCGAGGGTAGATACCCGGCTGATCTCGAGCATGGGGGTGTAAGGGGTTAGGGGGTGTGTGTGTTGGGTGGGCTTGTGACTACCAAGCCTAGGGGGTGTGTTAAATTATATATTTTGTTATATAATTGGTAGGCTTGATAGGTTTATCGAACTCTACTGTAGAGGGTACAACTCCATCCTTTTATGCCTCTCTCTTCCTATTCTCTCCCTTTTTTCTCTCCTCAACTTTCTCCTTCCTAAACCTCACGCCATTCCATAGCTTCCTCCTACTCCTAGCTACCTTAGTTTAACAGTTAGGTCCTCCCCACCCACCCACGCTTCCGCCCTAGTCCTAGTCCTAGCCGCCCATTTCTAGCCACCCGTTCCTACCCGCTAGTCGCTAGCAGCCCGTCGCTAGCCTGCCCACTCCTAGCTGCCCGTCGCTTGACGCCTCTGCTAGCCACGCGCCGCTCACCGCCGCTGGCCGCTAGCCACCAGCCGCCTGTAGCTGATGGCCGCTCGTATGAGCCAGCCGCCCGTCGCCAGCCCCGTGCTCGCCAGCCCTGCGTCTGCCAGCCCCGTCGCTCGCTGGCCCCGCGCTCGCCAGCCCCGCGCCTGCCGGCCCCGTCGCTCGCTGGCCCCTCGCTTGCCAGCCCCGCGCCTGCCGGCCTGTTGCTTGCCGGCCCCGCGCTCGCCAGCCCCGTCACTCGCTGGCTTGTAGCTCCCTGGCCTCGCGCGCACCAGTCCTGCGACTGCTGGCCCTCCTGTCGCCAGCTCCATGCTCGCCAGCCCCTCGCTCGCTAGCCCTGCGCTCGCTGGCCCCGCGCTTGCCAGCCCCGCGCCCGCTCGCCCCGCTTTCGCCGGCCCCTCGCTCGCCAGCCCTGCGCCCGCCATGCCTTCGTGCTGCCGAGCCGCCGCGCCGCAGCGCCTCCGAGTCGTAGTGACAACGTGATGCCACAGTGCCGCCGCGCCTCGAGTCTTGACGCTCTTGTCACTGCCTTCACTGACTTTGCCTCTACTCGCCACCTTTGTCTCTGACCCTGCTCGTCCTCCATCCGTCAGGGGTGCTCCTGCCCTTGGCACTGACGTCCTGGAGGACCGGTAGTACGAGCTCGCTTTCCTGTGCGAGGCCGCTCCTCATCTCTGCTCCATGCTGCTAGTCTCTGAGGGTGACCCAGACGCCCTTGATATCCCGACCCCTCGCACTTACGCTGAGGCGACCTTGGGACCCTGGGCCTTTCAGTGGATAGCTGTCATGAACACAGAGATGGCATCTTAGAGATCCACCGGCAAATACGTCGACGCATTTCCCCCATTCGGGGTGAACGTAGTCGATGGCCGATGGCTCTTCAAGGTGAAGCGCCCTCGTGGGGAGCCGCCGGTGTTCAAGGCGTGCTACATGGCTAGAGGCTTCAGTCAGCGCAAGGGTGTTGACTTCTTTCAGACCTTCGCCCCGACCCCGAAGATGACTACTCTTCGGGCGTTGCTGCACGTAGCAGCAAAGCGTGACTACGAGCTCCACTCCCTCGACTTCTCCACAACGATTCTCTAGGGAAGTCTGCAGGAGCAGGTCTACCTGTGTCGTCCGCCCTGCTTCACCGGCACCTTCACGCTCGGTACCGACTGGCTCCTTCAGCACCCGGTTTACGGCCTGCGGCAGGTGCCCCATCAGTGGCATGACACGCTGCGTGCTACGTTAGCTGACCTGCAGTTCTTCACGTCATCTGCAAACCCTTAGCTCTTCGTTCGTGCTGGCCAGACCCCGTTCTACATCCTTGTCTATGTAGACGACCTGGTCTTCCCTACTGCACACAGAGATGCACTGTCCTCCGTGAAGGCTGAGCTGCTGAGGAGACACACCTGCATAGACCTAGGAGAGTTGCGCTGCTACCTTGGTCTGCAGATCTCCAGGGATAGAGCAGCGTGCACCATCACTCTTACACAGTCACACTTGGTGCGCAAGGTCCTTCAGAGGTTTGGTCTTCAGTTCTCCTCCACAGTGCCCACACCTCTGCCAGTAGATCACAGGCTCTCAGCTCCAGTCCCTGAGAAGTCTGTGGAGTCTAGTGGTCCTTACGCAGAGCTAGTGGGTTACCTTATGTACCTGTTGACTTGCACCCGCCCAGATCTCGCATACCCTCTCAACATCGTGGCTCGCTTGGTGGCCACGGGTAGACACCGACCACAGCACTGGTCGGCCGCTACGAGGGTTTTGCGTTATCTAGCAAGTACATCAGGCATGGAGCTGGTGCTAGGAGGACGCAGGCCAGTGGTCCTTACAGGGCACGTAGACGCTTTGTGGGCAGACGTCGCTGAGACGCTCAAGTCCTTCTAGGGCTACTGCTTTAGCCTTGGTGCAGGTGCGATCTCGTGGAGGTCCACCCGCTCGTCGTCTGTGGCCTAGTCTAGCTGTGAGGCTGAGATCTACGCCGGTGCCATGGCGGCACGGGAGCTCCGCTGGCTGACTTTCTTGCTCACAGACTTAGGTGAGCGGCCTAGCTCTTCCCCGGTGTCACAGGATCGAATGTGTCGAGGAAAGGTTGCACTATCGATCAGTACAAGGCGCTTTTATACTTCCAAAGTACATCAGGTAACCAGGTTTATCTTATCCCAAGGGAATAGACCCTTCTAGAAAATAGAACCACCCTGTGTATAGCCACGCGAGGCTATTGGCTTTAAGGGATTACATCAGGATTACGTTAGATATAGCGCACCAGTACATCCCGAGCCTGGTCGGTAATATAATGAGAATAACAGGATAAACCAAAGGATAATGGGAAATGGAGAATAGGAAACCAAAGGAGATGGGATAAAAAGAGAAATGGAATGGAAAGGAAATAGGGAAAGGAACAAGTGGTGTAACGGGGTCGTACTCTCACACCTGGTCATGTACGCTGACAACAGGGCCATGATCCTCCTGTGTTAGGAGCCTCGACTAGAGGGCTAAGCGAAGCACATCCATCTATGATACTTCGTCCTGCACGAGCTACAGCAGCACCGCCAGACCCGCGTAGTACACTTGGCCTCTGGTGCCAACACAACCGATATCTTTACGAAGGCGCTTGCGCCTAAAGATCATCAGCGATACTGTGTACAGCTTGGTCTAGTTCCTGTACTTCTCACTTGCTAGGACCTTGATTGTGTACTACTCTTTATATTATCTTGACTGGCCTTGTGGCACCTGTTCCAGTGGCAGGACTAGCAGTGCCGCCCTGGATTACTCTTGTTTCCTTCGTACTCTTGCTGACTGGTCTTCAGACCCTTGTCTCAGTGGTTGGACTAGAAGTGCCACCCTTAGATGTGTGTTTTGTGCTAGTCATTGCCCGGTGTCTAGTCTTGGGGGTGTGTCAACATATAATTGTATATGTTATAGGCTAGATAGGTGCATGCTCATAGAGAGTACAACCCCTTAGGCCCATTGTATCCTCTACTCATACTCAATTCATTACTCAGATACCTGGTTCTTTCGTTTTCAAGGCTGATTCAACAGGGTCGGTACAAGAGAACACCCTGAAAAGAAGCAAAATCAGCATAAAAAACTTGATAACTATGGGCTTGATTCCTACCATCCAGGATCAGGATCAGCATTCCTCAATCCTGATCATGTCGTTTTGCATTCTGTAGATCAGCAACCGAGGTGCTTGTCGCAAAGTGCTGCCACATGTGCAGAACACGCGACGCAATGCGATGTGCAGTTGGTGTTGAATCGAACTCGCAAAATGCGACATGATTGGTGTTGGGCTGAGATACAAGCCCGTAGGATATTTGCATAGACTAAGTCCCCAGAGAGGTGTTGTACTTGTGGAAGCATGGTGTGAGACTTACTGAACCTCTTGCACTGGTATGTGAGAACAAGAGAATTGATTAACACAAACAGCATACAGGAATATATATAGTTATTCTAGAACACATGACAGTTACTACTGCTGTTGTTGCGCTACCGAGCGTATTGCGACTCGATGCCTTACAGTAGCGGTTACTGTGCAGCTGAGCTGCCACGCAACCTCCACGCGCAACCTCTAGGTGCAAATGCCATGCGTGCAACTGCCAACACGCTTTCATTACACGCGCAACTGCCGCGTGTAACCTCTGTTGACTCGCCGTACTCGTTGTTGACCACTCCACAGTATCGCTTAAGTCTCGATACTACATAAATGTAGTTACTTCTCCAATTCTTTGTTTCCAACAATTGGTTGCATTTTTTTCTTCGGCTGAATACACGTGCCCAAGCTCGCAAAATGCGACATGATTAGTTGCAGTTGGTGTTGAATTGCATTCGGCTGGGTTTGCTCTGGACATGTCGTACGTTACGGTTCGTTGCTTCCAGCATGTGCGACTCCACGCGAGAACATTCGCAAACAAATTCCCTTTTACTGAACGGGCCTATACCAAAATCCAATTAGCAGACACATGCACGATGTGACGTGGCTACAAGCCCAAGCTGATCCTGGCGTTCTATGCCAGGATCAACTCTATTATCCCGATCCCGATCCTGGTCCTAGACATTAAGGAATAGGGTCCTAAATAGCAGAATTTTCTTGTAAGATTGTCTAATCGTCAGACTGGTTTCTCTGTTTCTCTGTTTTTTTAGACAACGGCTTTCAAAAACTCTGATTGCACTAGACAAACTTTCAAGATTTCTCTGTATTTCTCAGTCTAGGTGTACTAGTATCTCTGATTTTCAGACAAGAGTCTTGAGTTTCTCTGAAACAGAGACATACAGGTGTACCGTGCTCCCACGCGAACACTCCCTGTTTCTCGCCGCCACACGTCGTTCCCCCCTCCGCATCCTAAGCGTTAGGCTCACACGTGAGCCTTCCCGAGCCTTCTTTGGCTAGTTGTGATGTGGCTAGAGCACCTATGATTGGACACTTCATGGTTTTGCAGAAAAGCAGACCAGTCAGAGCCCTTTGCAGCGCCTTACTTGGGTCTCCAGCGAATGGTGGGGATCAGAACATGCAACTGCAAAATTAACCCAAGTACAAAAGTGTAGGTTCCATACCGTTATCACACACAAACAGAATATGCAAAAGGTTTTCTCTGATTTTCCATACATTTGTTCTCAAATTCTCCGGAAAATCATACTTCTTTTCTGAAATTCTATGATGTTGAAAAGTCTCAGAGCCGCTAAGTGAACTAAGCAAAGGCATACATGGTGTTATATGAGTTGTGGGTTGTACTCCCTAAGAGCCCGTACCTGTCTAGCCTATAAATAGACAAATAATTACAAATGTATAAGTTGACACACCCCCTAGACTGCTGCCTAGCAAGAGACACGCAGCTCAGGGTGGCACTACTAGTCCAACCTCTGAGGAAAGGGTCTAAAGACCAGTCGGCAAGAGTACAAACAAGAGTAACCCAGGGCAGCACTACTAGTCGTGCCACTGGAACAAGAGCCACAAGGCCAGTCAAGATAATATAAGGAGTAGTACACAATCAGGGTCCTAACAAGTGAGAAGCTAATGGAACTAGACCAAGTTGTAAACAGTGCCGCTGATGATCTTTAGGCGTGAGCGCCTTGATAAAGATATCAGCTATGTTGGCATCGGAGGCCAAGTTTACTCCGCGGGCCTGGCGGCGCTGCTGTAGCTTGCGTAGGAGGAAGTACCATAGCTGGATGTGCTTCGATCTGCCCTCTAGTCGAGGCTCCTGACAGAGGAGGATCATGGCCCTGTTGTCAGTGTACAAGATCAGGGAAGAGCTAGGCCCCTCACCTAAGTCTATGAGCAAGAACATCAGCCAGCGGAGCTCCTGTGCCGCCATGGCACCAGCGTAGATCTCAGCCTTACAGCTAGACTGTGCGACAGACAACGAGCGGGTGGACCTCCACGAGATAGCGCCTGCACCAAGGCTAAAGCAGTAACCCTGGGAGGACCTGAGCATCACAGCGTCATCCGCCCACGAAGCGTCCGTGTGCCCTGTGAGAACCACTGGTCTGCGTCCTCGCAGCACTAGCCCCATGCCCGATGTACTTGCTAGATAACGTAAAACCCTCTTAGCGGTCGACAAGTTCTCAGGTCGGTGTCTGCCTGTTGCCACAAAGCGAGCCATGATACTAAGAGGGTATGCGAGATCTGAACGAGTGCAAGTCATCAGGTACATGAGGGAGCCCACCAGTTTTGCGTACGCACCACTGGGCTCAACTGACTCGTCAGGGACTGGTAGAGGTATAGGCTGTGCGGAGGAGAACTGAAGACCGAACCTCTGAAGGACCTAGCGCACCAAGTGTGAGTGTGTGAGACTGATGGTGCGCGCTGCTCTGTCCCTGGAGATCTGCAGGCCAAGGTAGCGGCATAGCGCTCCTAGGTCAGTGCAGGTGTGTCTCCTCAGCAGCTCGGCCTTCACCAAGGCTAGTGCATCTCTGTTTGCAGTAGCAAAGACCATGTCATCTACGTAGACTGGGATATAGAATGGAGTGTGGCCTGAGCGAACGAGGAGCGAAGGGTCAGCAGAGGACGGAAAGATCTACAAGTCTGCTAACATAGCACGCAGCGTGTCGTGTCACTCACGGGATGCCTGCCGCAGACAGTAAACCAGGCGGCGGAGGAGCCACTCAGTTCCAGGAGGGAAAGTGCCAGAGAAGCCTGGCGGACGGCGTAGGTAGACATGCTCATACAGACTGCCCTGGAGAAACACTGTGGAGAAGTCGAGGGAGTGCAGCTCGTAGTTGCACTGTGCTGCTACGTGAAGCAGCGCCCGAAGAGTGGTCATCTTTGGGGTCGGGGCGAAGGTATGAAGGATATGAACACCCTCGCGCTGACTGAAGCCTCTAGCAACGTAGCACGCCTTGAACACAGGCGGCTCTCCACGAGGGCACTTCACCTTGAAGAGCCACCAACCATCGACCATGTTCACCCCAGGTGGGGGAACAGCGTCAACGTACAGTATGTGCCGGTTGATCTCCAAGATGCCATCTCTACATCCATGGCAACTATCTAGTGAGAGGCCCTGGGTCCCGAGGTCGCCTCAGCGTAGGTGCGAGGGGTCGGGATGCCAAGAGCATCTGGGTCACCCTCAGGGGGAAGCACCATGGAGCAGAGATGAGGAGCGGCCTCGAACATGAAAGCTAGCTCGTACTGCCTGTCCTCTAGGACGTCACTGCCAAGGGCAGGTGCACCCCCAACGGACGGAGGACGGTCCAGGTCAGAGACCGGAGCAGTGACGTAGTCAAGGCGGCAGGCAAAGTCAGCGACAACAACGTTTAGAGCTTCAAGTTTGGAGACAGGAACGGACGGGTCAGTAACAAGAGAGGCAAGGACACGAGGAACAAGAGGGCGAGCAGCACGAAGGAGGTCAGAGAAAGGTGGCGGAGAGATGAGAAGCGACGGGAGAAGAGGGGCAGGCGGAGCACGAGACGCGTGAGAACGGAGCAATATACGGTGAGAACGCTAAACAATAGAGACCAAGCGAGCACGAGAAGGTCGGCGAGACCAGAAGTGGGAGGGAGGCGTCGGTGGAGACACAGGGGGAGACAAAGGAGGAGACACAGGGGGAGAACGAGGGTGGAAACGGGTCGGGGATGAGTCCGGCTGAGGAATCACAGGGCCGTAGACCGGTGGAGTAGGCGGCGATGGGAGAGGCACCGGTAGGCAGTCGGGGGAGGGAAGACCGAGGAGGCGAAGGGCAGACACCGGCGACGACTGCTGCTGCTGCTGCTCCGCGCCCACACCAGAGCCTCCAGCCGCATCACAGCTACCCACGGGACTCTCCACGACAGCACCCCCAGGACTAGCACCCCAAGAACGAGAACCCTCCAGAGTACACGTGTCACCCCCAGGATCGCTGAGACTAGCAACGACAGTCCCCCAGAACCGGCGCCCTCCTCAGCGCCCGCACCCCCAGCACCCCCAAAGCTCGTGGACCCCTGCGGCTGCGGCGGCTGCGGCGATTGCTGCTGCTGGTGTGGCTGCGGCGGCGGCTGCTGGTGCTGCTGCGGCAGCGGAGGAGACATTAGGGCGGAGGGCGCAAGCGCTGCAGAGACAACCGGCAGACCCTGAGCCGTAGGGCCCCCAGAGTCAGCAGACTCCTCCGCTGGGGTAGGGAAGGGGAATGAGGAGAGACACACCTGACGGGGCAGGAGGGGGAGCAGGAGCTACCGGGGGAGTGGGGACAAGGAACCGGGGTGGGGTGACCGGGAGACCTCGGTAAGGGAAGCGGGTGTAGAAGGGGACATACTCGTCGAAGGTGACGTCACGCGAGTGAAAGAAACGGTGAGATGGTGAGTGATAGAAGTGCCAGTCAGACACGTCTAGGGGGAAACCAAGAAAGACACAAGGGACGGTGCGGGCAGTGAGCTTGTCCGCATGAGAGTCTTGGACGTGAGCTAGGCAGCCCTAGACATGAAACGCAGACGTGTCACCAGGGGACCCGGTCCAGAAGAGGGTCGGCAAAACCTGCGGCCGCTGGGAGTGTGGCCACAGGTTAAGCTGGTGAGCATCGTAGCGCACAGCAAATGGCCACATATTATGGGGTGCACTGGCATGGATCATGGAGGTACGAGCCACCTCCATGACTAAACCGATGCGTTGCTCAGCGACCCCATTTTGCTGTGGGGAGTTCGGCAATGTGTACGATTGGGTGATGCCCTCCGTACAACAGAACTGGCCAAATCAACCGTAGGCGAACTCACTACCACGGTCGGAGTGGAGACAGAGCACTGGCAGGGTGCGGTGGATACGCGCGGCTACAAGCCACGGGATAAGAACGCCAGGCACGTCGGCCTTCCACTCCATGGGAAACACCGTGATGTAGTGCGTGTAGTCATCAATGAGCACCAGAAAGTAGCGCTTGCGACGCGGCATAGGGACGGGGGCTTGGCCCCAGACGTCCCGGTGCAGGGTCTGGAGAGGCGTAATGATGGGGGGAAATGAGGAGTGAGGAGCACGGCGCAGCTGGCCCTCGATGCAAGGCGTGAAAGGAGGTGCGAGCGAGGGAGGGAGGGCAGGGAGCGATGCAGGGAGGCCTAAGACAAGACCGTGTTGTGACATGTGACGTAGACGGGAGAGTGCGGGGTGACCTAAGTGGTGGTGCCACAGCAACAACGGGAGAGTGAGTGGCTGACACGAGGAAGCTGCCAAGACCTGAGTGGGCACCACCACCTGAGAGTATGCTCCCACCAGGGGGGACGCGGTGTCCAACGTGAACAGGCTAGACACCGTGTCCCGGGGGAACGTGGTGAGGGGGCAACCAATGGCGGCCTTGGTACAGACTGCGTACCGCTTGTGTTCAAGGAACGTAGTGGTGACGCCGAGGTTCTGAAGAAAGCCGACACCAACTAGGTTCCCGAAGAACGAGGGGATGTGCAAGCCTATAAGGGAGCCCGATGGAACCGCCGGACAGGGAAGGGTTGTGGAGCTACGTGCAACTACCGGACCTAAGGAGAGGTCAGCAAGAGCAACAGCTGCAGGGGCATCAAGTGGCGTGAGCATGGTGTGATCGCAAAAGAAGCAGGCGGACACACCAGAGTCCAGCGTGAAAGAGAGAGCAGCGGTCGTGGCAGCCAAAGGAGGTACTAGGGTGGAGCCAAGGCTAAACAAGGCAGAAGGTCCTACGCCTGACGCAACAGGGGAGCCTAGACTACACACAGAGAACACATCTACATTAAGCAATACAGGGTAATAAGGTCCAGACACTCTAGAGTCATCAGCATACATGGCATACAAAGCAGAGCGAATTTTATCCATATCCATCTCAAAGACCCGCACAGGCTTGTGAGACACTCCAGACACTCTAGAGTGCCAGTCGGGGAGGTCAGGCACGGGCCCGAACCGGAGATGGAAGAGGTCGTCGAGGCGGCGATAGCAATGGGTGGTAGTGTGACCGGTACGGTCACATACGGTCCTGCGACAGGGGCCGGTCTAAAGCTGGTACTGGCAAGTCACCGCACTAGAGCCGCCACCCGACGCTGAGCTGCGCGAGCCGCCACCGCGGCCACCACCACCAAAAGAGCCATGCCACCACGGCGGCGGGGCCCCCACGGCTGCTGCTGATATTGCGGCTGCATTGCTGCTACGGCTGGTGCTCCTTCTCCTACTATTGCGCCGGGGCATCAGCCCTGGTCACCTCGTCTGCACAACCGGCACTCGTACCACTGTCACCACCTCCACCACCCCCGCGACCCCTACCTCCACCACGCCCCCCTTGGGGCGGCGGCCCTTACCCTAACGAAACTGCACTAAGGCCGTCGCGGTGGTCTCAGCAGCAGAGGCTATCTCAACACAGCGGAAGAAACATCAGAGTGAGTACATTGGGAGGGAGCATAGCCCTGGAAGATAAGGACCGCCGCAGTACCACTAGACTGAGCGATAGCGCGCTGTCGGGTCTCTACCGCAGACAGGGTGGTGACAATGTCAACAAGGGTGAGGTCAGCGGGGTGGAGACTCAGGAAGTGGTCGCGGGCAGTGGCGAGGCGGTCAGGAAGGCGCGTGGCAAGGAAATAGAGGGTAGCGCCGAGGGGGGGAGGCACTACAATGAGCTGGGCCTCACTGTAAGCAGCGCGGTAGCTAGTCTCGAGTGCGCGTAGGTGAGTAGCAAGATCAAGGACAGTGGGGAAGGACGCGATATCAGGGAAGAGCACGGGGAGAAGGAGGCGGCCGAAAGAGGCGGAGGAGGGAGTGGAATAGCGCGCAATGATAGCATCGAAGTACTCCTGCGCAGTCTCTACAGCCTGAAAGCGGGGACGCTCGGAGGCGTCACTAATAGCAAGCTGCGCAACTATGTCGCGCGACTCCTAGATAGAGCGGGCGACCTCAGCAGCTGCAAAGGCGGCAGCGGAAGGAGCGGCAGCTGTAGTTGCGGTGAGCCAGCCGCGAGCTGGCTGGCGGCTGCTGGCAGCTCTTGGCTGGCGAGCCAGCGGCGAGCTGGCTGGCACTGCTGGTGGCTAGCTGGCTAGTGCTGCTGGCGGCCAGTGGGCAGGTGCTCTTTGCGATGAAATGGCTGGCACTGCTGTCAGCTGGTGTTGGTGCAACCCTATGGCTTGCACTCGGCTTGTCGTCCTTGTTTGTGTGTGTGCATGCATGGCATGGAATGAATTGTGAGTCTATGTCATTGCTATCTAGTGCTTGTGTGTATGTTTGGATGGTGTATCACAATGTGGTTTGTGTCGGTCAAGACATTAGCGAGTTTTTACAACTCGCATGTCAAGTCGTCGTTTGCGTGTCGCATGTGTTGTTTCTATTTTGTCGAGTGTGAAGTGTCCATCGCATCTCAGGTGTGTGCAGAAAGCCCCCATCAACTCAAGAAGAATTTATCTTGCAGAACCAAGACCAAGAGCTCAAGATTTCAAGCCCAAGGGACACGGATAAATATTAAATAGTAAAAATAGTAACGCTACTTCGTGTAGTGTTACATTTCACTTGGTGTAGCCCCTTGGAGGGTTTGTTTCGAGACTCTTCGTGGTTGGGAACTCTGTGGTGGTGTACCACCAACCTGGACCTCGGCTCTTGGGGTATGTAGAGGCTGGGAACCATCTCCATCTCGAATTCTTCTTCCTAAGTTTTTGTACTCCTAAGACTATAGTGGCTGCTGTACCTCCTGCCAGTCAAACCGCCATAGCGTCGTCAAATCTTCATGGAATTTTATGACTCAACTTGCTGCTGATAGGGGACAGCAACGCGCTCCAGATCCAATTTACAGATCATAGTTGGAGGCACATATCAGATCGGCATCAACATTTGAAGCTGTCTGACGGAATTCTGACTGTGCACAATTTCTCTCATTTCAGGCACATCTGAGCGTATTGTGACTATAACAAGTGGTATCAGAGCCCCTTGGAGTCGTCTCGACCATGCCTAGACCTGAGGAAGGGGGTGGCAAAGGTGCTGGAGGCAGAGAAGATGCCCAAGCACAAGGTCAACACCAAGATCCACCCGTTGCTCCGGTGCAACCTAGCCTTGGACCCTCTAAGGATGAGCCTAGAGTGTTTGGCATTGACAAGTTCAACGGTGACAACTTTGCTGAGTGGTCCTTCAAGATGGAGAACATCTTTGACCACTATGATCTGCTGGAGGTGATGGAAGGAACGGAGAAGCGCCCCGAGAACGACCCGGAGAAGAGCCCGTGGGTGCGGAAGAGCGTACAAGGCTACCTTCTACTTGGGCAAGCGTTGGGGAGCAGCCAAATCCGTTACATCAAACCTTTTCAGCGTGAACCAGCAAAGGGACCAAAGGCATGGGCTGCTCTCAAGGGTGTACACGCTCTTGCAACAGCGGCGATGGCTGTGGTTCTGGAGCGACAAATGGCGGCACTTCGAATTGACGAAGGCGAACCGGTGGAGGAAGGAGTGCAGAAAGTCTTCGACTTGTTGACACGGCTTGAAGGAGCTGATCCGAATGACAGTGACCTTCAAAAGAAGACCAAGCTGCTGGCCTTACTTCCGGACTCATGGTCCTCGCTCATCATCAACCTTAATCGAGATCTGCCCCGTCTCTCACTCGAAGATGTGAAGCGGGAAATCTTACAAGAAGATTTCCACCGTCGCGAATTGGCGGGTCCCGATGGTGCCGGAGTTGCAAGCATGGGCCGTGGGCACGGCCGTGGAAGGGGCAGAGGGCGAGGAGGAAGATTTGGCAGCAGTAATTTCAATGGAGGCCATGGTAATGGAGGATATGGCAGCAACAACAACAACAATGGCTACGGGCGTGGGCGCGGTCGATTTGATGGCGAATGCCACTTTTGCCACAAGACCGGCCACATGTGGAGAGATTGCTTCAGATTGCCTGATGGATGGACCCCTTCTCAAGGCCAAGAGGGCAGAGGAGCAAGGGGAGGAAGAGGCAGAGGTCGTGGAGGCCGTGGTGGCCGTGGAAGCGAAGCGGCAAGCATGAAAGGTGGAGACTACGACAAGGACTCGAGTGAAGATCGATGCCCGGGCCAATTCTTCTTTGTCTCCGCGCAAGCGGCAGCTGCAGCAAGAGGTGTGGAAGGCTTTGAGGAGCCAGCTACTGTGGGAAAGGTCACCCTTCACTCTCTGGACTTTTGGGTGATCGATAGCGGCGCCACCTATAGCATGACACCTCGTGCGGACTTGCTCACCGAACTCGAACCGTCGCCGGTCAAGCATGTTACATCGGCTTTGGGGCAGCGAGCAGAGGTGAAAGGCATGGGCAAGGCCATGTTCAAAGGTGCTGATGGGAAGATGGTGGGCCTCAAGAACGTGCTTTTAGTGCCCAACCTAGCAGCCAACCTGATTTCCGTTCGGCGTTTGCAAAAGGCCGGCATGGACACATCTTCCAAGGGATCCAAAACCTATACCGCGAGGCTTGGTGAGCGGAAGCTTTGGGACCTTCATGAGGACAGGGACATCTACAATGAGATGTGGCAAATCCCAGTGGTCCCCATGCCTAAGGGGAGGCAAGTGGCAACAAGCGTCAGCACCAAGCGTGACTCGAAGAGTGACTCGAAGGAGTGCAACCTTGGAGAGACCAGCAAGGCGTGTGAACCCAAGGAGAATGGTGCAGCAGCCAAAGGTGGTGGAAATGAAGAGGAGAAGGCTAAGATCAACAAAGCAGCAGCGGCGAAGGAGAAAGGAGAGAGCTTGTGGGGCACAATTGCGAGTGCCGCTTTCTCCAACCCGACTTCCGCTACGGGAGAGTGTGATTGGCTGACCTTGCATCGGCGAATGGGGCATGGGGCATTGCCCATTTTGCAGCAGATTGTTAAGCAAGAGATGGTCAGTGGCATACGTGTCAAGGGAGAGCCCAATGAGGTGCTTGGCTGTCCAACATGCATGCAAGCCAAGATCACCCGCTACCCGTTCCATAGCTCGGAGACAACGGCGAAGGCACCACTTGATGAGGCGGTGATGGATGTGGTGGGCCCCTTGAAGCTTGGAGCTGCTGGAGCAGAGTACTTCCTCACCATTGTGGACGTCTACACTCGCATGACCTGGGTGTATGTGCTGCCGAAGAAGAGTGACGTAGCTGAGACGGTGAAGACCGATTGGTTGCCGATGGTGGAACGGCAACAAGACCGGCTTGTGAAGGCGATTCGCACTGACCGTGGGGGAGAGTTCTTGAGCAAGGACTTCTCAACTTGGCTGAAGAAGCAGGGCATAAGACACTCTCTTACCATGCCCTACTCTCCTGCAATGAACGGCATCGCCGAGCGTGCGAATCGGACACTCACGGAGACGGCTCGGGGACTTCTCATTGAAGCCGGTCTTCCCAATTACTTTTGGCCGGATGCGGTGCGGCATGCTTGTGTGGCCAAAAACAGAGCCTTGACTCATGTGGGAGAAGACAAATGGGTGCCCTATGTGGAGTGGATTGGAAGGAAGCCGAAGGTGGATATGCTTCGGGTGTTCGGGTGCATGTGCATGGCACTTGTGCCTAAGAAACTTCGGCACAACAAGCTTGATGCCAAGGCAACATGGGCCGTGCACCTGGGCATGGCCCAAAACAGCAAGGGATGGCTTCTATGGGACCCATTTACCAAGAAGTTCCTCGTGAGCAGAGATTGCAAGTTCATGGAGAACTTACCGTACAAGGAGTGGAAGGCGGAGAACCAAGCGAAGATTGGTGTGCGGCTTGGAGAGGTGAAGAGGACCGGCTTGGAGCATGTGGAGCTGCCCTTGGAGCTGAGTAGCAGCAGCACAATCACAAGGCAATCTCCCTAAATGAATGGGGATGAGGAGGAGGAGGAGGTGCAGCAAGGTAATGAGCGTGCACGCCACTTCCGCCTCGTGCTACAAGTGCTCGCGGGAACCGACCGGATTTACCGCAAAACCATGAGAGCATTCAAGTCCCTGCAGCAGAGGAGGAAGGAAGAGGGAGAAGGAGGACTCGGCCCCCCAATAGGTTGAGCTCTGAACGGCTTGGAGGACCAGCCAACTCAACCTTGACCGGTTCGGCTCTCATGCTAGGCGATGATGCGGAGATGCAAGCGAGGAGTGCGCTTTTGCCTTCTTCTCTCCAGTGGAGATACCGGGGGAGCCTACAAATCCCAAGGAGGCTTGGGAGGGCCCCAATGGGAAGGAGTGGAAGAAGGCCTCAGATGAAGAAATGGGGAGCATCATCGAGAACGACACGTTTGACTTGGTGAACCTACCTCCGGGGCGCAAGGCGATTTCTTCCAAGTGGCTCTTCAAGCGCAAGACCGACGCCGACGGCAACATTGAGCGCTACAAGAGCAGACTTGTAGCCAAGGGGTACCAGCAGCAGGAGAAGAAGGACTACAATGAAGTATATGCTCCTGTGGTGAAGGGTACAACCCTTCAAACTCTCTTCGCCGCGGCGGCCATCAAAGGATGGGTGGTGAAGCAAATGGACATTGTAACGGCCTTCCTCAACGGCGTGTTGGAGGAAGAGACCTACATGGAGCAGCCAGAGGGATACAATGATGGGAGTGGCAGAGTGTGGAAGCTGAAGAAAGCACTCTATGGCCTCAAGCAAGCCCCTAGGCAATAGTACATCAAGCTGCGGGAAGTCTTGGAGGCGATCGGCTTCACTCCCTCAACGGCCGATCAATCCTTGTTCATGCTTGGCGAGGGGGAGCAGAGGAGCTTCATGGTGGTTTATGTGGATGACATCCTCATTTTCTCAACCTCCTCTGACCTTGTGAAGAAGGTGATGCTGAAGCTTCAAGACAAGTTCAAGTGCAAGACCCTTGGTGACGTCAACTACTACCTTGGGCTTCACATTCAGCGAGATGTGGAGAAGCGGTGGATGCGAGTGCATCAAAAGAAGTACTTGGAGGCCTTGGCTGCAAACTTTGGGAAGAGTGAAGGTCATGTGGCTACTCCTCTTCCCTCAGGGTTCAAGTGTGTGAAAGGTCCAGCGGAGGAAAGTGTTGGTGAAGAGGAGAGGCGGCGTTTTCACTCCTTGGTGGGCAGCCTCATGTATGCGGCCGTTCACACAAGGCCGGATGCAGCCTTTGCTACCGGGCAGCTGGCTAGGGTTGTCCAATGCCCTAATGAAGAGCAGGTAGTAGCTGGAGAGAGGGTGGCCAAGTACCTTGGCCAAACAGCAACTGTTGGACTGCAATACTCCGCGGCGGCACAAAGGCGTCAAAAGGGTGCGGATGGAGTCGAACCCGGGAGGCTCTTTCTCACCGCCTTCTCTGATGCATCTTGGGCATCAGAACCAGAGGATATGACAAGTGTGGGAGGCTTCATCTGCTGTGTTGGTGGAGGCCCAACAGCTTGGGAGAGCAAGAAGCAAGTGGACCAAGCATTGAGCTCGGTGGAGTCCGAGTACATGGCACTCTTCCGTGCCATAAGAGAGGTTGTGTGGCAGCGGCTTTTGCTAGCTGAATTGGGGGAGGAGCAGCAAGGACCTACCTCACTCTATTGTGATAGCCAGGGTGCTATTGCATTGGCTAAGAACCCGGTTCTTCATGGCCTTACCAAGCACATGAAAGTGAAGTGGCATTGGGTGAGGAGCATGGTAACCTCGGGTGAAGTGGAGTTGCACTACGTGAAGACGACGGCACAGCCTGCTGATATGATGACCAAGAGGTTGGTTGAGCAGCAGCATTGGAAGTGTTGCAAGCTTGCTGGGATGGCTCTGAACTAAGGGGAGCAGATTCTAAGGCCAACAATCCGAGGGGGAGTTTGTTGGTGCAACCCTATGGCTTGCACTCGGCTTGTCGTCCTTGTTTGTGTGTGTGCATGCATGGCATGGAATGAATTGTGAGTCTATGTCATTGCTATCTAGTGCTTGTGTGTGTGTTTGGATGGTGTATCACAATGTGGTTTGTGTCGGTCAAGACATTAGCGAGTTTTTACAACTCGCATGTCAAGTCGTCGTTTGCGTGTCGCATGTGTTGTTTCTATTTTGTCGAGTGTGAAGTGTCCATCGCATCTCAGGTGTGTGCAGAAAGCCCCCATCAACTCAAGAAGGATTTTATCTTGCAGAACCAAGACCAAGAGGTCAAGATTTCAAGCCCAAGGGACACGGATAAATATTAAATAGTGAAAATAATAACGCTACTTCGTGTAGTGTTACATTTCACTTGGTGTAGCCCCTTGGAGGGTTTGTTTCGAGACTCTTCATGGTTGGGGACTCTGTGGTGGTGTACCACCAACCTGGACCTCGGCTCTTGGGGTATGTAGAGGCTGGGAACCATCTCCATCTCGAATTCTTCTTCCTAAGTTTTTGTACTCCAGCAGACTATAGTGGCTGCTGTACCTCCTGCCAGTCAAACCGCCATAGCGTCGTCAAATCTTCATGGAATTTTATGATTCAACTTGCTGCTGATAGGCGACAGCAACGCGCTCCAGATCCAATTTACAGATCATAGTTTGAGGCACATATCAGATCGGCATCAACATTTGAAGCTGTCTGACGGAATTCTGACTGTGCACAATTTCTCTCATTTTAGGCACATCTGAGCGTATAGTGATTATAACAGCTGGCTGGCTGGCACTGTTGGCAGCTAGCTTGCTGGCGCTGTTGGCAGCTAGTTGGCTGGCACTACTGGCGGCGAGCTGGCAGGCACTGTTGGCAGCTAGCTGGCTGGCCCTCCTGGTGGCTAGCTGGCTAGCGCTGCTGGCAGCAAGCTGGCTGGCACTACTGGCGGCGAGCTGGCTGGCACGGCTGGTAGCTGGCTGGCTATCGCGTTGGCAGGATGGCCGACGCGCTGGCTGGCGACGCGCTAGCTGCCGAGCCAGCGGCGAGCTGGCTTACGGCCGCTGGTTAGCATGCTAGCTGGCTAGCAATCGAGCTGGCGAGCCGGCAGCTAGCTGGCTGGCGAGACACACGAGGAGCGAGCAGGGGCTGGTGGCACCAGCAGGCGCGAAACTACTTGCTAAGGGCAAGACGGCTAGCTGGCGCAGTTGGCGCTGGCGAGCTAGGGAGCGAGCTGGCGGGCTAGCTGGTTGGCGAGTGAGTGAGCTAGCTGGCTGACTTGCTGGCTGGCTTGCGTACGAAACAAAGCGAGCGCTAGAGGGAGGGAGGGGAGGGGGGGGTGGAGACCTATGAAGCGCGAAATTTGACAGCGTGAGGCGCGGAAAAAGAAAATCGATACATTATGGGCGGAAGCGTGAGGTGCGGAAAATATAACCTAGCTCTATACCATGTTAGAATAATGCGAGAAAATTTGTGACTAGCAAGAGGGGAGGGGAGATACAAGTACAGATTGTTATCAACTCTAAGGCTGACCTAGCTAGGATAACCTAACAAATATATTCTAACTAGGATATGTATATATTGTGAGTTGACATACTAGTCTAGCCTCTGGTGAAGGTAACAAGACAACTCGGGGAAGCACTACTAGTCTAACCACCGAGACAAAAGGCCACAAGGCCAGTTCGCAAGTGTAACAAGACAAGCCGGTATAGAACAGCAAGTACAAGCAGGTATAGCATATAGAACCGTTGAGGAGCTGCTGAGAACGGAACCGCTGATGGTCACGAGGCGGTAGTGCCTTGGTGAAGATATCAGCAATGTTGGCCTCCGAGGCCAGTTGTACGACATGAGCCTGACCGCGCTGCTACAACTCACCGCTGAGTCTGCTGCGGTGGTTGCGGCTGTTGTTGAGGCAAGGCAGGAGGCTACTGAGGGGCGTGGGGCACCTGGGACAGCAGGCGCGCCCCTAGCAGCTAGGCTCGGCAGACTCCCGCACAGGCCCAAATGAGGGGAACAGGGGGGGTGGGAGGGGTGCGGCAAGCGGTACAGGGACGAAGAAGAGAGGAGGAGGGGGGACAGGATACAGTGAGGGAAGCGCCTGTTGTAACGTCACGAGAGCACTAGAAGCGGTGGTGTTTTGGGTGGTAAAACAACCAAGTAGGGGCGTCAAGCGGAAACCCGAGGAAAAAAATGGGAAGAGTGTGGGCTGAGAGCTTGTTTGCATTAGTGGCGCGGACATGAGCAAGGTTGCCCCAGGCGTAAAACGCAGAGGCGTCACCAGGAGACCCGGTCTAAAAAAGGGTCGGCAAAACCCGTGGTCGTAGGGAGCACGTCCACAGATTAAGTTGGTGGGCTGCGAAGCACACAGCGAACGGCCACAAAAAATGGGGTGCACCGGCATTGATCAAGGAGGTGCGAGCTACCTCCATGACCAGGCTGATGCGTTGCTCAGTGACCCGATTCTGCTGTGGGGAGTCCGGCAGTGTGTACGTTTGGCAGATGCCCTCTGCACGGCGGAACTGTCCTAGACGGCCAGAGGCAAACTCACCACCACGATAGGAGTGTAAACGAACCACGGGCAAATGATGTTTGGTGCGAGTGGAGAACAAACACGGGATAAGAGCGTCAGGCATGTCGGCCTTCCGCTCTAGCAGGAACACCGTGTTGAAGCGTGAGAAGTCGTCAACGACGACGAGAAGAAAGTGCTCTCATGGACCTATGCAGGGCCCAAGACGTCCCTGTGCAGTGTCTATAGCGGTGTTGTGGTAGGAAGAAATGAGGAGGAGTGAGGGGTGACGCGCTGCCAGCCCTCGATGCAGAAGGTGCACAGGGGCGCTACCGACGCAGGCAAGGCTGGGAGTGACGCAGGAAGACCAATGACTAGAGTGTGCTTGGACATGTGCCTAAGACGCAGGAGTGCAGGGCGACCTAAGTGGTGGTGCCACAGAAGGGACGGGGAGCGACAAGAGCACGACGCATCTATCTCAGCAGACGCAGCAACCGGTCAGGAGTGTGTGTGCAGGGTGAAGAGACCGGATGCTGGGTCTTGCTAAAAAATGGCTAGGGGTCGACCCGTGGTTGTGTTTGTACAGGCTGCGAAACATGACCAGGAAATGTGATGGTGACTCCTAGGTTCTAGATGTGACCACCAATTTTTTTCTTAGCAAATAAGGGGATGTGCAGACCTGTGAGGGATCCAGAGGGGGCAGCTAGGCAAGGGAGAGCGATGGTGTTGCGTGCAAAAACTGTGGTTGGGGAGTTTGCTAGTGCGACGCGGACGGGTGCAGGAAGCGGGGTGAGAGCAGTACTGTCTCCTAAGAAGTAGTGTGACGCGCAAAAGTCTAGTGTAAAGAAGAGGGCCGATGTGGCGGGGCCCAGTGAAGGATCGCAAGAGAGTCTATGCCTGACGCAGCAGGGGATTCTAGACTACCAATCAACAGGTTAATAGGAACCAGTAGCACTAGAGTCATCAACATACACGGAATTCATCTCATGCTCTATCTGAATCATATCAAGATCAAAGATCGGAATGCCACGACGAAGCACCAGGGGGCCATAATGGCGGTGGTAGAGGTAGTCCAGGTGGCGGAAGCAGCGGGCGGCAGTGTGGCTTGTGCGCCTGCAGACCTAGCCCACCTGGGGGGCTGGTCAGCAGCTGGTACGTGCAGGTCAAACCGCTTCCAGGACACCAGGACACTGGCCCTCAGAAGAGCCACGCGAGCACGGACTTCCCTGGGGCCCAACCTCTATGGCCTCCACCACGACCACCACTCCCAGGGCTCTCCAGCCCCCACAGCAGCTGCCGCAGCTGCTGTTGCGATCTTTGTTGTTGCTGCTGCTGCGACCTTTGTTGCTGCTGCTACTGTGACCTTTGTTGTTGCTACTGCTGTTGCTACGG